>CM070607.1:12117522-12639251 GCA_036346395.1 Hsuehochloa calcarea
GCTTATCCGGCTTGTAATGCTTAACCATCCATTCGGTCCTAGCATCACAAAGGATAATCCGAGACTCGAGACATGTATACTTCCCAGAGTGCAGATACACACCTCATCACAAAATTTGTGTATCAATTCCATTCATCCACATAGAACCAAACACGTAATGTAATGTGAGTATTAATAATATTAAATCGAAATCATTACAAAAGAGAGGCCAACCGCCAACAATAAAAGAGACAACAATAATTAAACAATGAAGCAAAAGTGCCATAAGATGGCTACAACAAAAGAGCCAATCAAGGTGCCTTTAACCCACAAGGCAACCGACGGACCGCCAAGCTAGTCGCCAAACCCAAGCACATCTCACAAAAGTGAGGCCCTTGGGGCTCACCTTCTTCCCTACAGAACAAAAGCAAATGCAAAAGCGGTGAGTACTTTGAATGTACTGCAAGACTTACATGTGGAATAACAAACACAGTATATATACTACATGCAAGCTTAAACAACAATAGGTCAGATGTTTCATTTTAGCATAAAGCAAGTTTTCATTTGCAATAATATAATAGATTGAAAGCAATTTAACAAATCTGTTTTAATGTTTAAATAACCAAAGCACAATAATATAACAGAGGTAAAGAACAACAACAATCCCGAAGTGACTAAACCATTAGTCACCACAACAATAGTATGAATTACCCATTCATACCAACCATGTCAAATTTTAATTTAAAAGGTTGAAGTCTAACTCTTGCAAAACCTAACCAAGCGTGTCCATAACCTAGGACGAGGCTATTCAATAGTTTTATCCTCGCAGGTGTACCATTTTACCCACACGCCGCATCGCCTTTTGCCAAGCTATTAAGCACACTTCCTTAGGTATGCCAAGACGGCTAAGTCCTACGAGACGTTTCCAATATTGTGAATTATTCATGAGCCGCCTGTATGGATAGAAACCCATACGCTGTGTCGGGTCGTGGCCCACCTCGGACAACTACCCCTCACTGTAAAGCCTCGGACAATCTGCGACGCCCCTCGAGGTGGAGAGTCCATCCCAAACTCCACCACCGCACACCCAACACAAGAACACAATTCCTTTTCACACAACACACACAACGCTCCTCCTGCGACTTTGAGATAACCCACGCCAAAGTACTAAGTCAAGAGAGGTCCCATATCCTCTCGCGTGGTTAGTACGCAAAATGCTTGGAGAGTGTGACACAAGATGTTCGGTCCTTGTTGACTTAGGCAAGACAACCACAAACCCAATAACCCACCATCCAACCACTTGCCCAAGTCCAAATCAATTTTTCCATTTTCAGAATTTTGACTTTACAAAATTAACAAAGCACAAAGTGCTGGACATAATGGAAGAATAATAATTTTTAGGTGATCAAGACCATCGACTAAGTCGATGATCGCCCAAAGCTACCGAACTAGGCATGGCTAAGCACAAAGATTCAGATTCTACTAAGTGACAAGAGTTCATCCATCGAACTCTAATCGCAGCAAATAACCTAGGCTCAAGTAGTAGAGAATAACCAACATCCTACTGATTATGCAACTATAGGATCAACTAACCATATTTTAACACAAAGTAGCAATGCATACATACAGCTTGAATTCAAAATATTAAACTTGTAAAATAATAGGATTAACATGATCAAACCGCTTGCCTCGCTTGTTGTGGGTCAAGATGTTGTTTGGGGATCACTCTCGGATCAATGCGCTCTTGATCCTATCGAAAGAACCAAAAAGAACCAATAAGGCAAAAGAAACCGAAAAGATCCAACAGTCAACTTCAACAAAAGCTCTCAAATTTTTACAGTAGAAAGAGCATGATTTTTATGAACTAATGCAACAAGAACCAATTGATTTGGATTCTTAATGCAAAAGATATGGCCAAAACCATTTTGCTCACTTTTATAAATCAAAATGCTACTATTCATTAGCGAAATTTTCGAGCTATACTGAGTTTGAAAACATTTCTAAATTAAAGTCTAGTTAAAAACATAATCAACAAAATTTGAATCAACCGAAAAGGATTTGAAATGAATTAGTTATGCATTTTACAAGTTATCATATTTTTCAGCTTGACAAATAAATCCTTTCGGAAATCGTGAATTAAAACGACGTGGTCGAACGAGGAGCGCCGATCAAAGATCCGACGGCCCGCTTCCAGCGCACGCAGCGCTGGATTCACATTTCCTAAACGCCACCGCTGGATCCGGATCCAACGGTTCACGCGACCAGACGTCGGGCGGTCCAACGCTCACACGCATAGAGCCGCTGATCTTGGATCCAACGGTCCACGCGGATCGAACCTTTCGGACGGTCCGAACGCTTCATTCAGATCCGACCGCTGATCTTGGATCCAACGGTCCACCGATTAGGGCGTGATTAATTCAAATCTAAGCGCAATCTTGGGCGTAGATCCAAAGATCGACGGTCCGCAACGACTCAAGTTCAACTTCAACTGATTTCGTCCGACAAAATTTGACGGAAGATTGGCTCCGCCGGCGACTCGCCATGGTGCGAGCAAAAGCCTAAAATGAGTTCCTAACAACCTTGCGCACCCAAAGGTACCAACAATTTTGGTGCGGCGGTCTAGAACGCCGCAAGCGGAGATGACCGAGAAGACTCAAAATGACCGAAACGAAAACGCAAATGAGCTCAATTTGCGGTCCAAGGAGCGGTGCCAAACAACTAGGGACTAATAAGGGGTACTGAGCCCAAAGAAGGCACCGAGGAGAATCGAATGGCTCGTGAAGAAGAATAGCGCTTCGCCCGACTTGGGAAATCCAAATTGATCTGCTTCTTCCGCCAAAAGCAAAATTGACAGAGGGTTAAAACTCAGTGAGAGGCTAAGAAGCCGAGGAATCAAGGGTTTTGAAAGAGAATGCCCTAACACCACTTTCACCGAAGGACCAAGCTCCAACAATGGCGGCCGAGAGCAAATTTCGAATGGAGCTCGAGCAACGACTAACAAAGTGGTCTTTGGAGCTCAAGAGTGTTCAAAGGATGCTAAGGAAGCCATCGGGGAGTTTTATAGCCAAGGAGCAAGGAAGAAGCAACGGAAGAAAAATGGTGGGGCTCGTGTTGAGGCCGATCGAGGCGACGGAGCAAGTGACAACAGGGCGACGCGACTATGGAGGCGGACTAAGCATTAAATGCGGAAGAGCCGCTGGTCGAAGGAGAAGTGACCCGACGCGCCACGCCTGAAATTTCACCCACCATCGCTGACTATGGCGAAGCGAGCGACGAGGTAGACGATAGCCGCCACCGCTGGATTGAAATCGAACTACCAAAAAGAACGGGTCGATAATAACGATTCAAACGCCACTCAATCTCGACCGCTGATTTGGATCCTCACGGTCCGCGCGCAAGGGCGTTGGACGGTCCGAACGTTGACGCGATCGTGAACCCTCGATTTAGAATCCAACGGCTCAAATGGATCGGCGTTCGGATGGTCCGAACGCTCACGCGATCGTGAGCCGTTCGATGCCGATCCAACGACTCACAACACTCGCGCCCAACGTCCGAGCCGTGCGCTTAGTTGGTTGGACCAAATCAAGTGGCTCGAGCCCGAGTCCGATCCAACCCGAGGAACAAGTGAAAACCTGTTAGGGTTTGAATTTGAATAGCTGATTTTGGAGGAATTATTTGGGGTAGCAAACAAACCCCAAAAATTATGAAATTTTAAATGGAGATTGCTAACAGGATGATGAACCTTATATAAAATTTTCAGAGACTTTTATGCACTGCATTTTTCTCTAAAAATTCCAGAAGGCTAATTTAGGAGTTTGACTAATGTTTGACTTGCCTCAAAAAATTATCAAATAATTTCAAAATTATGAAATAATTCTGAGGTGTTAAACATCACTCCTAGGTTCAATGAAAATTATTTCCAAAGGTTGGGCACAAGATTTTCATGAAGGAGACTTGTGTTGGTGTCCAAATGGCAATTTGATTTTTGATTCCACATAATTCCTTTACAAAAATTATGGAACTGATTACAAAAATCAAGATCAGAGAAAAAGTTTTAATTTCTCCTCATTTTTATTACATTTGAAACACAAACCAATTTTGGGATGTTACAAAACCTCCCCCTTAAAAATCTCGTCCCGAGATTTGGCTCACTCGATAAAGAAAGATGGATAGTTCGACGGAGACGATCTTCCCTTTCCCAAGTAGCCTCATCCTCTGAGTGGTTCGACCACCGAACTTTAAGGAATTTGATGGCTTTATTCCTTGTTCTTCGCTCACCTCTTCAAGGATGCGAACGGGGTGCTCCTTGTAGGTCAAATCTTCCTGAACATCAAGAGTTTCCAACGGAGCTTCCTCAGTTGGAACACGGAGACACTTCTTTAGTTGGGACACATGGAAAACATCATGTACCCCTTCAAGTGCAGCTGGCAATTCCAACTTATAGGCAACAGCTCCTTTCTTCTCGATAACACTGTAAGGACCGACATATCGAGGAGCTAACTTGCCCTTGACGCCAATCACGATGGCCCTTCAAAGGAGAGACTTTGAGATAAACAAATTCATTGGGCTCAAAGCTCAACTCGCGACGACGGCGATCCGTGATAGCTCTTTGCTCGGATTGAGCTGTGCGCAAACGATCACGAATAAGTCGGACTTGACTCTCGGCCTCATTGATCGAGTCCGCCAAAGAAAAGTCTTTCACCCGCTCCCACCAGTTTAACGGGGTTCGCACTTTCTCCCGTGATAAGGCCTCGAAGGTGACATGCCGAGACCGGCCTCGAAACTGTTGTTGTAGGAAAACTTCGCAAATGGCAAGCATTTCTCCCAATTCTTTCCATAGGAGAGGACGCAAGCACGAAGCATGTCTTCCAACACTTGGTTGACCCTTTCGTCCGACCATCGCTTGGGGGTGATATGCGGTGCTAAATGTGAGACGGTTCCCATAGCCTCTTGCAAACACTTCCAAAACTCAGCGGTGAAAAGCGCATCACGATCCAAACGATCGCCTTCGTACACCATGCAAGCGCATTTATACGGAAATATAGAGGTCCGCGAGTAGACTCACACTAAGGTTTGTCCGAATCGCGAAAATGGGCTACCTTCGTCAATCGATCGATGACAACCCAGATGGAATCCTTGCCCTTGATGTTCGGGCGCATCGTGATAAAATCCATCCCGATCGAATCCCACTTCCATTCGTGAATAGGCAAAGGTCAAGCGATCCTGCTGACGCCGATGCTCGGCCTTGACACGACGACACACGCCGACTTTCGAACGAACTCTCAATCTCCCTCTTCATTCGGGTCCACCAAAATCTCCGACGGAGATCTTGATACATCTTTGTGGCCCCGGATGAATAGACAAAGGCGAATCATGGGCCTCGCGGAGAATCAAATCCGCAGTTCCATGTCCTTTGGAACCATTAAGCGCTGTTCAACCTTACAACACCATGCTCATCCTCGAGAAGCACTTGGTTGTTCCGTTTTGACATTTTCCTTGATGCGACTTATTCCAAAGATCCGATTGTTTGGCGACCTTAATCCGATCTACCAAGGTTGGTTGCACAACCAAGGCAATGAGGGAACCACGCCAACCAAACCTAAGTTGAGACGCTGAAATTCCTCCGTATGGTGGGTTGACATCCACGAGCAACAAGGCATTGCAATGCGCTTATGATCGAGCGATCGGCAACGACATTAGCCTTGCTCGATGGTAGTGAATACCCATGTCATAATCTTTGACCAACTCCAACCATCTCTTTTGCCCGAGGTTCAGATCTGGTTGGGTGAACAAATACTTTAGGCTTTTGTGATCCGAATACACTTCACAACGACACCGATTAGGTAATGTCGCCAAATCTTAAGTGCATGAATCACAGCAGCCCAATTCCAAGTCATGGGTAGGATAGTTGAGTTCATGAGTCCTTAATTGCCTTGATGCATAGGCCACTACCTTGCCTTCTTGCATAAGGACACAACCGAGTCCTCGCCGAGAAGCATCGCAAAGATATCGAAGCCTCGATGGATATCGGAAGGACGAGGACGGAGCGTGGTCAAACGCTTCTTAAGTACTTGGAAACTTTCCTCACAAGCATCGGACCACAAGAACTTCTTGTCCTTCTTGAGCAACTCCGTCATCGGCTTCGCGATCTTGGAGAAATTCTCGATAAAGCGGCGATAATATCCCGCTAAACCGAGAAAACTCCGCACTTCGATTACCGAAGTAGGCTGAAGCCATGAAAGAACATCGCTGACCTTGCTAGGGTCAACGGCTATGCCTCCTGCTGAAAGAATATGACCCAAGAAGGCCACTTCCTTCAACCAGAACACGCACTTGCTGAACTTTGCATACAGCTGATGCTCACGAAGCTTGCCTAATACAAGCCTCAGATGCTCATCGTGTTCCTCATCGTCCTTGGAATAGATGAGAATATCATCGATGAAGACCACGACAAACTTATCCAAATACTCCATGAATACCGAATTCATGAGGTTCATGAACAAGGCGGAGCATTGGTTAAGCCAAATGACATGACGGTATACTCATACAAGCCGTAACGAGTAGAAAAGCCGTCTTTGAATATCCTCGTGTCGATCCGAACTTGATGATATCCCATTCTCAAATCAATCTTGGAGAATACTCGAGCTCCAGCTTAATTGATCAAAGAGATCATCAATGCGGGCAATGGATACTTGTTCTTTACCGCTTACCTCATTAAGCGGGCGGTAATCGCTTTATATCGCACATGCGCAAAGTATTTTCCTTCTTCTTTACGAAGATTGCGAGACAACCCACTGAGATGAGCTTAGGCGGATGAAACCTTTTTCTTGCAGCTCACTCGGTTGCTTCTTCAATTCCACCAACTCGCTCGGTGGCATCCGATAGTGCCTCTTTGAAATCGGGCGATACCGGAACCAACTCAATGACAAACTCGAGGTCTCGAATCGTGGCATCCCCGAAGTTCTTCAGAAAGACATCGATTTAAATCACGAACTGTCGGGACTTCACCAATATCCAGAGCGGGCTTCGCCTGCGCTGAAAGATGCGGACCTAGCAATTTCCGCGAAAAGCTAACCCGTCACGAAAGGACTAGATAGAGAGACGCACTTCGGGCACAATCGATGTGTCCCTTATCTTTGAGACAACCAATCCATGCCAAGAATTACATCTAGACTTGTTGAATGGAGGAGGATAAGATTCGCAAGAATCTCACTCCCTCGATCTCAATTGGAACATCCCTACACTCAGATTCAGCTCTTAACTCCGAACCAGGAGAGCGAATGAGCAATGGGACCAACAATGGAGTAAAAAGGAGCTCACTAATAGCAGCAAAAGGCTTAGATTCAAGGACAAAGCTGAAAGAAAGCAAAATGCTAGCGACTAGGGGAATGGAACATCACCCTAATCGAAAGCCAAAACCAGTATGTGTATAATCTTAAACCTGCTTATCAAAAAGACTCCAAAAACGGCAAGGAATCATAAAACCAAACTCAACTTCCCAATTCAACTAGCCCGTATTGAATGAACGAGTAATTGATTGAGAAGATAAAACCGTAAGATTAAGGTAAGATCTAATACCACTTAAGATCAAGGCTAAATCAGCGAAAATAGTGTTAGATACATAGCTAACTAGTATCACATCTTACCCTTCTTTAACCCCACAAGTTTTAGTTGATTAAACTCTCATTTTCTACCCCATTAGAAACCATCGAGCTTGCTGTCCTGAAATTGAGGTTGTCAGAGCGATTTCAAGATCCAAGCTTCCACCAAGTCTTCCATTCTAGAAACTTCAAAATCGCACACTTCAATTTGCCAAGCTCAACGGTCCCATCGTAAACCATTGAGCTCATTGTCTGAAATTGAAGCGTGTGGTCCAGATTCCGCATCCAAGCCTCTAGCCAAACCTTCACCCGTAAACTTCAAAACCCTAAGCACTTCAATTTGCCAAACTCGGTGGTTCCCAAAACCCATTTAATCGATAACATTATCTTTGAAAAGGAGATGAGAGGAAAACAACTCTTAAAACTCAAATTAGAGTAAGATGAGAGGAGAAAGCTAAGATAGGTAAGGAATAAAATGATAATTCCTTAAGCTTTCATTAAATCATTTGATACTTTTGAAAATAAGATTTTCCAAAATATCCTAAAGACGACCAACTTGGGTTACTACGGTCAAGATGGCTCGATACCAAACCTTTAGAGACCTCGGTTTATCCGCTTGTAATGCTTAACCATCCATTCGGTCCTAGCATCACAAAGCAGATAATCCGAGACTCGAGACATGTATACTTCCCAGTGCAAGATACACACCTCATCACAAAATTTGTGTATCAATTCCATTCATCCACATAGAACCAAACACGTAATGTAACAGAGTATTAATAATATTAAATCGAGTCATTATAAAAGAGAGGCCAACCGCCAACAATAAAAGAGACAACAATAATTAAACAATGAAGCAAAAGTGCCATAAGATGGCTACAACAAAAGAGCCAATCAAGGTGCCTTTAACCCACAAGGCAACCGAACGACCGCCAAGCTAGTCGCCAAACCCGAAGCACATCTCACAAAAGTGAGGCCCTTGGGGCTCACCTTCTTCCCCAAACAAAAGCAATGCAAAAGCCTAGTGAGTACTTTGAATGTACTGCAAGACTTACATGTGGAATAACAAACTGTATATATACTACATGCAAGCTTAAACAACAATAGGTCAGATGTTTCATTTTAGCATAAAGCAAGTTTTCATTTGCAATAATATAATAGATTGAAAGCAATTTAACAAATCTGTTTTTAATGTTTAAATAACCGAAAGCACAATAATATAACAGAGGTAAAGAACAACAACAATCCTCGAAGTGACTAAACCATTAGTCACCACAACAATAGTATGAATTACCCATTCATACCAACCATGTCAAATTTTAATTTAAAAGGTTGAAGTCTAACTCTTGCAAAACCTAACCAAGCGTGTCCATAACCTAGGACGAGGCTATTCAATAGTTTTATCCTCGCAGGTGTACCATTTTACCCACACGCTGCATCGCCTTTTGCCAAGCTATTAAGCACACTTCCTTAGGTATGCCTAAGACGGCTAAGTCCTACGAGACGCTTCCAATATTGTGAATTATTCATGAGCCGCCTGTATGGATAGAAACCCATACGCTGTGTCGGGTCGTGGCCCACTCGGACAACTACCCCTCACTGGTAAAGCCTCTGACAATCATGCGACGCCTCGAGGTGGAGAGTCCATCCCGAAACTCCACCACCGCACACCCAACACAAGAACACAATTCCTTTTCACACAACACACACAACGCCCTCCCGCGACTCGGAGATAACCCACGCCAAAGTACTAAGTCAAGAGAGGTCCCATATCCTCTCGCGTGGTTAGTACGCAAAAATGCTTGGAGAGTGTGACACAAGATGTTCGGTCCTTGTTGACTTAGGCAAGACAACCACAAACCCAATAACCCACCATCCAACCACTTGCCCAAGTCCAAATCAATTTTTCCATTTTCAGAATTTTGACTTTACAAATTAACAAAGCACAAAGTGCTGGACATAATGGAAGAATAATAATTTTGTGTGATCAAGACCATCGACTAAGTCGATGATCGCCCAAAGCTACCGAACTAGGCATGGCTAAGCACAAAGATTCAGATTCTACTAAGTGACAAGAGTTCATCCATCGAACTCTAATCGCAGAAATAACCTAGGCTCAAGTAGTAGAGAATAACCAACATCCTACAGATTATGCAACTATAGGATCAACTAACCATATTTTAACACAAAGTAGCAATGCATACATACAGTTGAATTCAAAATATTAAACTTGTAAAATAATAGGATTAACATGATCAAACCGCTTGCACGCTTGTTGTGGGTCAAGATGTTGTCAGATCACTCTCGGTATCAATGCGCTCTTCTGATCCTATCGAAAGAACCAAAAAGAACCAATAAGGCAAAAGAAACCGAAAAGATCCAACAGTCAACTTCAACAAAAGCTCTCAAATTTTTACAGAGAAAGAGCATGATTTTTATGAACTAATGCAACAAGAACCAATTGATTTGGATTCTTAATGCAAAAGATATGGCCAAAACCATTTTGCTCGACTTTTATAAATCAAAATGCTACTATTCATTAGCGAAATTTTCTGAGCTATACTGAGTTTGAAAACATTTCTAAATTAAAGTCTAGTTAAAAACATAATCAACAAAATTTGAATCAACCGAAAAGGATTTGAAATGAATTAGTTATGCATTTTACAAGTTATCATATTTTTCAGCTTGACAAATAAATCCTTTCGAAATCGTGAATTAAAGCGACGTGGTCGAACGAGGAGCGCCGATCAAAGATCCGACGCCCGCTCTCGGCGCTAACGCTGCGCTGGATTCACACTTCCTAAACGCCACCGTTGGATCTGGATCCAACGGTTCACGTGACCAGACGTCGGGCGGTCGAACGCTCACACGCATAGGAGCCGCTGATCTTGGATCCAACGGTCCACGCGGATCGAACCTTTCGGACGGTCCGAACGTTCATTCAGATCCGACCGCTGATCTTGGATCCAACGGTCCACCGATTAGGGCGTGATTAATTCAAATCTAAAGCGCAATCTTGGGCCAGATCCAAAGATCGACGGTCCGCAACGACTCAAGTTCAACTTCAACCAGATTTCGTCCGACAAAATTTGACGGAAGATTGGCTCGCCGCCGCGACTCGCCATGGCGGTGCGAGCAAAAGCCTAAAATGAGTTCCTAACAACCTTGCGCACCTAAAGGTACCAACAATTTTGGTCATGCGGTCTAGAACGCCGCAAAGCCGAGATGACCGAGAAGACTCAAATGACCGAAACGAAAACGCAAATGAGCTCAATGCGGTCCAAGGGAGCGGTGCCAAACAACTAGGGACTAATAAGGGGGTACTGAGCCCAAAGAAGGCACCGAGGAGAATCGAGTGGCTCTTGTGAAGAAGAATAGCGCTTTACCGACTTGGGAAATCCAAATTGATCTCGCTTCTCTTCGCCAAAAGCAAAATTGACAGAGGGTTAAAACTCGGTGAGAGGCTAAGAAGCCGAGGAATCAAGGGTTTTGAAAGAGAATGCCCTAACACCACTTTCACCGAAGGACCAAGCTCAACAATGGCGACCGAGAGCAATTTCGAATGGAGCTCGAGCAACGACTAACAAAGGTCTTTGGAGCTCAAGAGTGTTCAAAGGATGCTAAGGAAGCCACCGGGGAGTTTTATAGCCAAGGAGCAAGGAAGAAGCAACGGAAGAAAATGGTGGGGCTCGTGTTGAGGCCGATCGAGGGCGACGGAGCAAGTGACAACAGGGCGACGCGACTATGGAGGCGGCGGACGGAAGCATTAATGCTAAGAGCCGCTGGCGAAGGAGAAGTGACCCGACGCCACGCCTGAAATTTCACCCACTATCGCTGACTATGGCGAGCGCGAGCGACGAGGTAGACGATAGCCGCCACCGCTGGATTGAAATCGAACGGTCAAAAGAACGGTCGATAATAACGATTCAAACGCCACTCAATCTCGACCGCTGATTTGATCTCACGGTCCGCGCTAGCGCAAGGCGTTCGGACGGTCCGAACGTTGACGCGATCGTGAACCCTCGATTTAGAATCCAACGGTTCAAATGGATCGGCGCGCTCGGATGGTCCGAACGCTCACGCGATCGTGAGTCGTTCGATGTCGATCCAACGACTCACAACACTCGCGCCAACGTCCGAGCGGTGGCGGTTAGTTGGTTGGACCAAATCAAGTGGCTCGAGCCCGAGTCCGATCCGAACCCGAGGAACAAAGGAAAACCTGTTAGGGTTTGAATTTGAATAGCTGATTTTTGGAGGAATTATTTGGGGTAGCAAACAAACCCCAAAAATTATGAAATTTTAAATGGAGATTGCTAACAGGATGATGAACCTTATATAAAATTTTCAGAGACTTTTATGCACTGCATTTTCTCTAAAAATTCCGAAGGCTAATTTAGGAGTTTGACTAATGTTTGACTTGCCTCAAAAAATTATCAAATAATTTCTGAAAATTATGAAATAATTCTGAGGTGTTAAACATCACTCCTAGGTTCAATGAAAATTATTTCCAAAGGTTGGGCACAAGATTTTCATGAAGGAGACTTGTGTTGGTGTCCAAATGGCAATTTGATTTTGATTCCACATAATTCCTTTACAAAAATTATGGAACTGATTACAAAAATCAAGATCGAGAGAAAAGTTTTAATTTCTCCTCATTTTTATTACATTTGAAACACAAACCAATTTTGGGATGTTACAAAACCTCCCCTTACAAAAATCTCGCCCCGAGATTTGGCTCACTTGGTAAAGAAAGATGGATAGTTCGCACGAGACGATCTTCCCTTTCCCAAGTAGCCTCATCCTGAGTGATTCACCACTCGAACTTTAAGGAATTTGATGGCTTTATTCCTTGTTCTTCGCTCACCTCTTCAAGGATGCGAACAGGTGCTCCTTGTAGGTCAAATCTTCCTCGAACATCAAGAGTTTCCAACTGAGCTTCCTCGCTTTGGAACACGGAGACACTTCTTTAGTTGGGACACATGGAAAACATCATGTACCCTTCAAGTGCAGGTGGCAATTCCAACTTATAGGCAATAGCCTCCTTTCTTCTCGATAACACAGTGAGGGACCGACATATCGAGGAGCTAACTTGCCCTTGACGCCGAATCGCCGATGGCCCTTCAAAGGAGAGACTTTGAGATAAACAAATTCATTGGGCTCAAAGCTCAACTCGCGACGACGGCGATCCGCATAGCTCTTTTGCTCGGATTGAGCCAGCGCAAACGATCACGTATATAAGTTGGACTTGACTCTCGGCCTCATTGATCGAGTCCGCCAAAGAAAAGTCTTTCACCCGCCTCCACCAGCTTTAACGGGGTTCGCACTTTCTCCCGTATAAGGCCTCGAAGGTGACATGCCGAGACCGCCTCGAAATCGTTGTTGTAGGAAAACTCGGCAAATGGCAAGCATTTCTCCCAATTCTTTCCATAGGAGAGGACGCAAGCACGAAGCATGTCTTCCAACACTTGGTTGACCTTTCGGTCGACCATCGCTTGGGGGTGATATGCGGTGCTAAATGTGAGACGGTTCCCATAGCCTCTTGCAAACACTTCCAAAACTCGGCGGTGAAAAGCGCATCATGATCCGAAACGATCGCCTTCTGTACACCATGCAAGCGCATTTATACGGAAATATAGAGGTCCGCGAGTAGACTCACACTAAGGTTTGTCCGAACTGGCAGAAAATGGGCTACCTTCGTCAATCGATCGATGACAACCCATAAATCATAAATGCTACTGTTCATTAGCACAATTTTCTGGAGTTAAACTGAGGTTGGAAATATGTTTATATTAAATTTTAGTTAAAAATATAACCAACAAAATTTGAATCAACCGAAAAGGAATTAAAATGAAATAGTTATGCATTTTACAAGTTATCACATTTTTCAGTTGATAAATAAATCCTTTCGGGAAAAACCAGAAATTAAATCGACGTGGACGAACTTGGATCGTTGATCTCGGATCCAACCGTCCAAGTCCACGGGATAACGCGCACACGCGCGATTCACAAACCCTAAACGCTCACCGTTGGATCTGGATCCAACGGTTCACGTGGATCGTGACGTTGGGCGTCCAACGCTCACACGCATAGAGTCGTTGATCTTGGATCCAACGGTCCACACGGATCGAACCTTTCGGACGGTCCGAACGTTCACTCGAATCGGGACCGTTGATCTTGGATCCAACGGTCCACTGATTAGGGCGTGCGATTAATTCCAACTTTCGCGCGATCCTGGGCCGTAGATCTAAGGATCGACGGTCCACATCGATTCAAGTTCAAACCGCTCCTGCTTTCCCCGGCAAAAATGACGGAAGATCGGCCGCCGCGCGGCTGCTCCGGCCATGGCCAGTGCGAGCAAGTGCTCAAAGTGGGTCCTAAACATCATTGCGCACCTAATGGTACCAACGAATTAATTTGCGGTGGACTGTAACGCTTGGCAGCCGAGGGAACCGGGCGGTTCAAAATGACCAAAACGAAAACGCAAAACGCCACCAAGCGTTCAAGGGAGCGGGTGCCAAGCAACTAGGGGCTAAAAAGAAGTTACCTAAGCCCAACGAAGGCACAGAGGAGGGTCGAATCGGCTCGGGTGGAGAAGAGTGGCGGTTTCGGCCGAAAAGGGGGCAATCCGCAATTGAATCGCTTCTCTCTTCGCAAAAAGCAAAATTGACAGAGGGTTAATACTCTATGAGATGCTAAGTAACTGAGGAAGCAACAGATTCGAGTGAGAGGGCCGGGAACACCACTTTCACCGAAGGGCTTGGAGCTTCACCAATGGCGGCCGAGAACAACTTTTTTGAAATGGAGCTCGAGCAATGCACTAGCAGTGGCTTTGGAGCTCAAGGGTGTCCGAAAGAAGCTAAGGAAGCCTCTGGTAGAGTTTTATAGCCGAAGGAGCAAGAGGGGAGCAACGGCAAGAAAATGGCGATGCACTGTGCTGAGGTCGGCCGAGAGCGACGGGGGCAGGTAAAAGCAGTGGAGACGATGACTATGGAGGCGACAGTACAGTGCTCATTAATGCTGAGAGTCGTTGGCCAAAAGTAGAGATGACCCGACGCTGCCATGCTCGCAATTTTCACCACCACGCTGACTTTGGCCGATACGCGGCGAGCGAGGAAGACGATAGCCGCCAACCGTTGGATTAGATCGGACGGCGCTTCACTTAATTCAATATCTCTGACAGTCAACATTCCCTCTTTTCGAGCCGCCGATCTACGATGAACGGCCCGGCGAGGGGAGGATCGGCGGTCCGAACATTACTCAGAGCGCAGCACCGCACGATCGAGATCTAACTGCCGAAATTGAAAGCGCCGAGGCGGCCGAAGTTTGGTGCGCTTAGTTGATCCGATCGAGTCCGATGGCTCGAACCCGAGTTTGATTCAACCCAAGAACAAAGAAAGATTGATTTTGAGTTATTTGTCGAAATGAGTTAGGAAAATTAATTGAGATAGCAAACAAGCTCCAAAGATTTATGAAATTTTAACTGGAGGTTGCTGACTGGATGATGAACCTTATATAAAATTTTCAGAGACTTTTATGCACTGCATTTTTCTCCAAAAATTCCAGAAGGCTATATGTAGAGTTTGACTGGCCTCAAAAATTATCAAACAATTTCTAAAAATCATGAGATAATTCAGAGGTGTTGCCAAGCCTCCCAAGAACTCAGGGAAAAGATTTCCAAGGGTTTGGCAAAAGACCTTTGCCAAGGAGGGTTTTTGATTAGAGTCAAAAGGGAATTTAAATGGGATTTTCCGTAATTCTTTTTGAAAAGAATTACCAAAAATGACCAAGGCTTCAAGATGCAAGAAAAGTTTTAATTCCTCCTGATTTTCTTACACTTGAAACTCAATTCCAGATTTGGGATGTTACATCAAGCATATGGTCGCCAGAGTTGACACTTTTCACTACCAAGTCATCAACGTAGGCTTCCAAATTCTGACCTATTTGTGGGCTGAAGGTTTTCTGCATTAATCTTTGAAAAGTTGCACCAGCGTTTTTGAGACCAAAGGGCATTTTTATATAACAGAAAGTGCCAAATGGAGTGATGAAGGAAGTTTTCTTCATCTCCTTTACTCATACTAACTGTGGTACCTCGAGTAAGCATCTAAAAACTTAATAACTCGCACCCTAGAGGTAGAGTCTACAAGTTGATCAATGCGAGGAAGGGGAAAATCATCCTTCTGACAAGCTTTATTAAGATCTCGTGAAGTCTATACACATCCTCCATTTCCCATTACTCTTCCTAACCATTACAGATTAGCGAGCCATTGAGGGTGATGTACTTCATGAATGAATCCACCTTTAAGAGCTTGTCAATCTCGGTCGATGGCGCCCTTCCGGCCGGGTGCGAAACGCCCGAGCTTCGCTGACCGGATTTTTGTCAGCCGAGCGCTAGCCTGCGGCTCGATCACCTCCTGGGACTCCGGCATGTCGGACGCTTGCCATGCGAACACATCCTTATTTGCTCGAGGAAGGAGACGAGCGACTCTTCCTATTTAGGATTGAGTCCGCTCGATCAAGACCTTTGGTGAGGATCCATCAAGATTGCTTGACATGGCGTTTCTCAAGGAGCGCTTTGTCGAAAGTGGAACCTCTTTGGTCCGGTCTGACGGTTTGGGCGTTATCTTGATGCAGAGTGCTTGACCGCATGCATGATGAGTCGAAATTACGATCCAGAACTCATCGACCGCTTCTAAAGGCCTTCGATCACATGCGTATGTGTAGGACCTGAAAGGCGACTAGGGGTGAATAGGCGCTTTCAAAACTTTCTCGCCTAAATCAAAACCAACACGAACTTTACTCCTTTAGCTATGAAAGCTAAGAAGTTCAATGAGCACACAACGGAAGCCTTGTGTTGGATTTGATAAACCCCTCAAGCACACGACACAAAAAGGAGAAAAGAACTCAATGTTCTTCATCGGCACAGCGGTCCGACCGGCTACCACGCAAGGCGGTCGGACCGACGGTCAAAGCCGATCCGACCAAGAACTAACCAATGGTCGGACCGGTGGATGTGGTTCGACCCGGCAAACCAATGATTCGAATACACTAGGCGGTCGAACCGCCGTTGAAAGGTTTGGCCGGACCGGTAGAGTCCAAGATCAAAAACTCCACCCAAATCCAAAACGAAATTTGATCCAACTTTTGATTCAACCAATAAAACTTGACCAAATTTCTAGCACACCTCCCTAATGAAATTAGAGACCTATTTCTAGCGACGATCCGTCCGATCCACTTCAGAATCGATCTCTCGAGATTTTAACAAAGAAGTGCTCAAACCCTAGAAATGAGAAAAACTTGATTCAAGACTTGCTTGTGGGGTTTGATGATCTAGATGACTCTAGGAGTAATCCCACACATCAAAGCAAGATAAAGTAGGCCAAGAGACCAAGCATGAACCTTTGAATCAAGGAAGCACCAAAACATCCAAAAGAGAGAAGAACACAATGGGAGAAAATGATCTTTCAATTAAGCATCACAAGATTGTTCATTCACAATAGATGCTTACAAAGCCTCTCCACCAAGGAGGGCAAGAGCTCAACAAAGAGCACACTCCAAACCCTAGATCTCCTCTCCTCTCCTCCAAACCCTAGAAAAAGGAAGAAGGGGCTAAATGAATGCTTGCTTAGGTTTTCCACCTCTCCCTTCCTATTTATACTAGAGAGCTAGGGTTTCCCTTTGGGTCTCTTACACATGGGACCCACACACACATAACTCTTGAAGCAATCGCCGCTTCACCACGCAGTAGTTGATCACCGGTTCTCATCGACGCCAAGCCTCTTTTGTCCGAATCCCATCGAACCTTCCGAGACTCGCACCGATATCCGCACCGCCGATCCAACCAAATGCTTCAACCACCGCTCGATCCATCTTGTCCATTCGCACCATGCTTGAGTCACACAACCTCACCCAGATCCCCGATCGCTCGACCTCGGCTCTCCAAGCGTAGTCCCGATCCACTCACCGCTGACGCCGTTGACTCGCAAGCCACCGCACGACAATAGACAAACAAATCGCTTCCGAACAAGTTCTTCACAACTTGACCCACGCCGCCTCCGCAATGCGATATACAACAATAAAGCATTGAAGTTCATATAAAAACACACTTGAAACCAACTCAATGCAACACTTGGCTCACCTCCAGTGATCGCCGGCCCGATCAGCTTACAGGGCCGGTCCGACCGATTTCATGTCGGTCGGACCGCTCCCACAACGGCGGGTCGGACCGGTCCAAAGGACTTAGCCAAAATTCAAGCGAGAAATTCAAACCTTCCGAAATTTCAATCGAATAGAACTTTTGACCGAGCTCCAAAATGATGGGACCACATCCAGAGACTCCTCACTTGCCTACACAACCTATTTTTGGCCCACCTCAAAACCCAACTTTCAAAGCGGCGGTCGGACCGCCACCATGGCCGGTCGGACTCCCCACGGGCGGTCCGACCGCCCAAGACAACCGGGCCAGACCGCCAAAGGCTTCGACAAAGATTGGAGCAAACCCGAAACGCGAGATTTTGCAAACTAACAACGCCATTGCCAATTGACTCATCATCCCGAGATCGTGCACATATCCTCACGATATCCACAATCTCCCCTTGATGAACACATTGGCAATTTTCAAGAAAATGTGGTTTTTCAAAATGAAAAGTAAAAATTCCGTTGCGATAAAGGCACAACTTGGTCCATAAGCAAGAAAAGGCTTAGGAACCGACCAAGTCAAGCCGAATAGTATAGGCAAGTGAGATAAGGCAATGAAAGCACCAAAGGATTCAATTTTAAAGTAGCCAAAAATCTCACTTAGGTCCAAATGAAAAGCAATTTTTCTATTTGACCTTTGATCATTGTGAGTATTTTTCAATTGCAAATGAAATCAGGAAAAGGCAATAGAACCACAAGACTTAACTCACTATGATCACAAATTTTCAAAAGGTTCAAAATTTTTATTTTATGAAGTTCTTTTATATTAAACCTTGAGTATGAAACCAAAAGCTACAACACCAACATCATTTTCTTCACAATCTTTCTCCCCCTTTGACAATGAATTCATCAACATGCATGAAAAAGAAAGAGCATGAAGGAATGACTTTATTTTTGATCTTTAGTAAAAAGGAGCCATGACCATTATACATGTAGACAATACAAGTATTATACCAAGCCATATAAAGAGAAGACGCTATATTCAATCATGGCAAAACGTGTACTGCAAAGCTAAAACCAAGATAGCAAAGAATCTGAGATTAATGTAATTGAAATCATGAAAGGTTGCTCAAAATCATAGATTCACTCAAAGCAACCAAAAATGAGTCAAGCCATGTCTATAAGTAAAAAGAGACTCAAAACAAGAATTGAGGCATTTTGAGCATTAAGAAAATTCTTTTGAAGCAAAGCTCAATTAATTAGCCCTTTTTGGGCAAATTTTCTTTTTCTTTCTCTTCCCTTTTTTTGTTGTGCTAGATCTCAAGCCTTGCCGCGACCATCTCAAGCGATAAGCTTAAAAGAATGATCTAGGTCATCCAAAACTCCCCCTGAGTTCATGCCTAGTGCAATGGCAAGCCGTCTCATGAGAAAGGATTGGTGAGATCGCTTTTTCCGCACAGAGATTTTTTTCTTTTTCTTTTGCTTGACTTATGAGGATAAAAAGCTCATTTTTCATCTCAAAAAGTTCAAGACTCAAATCGACTTGTAAGACATGGCGAGAGTCATAAGAGGATCACTAGAGCAAAACTAGTCACAAGATCCAACAAGACATGATTTGATTCAACTTGCTCACATATATAAAGCTAGCAAGGCAAAAGCTAAGCCAAACACGAAGAGCCATAAAAGAGGTCTAGCAGACTATCACTCGATATGACAAGGTATAGAATATGAGAACAAGTCATACAAGGATAAAAATCAAAGCTCCACCGATTTTATTATACAATGCAAGACAAATGAAATGAAACATGCATTATGATACAATGAATGCAAAAGAGCAACTTCCCCTCAAAACAGCCCAATAGGACTAATAACCCTAACTCTCCCCGCAGCAAAGAAACGAGAAGAATCAAGAGCCTTAGTGAAAATATCTGCAAGCTGTTGCTCAGACTCTACAAAGTGAAGCACAACATCACCTTTCTCAACATGGTCTCTTAGAAAATGAAATCGAATGTCAATGTGTTTAGTCCTCGAATGTTGCATCGGGTTTTTGGCAATATTAATTGCGTATGTTATCACGTAAAAGAGGAACACTTCCCAAAGATAACCCATAGTCCCGCAGGCGTGGATAAAATCCAGAGAACTCGAGAGCGACCATCGGCGCAGCTACATACTCGACCACCAGATCAGGCAATGTAAGACTGCTTTCTAGAAGACCAAGAAACAAGAGATGTGCCCAAGAAATGACAAGTGTCAGATGTACTCTTCCTATCAACTCTACACCCGGCGAAATCAGCATCAGAAAATGCTCGAATTGAAAGAGCCGAAGAAAAAGAATACCGAGTCCAAAGTCAAGCGTATCTTGAAGATACCGAATATGCGACGATCGCTTGACGATGAGAAGCACGAGGAAGCTCGAAAGCGAGCGCACGTACATACGGCGAATTGTATGTCCTACCGACGTAGAAGATAGAGGAGGGAGCCAATCATATCATGGTACTCTTTCCGTCCACGGACTCTCCATCCTCATCCGGGTCCAAAGACGGTGGTTGTAGCAATGGGAGTAGACATTGGCCTCTCGCTTCCCATATTGAAGCGCCAAGAAGGTCCTTTGTATACTTACTCGTGAACAAAAGTGCCTTCTTTCAGCTTGCTTGATTTGAAGACCAAGGAAGAATGTCACTCTCCCATCATGCTCATCTCAAATTCACCGCTCATAGAATCAAAATCTAGACACCAAAGCATGAGAGGAACCACCAAAATAATATCATCCACATAAATGAACCAACAAGAAATCACTGCCATGCCTGAGAGTGAACAAGGTTTTATCAACCATTCCCATTTTGAAATCATTTTCAAGCAAGAAACTCTTAAGCCTGTCATACCAAGCTCTAGGAGCTTGTTTCAATCCATACAGGGCTTTAGAGAGTTTAAAAACATGATTTGGGAATTTTTGATTTTCAAAACCAGGAGGTTGCTTGACAAAGACCTCTTCTTCTATGAAGCCATTCAAGAAAGCACTTTTAACATCCATTTGAAAAAGCTTGAAACCTTTGGATGTTGCAAATGCTAAAAGAATGCGAATGGCCTCCAATCTAGCTACTGGAGCAAAAGTCTCCTCAAAGTCTAAGCCCTCTACCTGGGAATAACCTTGAGCTACAAGTCTAGCCTTATTATGAACAACCAAACCATCCTCACTTTGCTTATTTTTAAAACCCATTTTGTTCCAATAACATGAGAATCGGTCGCTCAACTAAAACCAGACTTTGTTTCTTTCAAAATTTTCAAGCTCTTCATGCATGGCATTGACCCAAGAGGCATCGATAAAGCATGGGTGATATCTCGGGGTTCAAAAGAAGCGACAAAAGCGTAATGTGCATGAGAATCAGAGAATAAACCCGAGCGAGTGACTCGCTCTTGAAGATCCCCAATCATCTCGCTCAGTGGATGTTGTCGCATTTGATGCGAAGTGGTGCTCCCGGTGCGACGTGGCCTCTACCTCATGAGTTGTGGAGGTAGGAACAGAGCCACTCGGATCGTCGGTGGGGATAGGAGGCGGCCGCTCAAATGACATCAAGTAGTAGTAGCAGCTCTCCACCCTCTCGTGAGGTAGCAGGGAGGATGGTTTGAGTCTTCATCCTCGTAATCATCATCGACGAAGATGCTTTCTTGAGTTTCGTAAACTCGTACCAAGCATCGGGTCTAGTACTGTGACTAGCCTCATCAAAAGTGACTTCAAGTCTCAACAATTTTATTAGTATCAACATTAAAAACACGATAGCCACGAGAATGAGCAGGATATCCAAGAAATATGCCATCAAAACATCTAGACTCAAATTTATCAAGATTGCCATGTTTAAGAATGAAGCACTTGCAACCAAAAATCTTGAAATGAGAGACCTTGAGAGAATGACCAAATCTAAGCTCATAAGAAGTCTTCCCAACCACAGATCTCAAGAAAACCCTATTGGAGATATAACAAGCAAGAGAGATCGCCTCACCCAAAATCTCCTAGGAGTAGAATGCTCATCTAGCATGGTCCGAGCCATCTCTACAAGGGTTCTGTTCTTCCTTTCTACAACACCATTCTCACGAGGAACTCTAGGAGAAGAAAACGATGCTCAATTCCCTATCGGTGCAGTATGTAGAAAAGAAGACTTCTTGAACTCTGTCCCATTGTCACTCCTAATGGCTCTCAAAGCTCCAGTATATCAACAAAGAATTCTAAGGACCAAATCTCTAAAGAATCCAAATGCTTCGTCCTTAGAAGCAAGAAAATAAACCCATGAATACCGGAGTAATCATCCACAACCACCAAGACATACCATTTCCCACCACCGATCGAACTCTAGAAGGACCAATCAGATCTAAGTGAAGAAGTCGCCCCGGTCCATCACCATTACCAAAGTAAGAGGTGGGTGGGAAGCAGACACCATCTTACCATGTCTACAGGTGAGCACACAAGATCTCTGACAGCCTTCAGCCTAGGCAAACCTCTAATCAAGTCCTTGCAACTGACTCTAGACAAATGATCAAAACCTATATGCCCAAGTCTACGATGCCACAAAACAAGGTCATGAGAATCAGAGGCTACAAGACACCTAGGACTAGAAGCAGAAGAAATGCTGAAATTTGCACGTAAAATCTTCTCAAATGAGATCTCAAAACAAGCTCACCCGAGGAATCTAGAACTCTACACTCACCTCTCTTAAACCTCACTTCTAGACCCTCATCAAGCAAACCGAGAAACAGATAGAAAATTATACCTCACCTTACTCACCAAAGCGACGCCTTTTAGCATGAACTTGTCGTTGACGCCAAGACAAAGGCCCCTTTGCAGTCACGGTCCCGTAGAAGCATCCCCAAATGTAATCAATTCATTGCCGGATGCACGTGTGAGGGAGGAGAACCATCTAGAATCTCCGGTCATATGTCGAGAACACCCGGAGTCAACAAGCCACTTGTCCTCCTTCCTCGCACGACGGACCTAAAAGGCACAATCAGAAAACATCCGTGCCTCAAGATCAAGTTAGTGATAAATGAACGAGGAATCCAAAGATCGAGAAGCACGATGTCCGGGAGCAGCAGAGAAATAGTCAAAACATGATCAGAACAAAATCATAAGGATGCACATGAGAATCACCTAGACCTCTCCAAACGATCTACCAAAAGATCGATACTCCCCCTAGGTGCTACCCTGTCTCTCCTCACGATGTCCTAATCCAACATGCCGCCTAGACCCACCAAAAGAGTCTACAAAGTTCTCTACAAATCTAGGCCTATGTGGTGCGATAAACAGTCGCCTAGCTCTAGAGACTACATCCGAGAAGGACTCCTCTAATGGATCTTAGGACGCCATCCTCTCTTTTCTCTCAAGTTTTGCTCTCCTAAGCGTAACTCAACAAGATGGCCTTCTTTCTTGCGTAAGGTGCAATGGTATCGACCTTTGAGGGTCTGCATGCATGAGTGAAAGCACCTTTCTTGCCGAAAGAGTTTGAGCAAAACCACCGGATTTGAAAACAACCCCTGATGGCTTAGGAGGTTCTAGCTCAAACAAACCATTCTTCACAACTCTAGCAATCTTAGGTGGGTTTTTCTTGGAATGCTCTAGGGGTTGAAACCTAGACCACTATTTTTCACGCCACCTTGGATTGATCAAGAATCATGTTGAGTTTCTTTTTCCCACTTGAAAATTTCTCAAGAGTCACCTTGAGGTAATCATTCTCTTTCATTAACTCCTCACATCTAGCACACTTGCTAGACTTGATTACCTCATTGCGCTTACTCTTAAGAAGGGCCACTTCCACTTTGAAGGCCTCACAAGACACACAATAGGATTCCCGAATCCTACTCAATCGCTTCCTTAAACTTGACTCTAAAAGCCTCTTGTATCCGACTAACCATGGTTTCAACTTCAAAGATTCAAAACACAAGAGTTAGAATCAATAACCTTTTAGAAGCAAGAAAAGACATGGATCTTTCAATTTTAGCCTTTTCTTCCGTGGTCTTGTTTAAGGCTTCAATCTCAATTGTAAGCTTGGGACAATTTTCACAAGATGCAACTCTAGAGTAAATCAATGTTTCTGTCATCTCTTGCATCTTAATCCTATTATCCTTACAATGAGAGCATGTGTGACTAGCATCAAACTTTTGCAATTCTTTTAAGGAACTATCCAATTTTAATTCTAGCAAAACACAATTAGAGCAAGTTAAAGGGATAGCTTCCATGGCAGTCACATCAAGAGGAATGACATCTAAACAAGCAGATCTAGACTTGAAAGATTCTAGTTCATCGAGAGCATCTTTTAGTTGATTTGTGACAGAGGAATGAGCAGATTTCAAGCTTGTCAAATCTTTAAGCAAGCTAGTGCAGGAATCACAAATATCAGCAGGATTGATAGATTTAAGCCTAACAACTTCAAGATTCAAATTATCAATCATAATGTCCTGCTTCCTAATCATTTTTACTTGCTTATGCAATTTCTGTTCAGCAAGCACCAAAGCCCTTTTCATATCAGCAATAGAAGGGCATACCTCATCGAGATCACCGAAAGGATCCTCATTGTTGGAGGAGTCGCTATCGTGGTGTTCTTGGCCATGAAACACATGCCTGAAGTCATGCGCCTTCTTCTTGCCACGAATCACTCTCCGTCCTCCGCTTCCGAGTCCACATCGCTCATATTTACATTCTCAAGAGCGGCAGGACCCTACCGACAAACTTCGATAGTTTGTCTTCTTGGGTTTTACATCCCTCTCCTGGGGATGTCTTCGTGTCTCCTTCTCCTCCTTGCCCTTAATCTTGGGGCACCTGGAGCGAATGTGGTTTAGCTCACCACATTCGAAGCACGTGATAGGTCCACTCCTCCTCCTATTTCTCACCTTCTTGTACGCTCTTGTGAATTTGGTGGAAAGGAGGGCTAAGTCATCCTCGCAATTTCTCAAGTTGCTCATCACTCAAAGAATGTAAAGCGATAATGAAAAGCCGATGAGCTACAATCAAGAGAATCGGAAGAGCAACCCTTGGATTTGTCGACCACTAAAGCCATCGACTGTCTTGGGAGACGCGAGATAAAGTCAATCTCATGCGTCTTCAACCTCGAGTAAAGCTTATCCATGGTAAGCTCACTCATGACAATGTTGTCATTGATGGAAGTGATCTTCATTCCCTGCACCTTCACATCAAGAGCACCTGTGGTCGTGCATTTTCGCACTCGAAAATATCAAATCAACAAAGACGGAGATCATGAAGAATTTTAGAGAATCTTCCCACACTCATCCAAAGACTCACCGTGCCTTTGTTCGATCTTCGAGTAAACCTTTTGAGCCGGTTCGCCTCACTTCCTTGATCGCAGCGGACCCTTCGTGATAATCACAAAGTGTCCGCCGATCTCGTGAGCGCACCGCAAGTGAGCAACACGCTCAAACTCGATCGACTAAGGCCTTGGATCAAATAATTCCGAGCCTTGTCGTTGGCCTCCACATCCGGAGTGATCGTATCGCCATCTACCGGCACGACATAAGGGTTTTTCACCTTTAGCCAAATAGCGTGCCCTTGAGCCTCGATATACGCTTGCATACGAGCCTTCCAAAGATGCAAAGTCAACTCCTCAAAAATGTGTGGCTTGGTTGAGTACTTGTCGGTCGCTATGGCTCCAAAGACCGGTTAAGATCTATAGAAAAGAGCTAACTGCCTCGATACCACTTGTAGGACCTGGAAAGGCGACTAGGGGGTGAATAGGCGCTTTCAAAACTTTCTCGCCTAAATCAAAACCAACACGAACTTTACTCCTTTAGCTATGAAAGCTAAGAAGTTCGGTGAGCACACAACGGAAGCCTTGTGTTGGATTTGATAAACCCTCAAGCACACGACACAAAAGGAGAAAAGAACTCAATGTTCTTCATCGGCACGGGCGGTCCGACAAGCTACCACAGGCGGTCGGACCGACGGTCAAGCAATGTCCGACCGCAACTAACCAAATGGTCGGACCGGTGGATAAATGTTCGACCCGGCAAACCAAATGATCTGATACACCAAGGTCGAACCGCCGTTGAAAGGCGGCCGGACCTGTAGAGTCCAAGATCAAAAACTCCACCCAAATCCAAAACGAAATTTGATCCAACTTTTGATTCAACCAATAAAACTTGACCAAATTTCTAGCACACCTCCCTAATGAAATTAGAGACCTATTTCTAGCGACGATCCGTCGATCCACTTCGCAGAATCGATCTCTCGAGATTTTAACAAAGAAGTGCTCAAACCCTAGAAATGAGAAAACTTGATTCAAGACTTGCTTGTGGGGTTTGATGATCTAGATGACTCTAGGAGTAATCCCACACATCAAAGCAAGATAAAGTAGGCCAAGAGACCAAGCATGAACCTTTGAATCAAGGAAGCACCAAAACATCCAAAAGAGAGAAGAACACAATGGGAGAAAATGATCTTTCAATTAAGCATCACAAGATTGTTCATTCACAATAGATGCTTACAAAGCCTCTCCACCAAGGAGGGCAAGAGCTCAACAAAGAGCACACTCCAAACCCTAGATCTCCTCTCCTCTCCTCCAAACCCTAGAAAAAGGAAGAAGGGGGCTAAATGAATGCTTGCTTAGGTTTTCCACCTCTCCCTTCCTATTTATACTAGAGAGCTAGGGTTTCCTTTTGGGTCTCTTACACATGGGACCCACACACACATAACTCTTGAAGCAATCGCCTGCTTCACCACGTGCAGGTTGATCAGCGGTTCTCATCGACGCCAAGCCTCTTTTGTCCGACTCCCATCGGAACCTTCCAGAGACTCGCACCGATATCCGCACCGCCGATCCAACCAAATGCTTCAACCACCTGCTCGATCCATCTTGTCCATTCTCGCACCATGCTTGAGTCACACAACCTCACCCGTATCCCCGATCGCTCGACCTCGGCTCTCCAAGCGTAGTCCCGATCCACTCACCGCTGACGCCGCTGACTCGCAAGCCACCGCATGAAGAATAGACAAACAAATCGCTTCCGGAACAAGTTCTTCACAACTTGACCCACGCCGCCCGCAATGCGATATACAACAATAAAGCATTGAAGTTCATATAAAAACACACTTGAAACCAACTCAATGCAACACTTGGCTCACCTCCAGTGATCGCGGCCCGATCGCCACAGGCGGTCCGACCGATTATGTGTCGCTCGGACCGCTCCCACAACGGGCGGTCGGACCGTCCAAAGGACTTAGCCAAAATTCAAGCGAGAAATTCAAACCTTCCGGAAATTTCAATCGAATAGAACTTTTGATCGAGCTCCAAAATGATGGGACCACATCCAGAGACTCCCTCACTTGCCTACACAACCTATTTTTGGCCCACTCCAAAACCCAACTTTCAAAGCGGTCGTCGACCGCCACCATGGCGGCCGGACTTCTCCACGGGCGGTCCGACCGCCCGGACAACCGGTCAGACCGCCAATGGGCTCGACAAAGATTGGAGCAAACCCAAAACGCGAGATTTTGCAAACCAACAACGCCATTGCCAATTGACTCATCATCCCGAGATCGCACATATCCTCACGATATCCACAAGATGCCATTTTGCGATCTCCACGAACCATTATTACCCTTTTGGTCCTCGGCATTTTCAAACTTTGATACCCGTAGTGCGTGGCTATCAAGAATTTCGCTAATCGTCGGACGACCAAAAATTCCATTATATGCGTTTCAAATCAACCACGCCAAATGAAATTTTTCCGCTCGGAAGTTATCGTGGCTTCCGAATGTGACCGAAGGACACTTGTCCTATCGGTTTGGCGGTAGAACCGTGAACTATGCCATGAAAGGCGATTTCACCGGCTTTACCTTTGATCTAGGAACCCGCATATCTTCTAAAGCTCCCTAAAATAAGATATTTAAAGAGCTACCACCGCTCTATCAAAACTCGATTGACTTTGCAATTATTAATAGTAGGCTCTACAATAATAGGAACCTACCCTACCGAGTTGATGAGACGAGGCAATCTTCTTTGTCAAGGAGATCACGGTATCCCACCACCTTGATGGTTTGGTGATGATCGAAGGTTCCGACAGTTTGACCTCTCGCCCATGGCTTTCGGATGACGGCGTGAGTCGCATTTAAGAAGATCCTCCAAAGATCATATTTACCGTATACCGAGGCTCCGGTACTCCATCTCTTCGCCACCATCCTTGTCCTTTTGGAACTTGTTTCCAACTCCGGATTGCGGAAGTGGGCCTTTACCGCATAGAAATCCTCCACTTCTTTTGCCAAACACGACAAAGCGCAAGTCATACCGTCACGGGTGAAGTGGACACCACTTCTTACCTTTATTATGGCTATCGGTGGAACTTTGGCTTTGCCCCGACCCAGATAATCCTTCTTACCCTTGAACGCTTTATCCGAACCGCTTAGGACTTCCTTGGTGCCCATTTTGCGGTGCTTCTTCTTCTTGAAACCTTCTTGGGATTCTTTTCGACTTTTCAATGCCAGTTATGGATTTTATCTTTTCGATCAATGGCTTCACTCCATTCAACCGCCTCACTAGCGGCCAGATACTTATCACCATGTCAAAGAGTTCGCCGTTGTTCGTGGAGGATTCATAGCAATGTCCTCCGTAAACCGCCGATTCCTTAAACTCGCCTTTGAATGCTCGAATCACGTAAGATTCTCGCACTCGAATAGAATTTCAACCCGTCAACCTCTTGATGTACCGACGAGAGTTTCCTTTGGTTCTTGCCGAGTCCGATGGAGATCATCCTCCTTTCTGTATGATCGACGCACTCGGAAATTCACAATCAAAAGATCGCAGAGTTGTTCCCAAGTATAAATAGATCCGACCGGTTGGTTAAGCAACCAAGACCGGCAGATCCTTCCGTAACTGTGGGCAAATAATTAGCCATCACGCTTTGATCACCACCGCCGCTCGATGGCGTTGGTATATATCCGAGAAACTCTAATGGATTTTGAGATCCATCGAATTTATCCATGTTGGCGGTCGGAACCCATTAGGCCAACGCATGCCTTGGAGCCCCGCAAAAGGCTCTATAACCTCAGAATCGACTCATAGCGCCTTCTTGGAAAAGGTGTTCTGACTATGATCGCAGGAGATCGGTTTCTTCTATTTGAACGCCGAGGCTCGCTGTCCCGATCCGGCCGCAGACGTTATCATGACGCCCTTGACCATTAGCATGGTTCGGGATGATGACGGAGATCATCCGGGCCAAGCATGTGCTCTCCTTGGCTAGGGAAGAGGTCGTTGTTCAAACAACCTTCTTCCTTCATGACCCATCGGTCGGAATCGCCGAGGAGGTCTAGGTACCGGTGGTGACCATACCGCCTCTCTCGAGGGAGGAGCGCCGGGACGAAGTCACCGTTAGACTTTGTGACATCCTTTGCCCCTCGTGATGCTTCCGCATTGCCGCACATTCGCTGAAGAATTTCCGATACCGCTTCCACCAATTGGGTAAAGCCCGAGCTTCACCAGACAGGTCAGATATTAAGAATATCTTGAATACGACACAAGTTCGAATCATACCAAGGTCTCGTGAGGATTCATCGAAGATGTTGGTGTTCGAGACCCGGTTCCTCTCGACCTTTGGCCTAACTCCGCCATGCCCGCTATCCTTGGTGGGCCGCACCACGCGTATTTGCCGGTGGACGCCCATTAGCCCGCTGCTCTCGTAGGTGGTGCTTGATTCCCGCCCATCTCCATTAGCGGTGGTGGCGAGGCGGTGTGCAGGACTATGAGTGGCATCACGATCAAGATTTCCGATCGTGTTGACCTCATGCTTCCAAAGAACGATCTTCCGAGGAGCTTCCATCGTGACTAGCAGAGAACTTCTCGCTGCTTCTACCAGAGACTTCCACGATGGAGACCGGTCGGAGATGAGAACCTCCCGAGGTCTTCGTGGCGGGCTCACCGATTCGGCGGATTGCCGATCGGACATCGAAGTCTTATCGCCCTCACTCGGTCCATTACCGGTGAGGGTCTCATCGACACCGCTACTAAATGCCTGCTGGTCCTCGGAATTTCCAGAGGCCGCTGGTGAATACCGCCCATGACTATGTCAAGGGTATATTGACCCTGCATCGGGCCGAGGTGTTGTCACCTTGTCGCCGGCCGAGAAACCGGCTTGAAAAACATTCGACGTCCCCGATCCGGCCTGAACGATCCGATCCTCGAAAGCGCTTCTTGGCGCAATCTGTATCTTCATCCATCCGCTCAAGTTCGCCGTCGCCGACCGCGAACCATCGAGGAGGACGAAGATTCCCATGTTGCATAGCTTGATGCAAAGCTTCCATGTCAAGGTTGGAGTAGTCATCCAAGTCGAACCGCTTTTCTCATCCCATGTTCCTGCCATACTTGTGATTACGAATATGAAGAAAACGGATGAGTTGAGCGAAGAACCTCATCAGAAATTTTTGCACTATCTTCCCAACTGACGGCGCCAAATTGTCGATTTATCAAATCGCCAATCTTATGGATATATAAATGAAAAGAGGAAAAATGTGCGTGACTTCTGGGAGTGGATCTAACTTGCTCTTTATTGCTATGAACTCGCAATTACAAACACTGGGAGTATCTAAAAATACAACACTTTGCTATATCTTGCTTGATGTCTTCTGCTTGTGCTGTCTATGCTGTACCCCGTGTCTTCTCTCTCTTTCCGTCCTTCCATGACCCTCCTTAAATAGTTGATGAAGCGGTGGCGCTTATCCCATGAAAAGACATCTCTGGGGAGCGACGACTGCCTGGGAAGAGACGGCAGCTTGGCGGTTCCACTAATCAGAAGGCGGTTGGTGAAAACGCTAATCGCTCGCGTTAATGATTTAGTAGACGTTAAATCATTAGCCGTAATAGCGTTGTATTATGTGGAACATGAAACACGTGGTTCATTCATCACATAGCGAGTGGCGTGGTTGGAGACTTGACCTAAACGCCTGTTCATAGCTTTACGAGCACTCACCTGGTCGTGGACTAGGCTTGGAACTTTGTCCGACCAGGGTATTCATTAGATAACTTCTGTAATACCTACGACCAGTTAGGTCGGTGGTCTTAGAAGTTACGACCACGAAGACGTATGGTCTTTATCATATACTAAGATAATATATGAATATTTTAATCCTCAACAAGGATCTTCTTTACTAAGATATACCTTTAATCAACTTCTGATCGAAGCTTAGGATGAGTTTGTGGATGGCTCCTAGTCCAGGATCTTGTCACTAAGTTAGATCATTAGTCAACTTCAATATTCAATGCATATGAGAAAAATGTTGACAAATGGGTGTTTACAAAATATTGAGCTAAATGATTCAATACGGGACCTGATTGACTCTTAATGTGGTCTTTGTTAGATTTTTGATCTCACTTTGACATTTTGACATGGCCAACTTCACTTTAGGATCCCTGTTGATGAACTTGTCAATTTGAAGCTTTGCTTAAATTGATCAAATTCCATCGCTTTACTTTTGAGCCTTTGTGCTTAGCTTTGATATACATGTCTTACCATGATTTTGCTAGCGTTGTCAGGCTTGATATGCTATTTGTGCAATATTGGAAATACTGGCTAGCTCTTTTGGGTAATCTCCAAAGCTTCTTGTAATCAAAAATTGAAAATACAAAAATGAAGCAACTCCATTGCACTTCATGCATACTCCTCTTTATGTGTCTTCTTTTATGCTTCTTTCTTTATTCTATATTTGTTATCTCTGGATGAGAGGAAGGCGTGATTCCTTGATGAATCCATTGTCAAAGGGGGAGAAGATGTGTTAATGAGAAGATATTACATTGTTGGGGGAGAAGATTATACGAAGGGGGAGAAACTGAAAATTTGAAAATTTCTAAAATTTGAGGATCATAGTGAGGGGGAGCTCTTGAGTTGCATTCTTTTTGTCTTATTGAATATTCTGAACTTGAATTGCATTCTTTTATCCTCACAAATGATCATAGGTCAATTGAACAATTGTTCTTTCATATGGACCTCATGTGAGAATTTTGACACTTTTCTGGAAATCAAAGTTTTTATGCCTTCTTTTGCCTTGTCTCACATGCCTATACTATTCTGATGCCAGCTTGGTTATTTACATTGCTTTTTCTTGCTTATGGACCAAGTTGTGCCTTTGTGCGAAAACTACGAGTAAACTCTGCCAAACCTCTTACTTACATTTTTCAATAATTGCCAATGTGTTCATCAAGGGGGAGATTTTGGATATCATGGGAATATACTCCAGATCTTAGGATGATGTGACAATTGGCAATGGTGTTTACGGTTTGTCGTTTCACGGGTTTTCGACAAAGCTCCAGGCATTCTGGACAGGGGTGGTCCGACCGGTCCTTGCATCGGCGGTCCGACTGTCCCAAATCGGCCGGACCGGCCATGTGGGGCGGTCGGACCGGACGGTGACCTAAAAGTGGTCAAAACGAATTGGACCAAAAATAGGTGTTGTAGGCAAGTGAGGGGATCCCAATGCACTTGGTCTCATAATTTTGGAGTCTCCAAGAAGAAGTTCTATTCGCTTTAATTTCCGTAAGGTTTCGAATTTCGTGGCTTGAATTTCGCTAAGTCCCTAGGGCGGTCCGACCGCTCACTGGGAGCGGTTCGACCGTTAGGCGGTCCGACCGCTCACATGGAGCGTCGACCGTATTGACTTGAACGCCGCCAACTTCGTGGCGATGTTGTTTTGTTAGGTCAAAGTCATTGGTATCGTGGCATATGGTTTGCATGATGCATGTTTTGACTAACATGGGTCAAGTTGTGAAGAACTTGTTCCCGAATACGTGTTTGCTTGTCTATGGTTGTGCAGTAGCTTGGTGGTCAACGACGGTCAACGGCGAGGAGTTCGACTAGACTTGGAGAGTTGAGGTCCGTAACGATCGACGATGCCAGCGAGGTCAACGACTCAAGCGTGACCAAAATGGACAAGGGTGACCTATTGGCAAATACATGACGCATGGTGAAGCGGTTTAGGTCAAAAGGTTAAAGACGGCGCTTTGCGGCGCGCAAGTGTGACCTGCTTGTTAGTGGGCCTTAACAGAGCCCAATTAAGTCAAACCCTAGAGAGTTCTAGGCCTCCACTATAAATAGGAGGAGGTGGGGCTGCCCTCACTCTCACTGCTTTTTCACCTCTTTTGTCGCTTTCAAACCCTAATTGGCTTACGGGAGTTGAGGTGGAGGCTAGGGCTTTTCATGGTTTGAGGAGAATTTCGTGATCTTGGATTGACCACCGATCCATGATGGTGTGGGTGTATTCCAAAGAACGATCACGCTTTTAATCTATGCAAGGTTTGCTTGAGATAAGTCTCTTTTCGCTCTTGCTTTCAATTTCGTGATTTTAGGCTTTCTTTGATCCGCGAGTTTGTGATTGATTCTTTCACGTGAATTAGCTTGTGTGATAAGTGTGAATCTATCTAGCATCTTCTTGATCATCAATCTCTCACGAACAAGCATTAGGATCAAGTTTTCGTTTGCCCGCTTTAGACCCTCTCGTTATTCAATTGGTAATTGCTCAGATCTATCCGAGAATTATCATAATATTCGATTGGAATAGGTCCTCAATAGCATATAGAAGGTGTGTGCAAAGTTTCATAAAGATTGCAGCTGAGAATCAAAAGTTTCACCTAATTGCAACTTCGCCATCGGCCGATTTTATCGCTTCAGATCTGCTCGAGTCGGCCGGCTTCGATCATTCATTATCACCACCGGCCGATCGATTTTGAGCGGTCCGACCGCCAAGACAACAATGGCGACCGCCCGACAATCGGTCCAACCGGTTGGGTCCAGAGGTCGACCGCCTGCTTTGAGCTTTTGCAATCTTAGTTGATTTTGTTATTTTGTTTAGGGATTTAATTGATTCAATACTAGTCTTCCATTGATCGGTATATTGATCTTCATAGCTTCCTAATAGCTATTGGAGTGAAATTGTGTTGAATTCATTATTTGGGAAAAAGTGAGCGTGCTCCTATTCACCCCCTCTAGTCGCCTTTTCGGTCCAACAAATTATTGTCTTAATACACAAATCTAATGATACAAAATAACCTAATAAAAAATTCTAGTTTTTGCCAACGGTTGTTTTACAGGTTTGGTTTTTATCGTTATTTTTTGCATAATTTGTTCGATGTCACTAGAATCATAGGCTTTTTTGGATTTTGCCACTATTAGCTAACTTTTATCAAAATTCCGTAATTGTCCATCCCCTTTCTTCCCAAAATTATCTCCATATTACGATCTAACAAGGCAATCCTTAATCATGTCCGCATTGAAGTAAAATATGTACAGTAGAGGCAGCGTGACATGTGTCTGAGGTCCTCCTCGATGGCATTTGATTGAAAATTTGACATATTTGAAAGGGCAAAAGAGTCCTTTTCACACAGTCATTGACTTTGTCATAATGGTATTTTCCAAAAGAATTTTTTAATCCAATGGAATAGTACGAATTGTACGAAAGGCAGTGGCAAAAAATCAAAAGTGCAAAATAACTGGTGGCAAAAACCAAATTTTCCCTAACTTAATCTATAATCCTTTCACGCATTCCTAATTGCTTCTAGCTTGTTTTGTATATGAGATTGTGTAGGACCGTAAAGGCGACTAGAGGGGGGTGAATAGGCGCTTTCTCGATTTTACGCCTTAATCAAATTCAACACACACTTTTCTCCTTTAGCTATGAAAGCTAAGAAGATCAGTAAATGCATAGAGGAAGGCTTGTGCTGAATTCGATTATCCCCTTAACCACAATACACAATTATGGAGAATTGATCTCACTTGGGGCTGGACCGGTAGTGTCAAGTGCTCGATCGCTCAAGGCGGTCGGATCGTCAAGGCTCGGACCGACGCCAATTGGCGGTCTCGATCATATGGTTGGACTACGTGTAAAATCGGTCAGACCGATTTAGTCCAGAGGCAATGCACAATGCTCAAATCCAAAACGAAAATTGGTCCAACTTTTGATTCAACCAATGAAACTTGACCAAATTTGGAGCACACCTCCCTAAGGATATCTGTGACCTATTTCTAGCGACGATCGTCCAGATCCACTTCAAATAAACGATCTCTTTAGGTATTACCAAAGAAGTGTTCAAAAACTAAAAATATGCAAATCTTGATCCAAAACTTGCTTGTGGGGGATTGATGATCTAGATGATTCTAGGAGTATTCCCACACATCAAAGCAAGGTAAAATCGGTCAAGAGACCAAGCATAAACACCCGCATCAAGGAAACACCAAAATCATCAAAAGAGAGAAGAAAGCAAATAAGACTTCACCCTTGAGCAAACATCAATAGATTGATTGATTCAAGATGTTGCTTACAAAGCCACTCCCTCAAGGAGGACAAGAGCTCAATCCAAGAGCACACACAAATTTCCTCTCCTCTCCTCTCCTCTCCTCTCCTCTCCAAACCCTAACCCTAGAAAAGGTTTTTGCAAATGAGAGTTTAAGTGCTTGGGGGTTTTTTCATCTCCCCCCTTTCTATTTATAGGAGAGGCTAGGATTTCTCTCATGGGCTCCCATTAAGGCCCAACACAAATGGGACCCACACACACACACATCAATCTGTTGAAGCAATCGCCTACTTCACCACGTGTTGGTTGATCAGCGGCTCTCAACATGTTGGCAACTCTCTCCCGTCCGAATCTCAGCGGAACCTCCAAGGCACTTACACCGACCCCCACGCCGCTAGATCCAACCAGCTGCAACGAACTGCCCATTCGATCCATCTTTTCCATTCTGCACCATGCTTGAGTAACACGACCTCACCCAGCATCCATGATCGTTCTGGACCTCAGCTCTCCAAGCGTAGTCCCGATCCTCCTTGCCATTGACGTTGTTGACCTGCAAGCCACCTGCACAGCAGTAGACAAAGAAATCGTCTCCGGTAACAAGTTCTTCACAACTTGACCCACGTTAGCTCAACAATGCAATATGCAACAATAAAGCATTGAAACTCATCCATTAAACACAACAAAAACACATCAATGCCAAAATGGCTGAAGTCCAACTGGAAGCCGGTCTGACCGCCCTACCAAACCGGTCTGACCGATTTCCCAGCAATCGGACCGATTCCATAACGACGGTTTGACCGCCCCAAAAGACTTAGCCAAATTTCAACTCGGAAATCCGCAACCTCTCTGTAATTTTCAAACTGATAGAACTTTTAACTGGGAGCTCCAAAAATTATGTGACCACATCCAGGAGACTCCCCTCTCATGCCTACACAAACTATTTTTGGCCTAGTCCCAAACTCCATCATCAACTGTGGCCGGTCGGACCGGCAAGCATCGTCGGTCGGACTACCACACGACCGGTCTGACCGGCGGCTTCGCCGGTTGGACCGCCAATGACCTGACAGCATTGAAGTTTTTTGAAAACGCGAGATTCATCAAACCAACAACGCCATTGCCAATTGACTCATCACTCTAAGATCATGCACATATCCCTACGATATCCACAATCTCCCCCTTGATGAACACATTGGCAATTTTCAGAAAATGTAGTTAAGTGGTTTGAAAAGTAAAAGCTCGTTGTTTTCGCGCAAAGGCACAACTTGGTCCATAAGCAAAATAAAGCTTAGGAAGCGACCAAGCTGACTACAGAATAGCATAGGCAAATGAAATAAGGCAAAAAGAGCACTAAAAACTTCAATTTCCAGAAGGTAGCCAAAAATCTCACTTCGGTCCACATGAAAGAACAAATGTTCTATTTGACCTTTGATCATTGTGAGTCTTCTAGATTTGCAAATATAATCAGAAAAGGCAATAAGACCAAGAGAATCCACTCACAATGATAACCAATTTCTAGAAAATTCATTTCCCTTTATGACTCCAAAAAGCTCTAAAACCACATTTTCCCTAATATTTCTCCCCTTTTGATAATGAATTGATCAAGATGCAAGGAAAAAGTTAGAGCATGAAGGAATGACAATTTTTTTTATTTTTGAACTTTAGCAAAAGGAGCCATGAAGATTATCCATGAAGACAGTACAAGTATTACACCAAGCCATATTAAGTGAAGAAGTTGTGTTCAACCATGGCAAATCATGTACTGCAAAGCTAAACCAAAATAGCAATAATCTGAGATTAAATGAATTGATACCATGATAAGTTGCTCAATATCATAGTTTCACCAAGGTATCCAAAAATGAGTTAAGCCATGTCTATAAGTGAAATGGAGACCAGAAACCAGAAACTGAGGCATTTTGAGCATTAGGAGTTCAAATATGAAGCAATTTAATCAAGCACTTAGCATTTTGAGCATTTTGCTGAAAATGATGTATATTTTTTTATAGTAATGTGCTAGATCTCAAGCCTTGCCGCGACCATCTCAAGCAAGAAGCTTAAAAGAATGGTCTAGGTCATCCAAAACTCCCCCTGAGTTCATGCCTAGTGCAATGGCAAGCAGTCTCATGAGAAAGAATTGGTGAGATCAGTTTTTTCGTACATAAAAACTCATTCTTCATTTGCTTGACTTAAGAATTAAGAAAGCTCATTTTACAGCTCAAACTCAGTTCAAAGCTCAAATTAACCAATATGACATGGCATGAATCATGAGAGGATCACTAAAGCAAAACTACTCACAAGATCCAACAAAACATGATTTGATTCAATTTTGCTCACAGATATAAAGCTAGCAAGGCAAAAGCTAAGCTAAACAAGAAGAGCCATAAAAGAAGTCTAGCATACTATCACAGGACATGGCAAGGTATAAAGTATGAAAACGTGCCATACAAGGATAATAATCAAAGCTCCACAAGTTTATAATACAATGCAAGAAATTTGAATTTTAAAAAGCATTATGATACAATGAATGCAAAAAGAGCAAAACCCCTCTCAAAACAGCCCAAGAGGACTAATAACCCCTAATTCTCCCCGCAAAGTAGCAAAACGAGAAGAATCAAGTGCTTTAGTGAAAACCAAAGAAGTCGTTGTTCGACTCTACAAAGTGAAGCACAACATCACCCTTCTCAACATGGTCTCTCAGAAAATGGTATCGAATATCAATGTGTTTAGTCCTTGAATGTTGCACTGGGTTTTTGGCAATGTTTATGGCAGAAGTGTTATCACAGAAAAGAGGAACACTCTCCAACAATAACCCATAGTCCCGTAGCGTGGATAAGATTCAGAGAACCTGAGAGCAACCACTAGCAGCAGCTACATACTTGGCCTCGGCTGTGGACTGTGCAACAGAAGACTGTTTTCTAGAAGACCAAGAATTAAGAGATGTGCCTAAAAAATGACAAGTGCCAAAAGTACTCTTCCTATCTGTCGGACCCGGGAGTAACACCCTAGAATCCTCTGTGCATTTCTGAACTAGTCCTATGATCAGTAGCTAGTTCACACAGTAAACAAATATGGTAGCATCCATAATTCGTATAACTTTATTAATAATCAACATAGTTTATTACAAAAGAGGCTTACAAGCCAACAATAAACAAACACAGCGGAAGACGAAGAAGTAGTGGAGTCCAGCTGATCTGCCACAGGCAATCGACTGGGGTAGCGCCCTAGTCGTCGAGATCCGAAGTTCTTCTCCTCTGAAATTTATTTGCATGAAGCAAGGGTGAGCACAACTACCGTGCTCGCAAGTTACACCCAATAACAGAGTCAATGCATGCATGGATATATCAAAGGAAGGCTTATTGGTTGAATTTGCAAAAAAACAATATTTTAAATATTTGTACTAAGTTCCAAAGCAATTATTCTATAACTAAAATTCATTTTTATAAATTCTCAAGTTTTATAGTAGGATAACCTCCATATGAAACATGGTGATGGATACCCTCCTATCACATGGCTAACCGCCCAATTTTACCACAAGGATTAACCATCCTCAAATTATTTGCAAAAATCATTTTTAAAACAAAATCAAATTCTAACTTTGAGTGGCTTTGCTCAGCATATCCATGACCATGGACACGGCTATTCGAATAGTTTTACACTCGCAGAGGTGGTACAACTTTACCCACAAGAGATAATCAACTTTAATATCCGTCGACACACTTCCGTAGGTGTGCGACTAAGTGATTATCACGAGACCTTTACAATGCGTCATTCCAAAGTAGTCATGCCCGCTAAGGTTTCACTTCCTTTGATTAACCATCCGCTAGAAGCCCCTCTTGCGCCGCTAAGGTTTCACTTCCATTGGGTTAACCACCACGAAACCCTCTTGCACCAAGTGGAATACTGCCTAACCGCACCCACACACCAAAATGGCATAACTAACAATGGAACGTTGTAAATTATTCAAATTTAGCCCGTCCCATTCCGCACTTGTGGTAGTACGGTGGAGCTTTGCAAGATGCGGCTCAAGACCGGTCCTTAATCGACTTGGGCGACTTTCAAATAACCCCGGGCCTCAATCCTACCCAGATTGAGCCCGTGCATAAACCTGCACCCACCAAGCATCCATTTCGCCCAAGTACAAACCAACTTTTTATTTTTGCTTTTCAAAGACATTTTGCAAAATCTTCCATGACAAACTAATGCCATATGGTTTTAAACAATAGTTGATTATTTGGCTAAAATTTTCCAATCTAAATATTTTTGGTCTAAGCACGCCTTTGCATAATATTTTCAAATGATCCCAGTTCATACTATCGTATCAACTAGGTTTTATCTAGGGTAACAATATATTTGTTTAAATATCAACATTGGCCATACAAAGGATTTAGGCAAAACTATAAATTTAAAACAGGTATTTAAATTACATTGAATAAAAATAAGCATGCAATAATAATTTAAAACAGAATTTAAATAATTTAAAATAATGGGATCAAATATGATCAAAGGTATAACTTGCCTTGCTTGGTTTATCGTTGTTCTCAAACGGCGTCGAATTCTGGTTCTCCGAAGTCGTCGAAATCTATACGCGTAAACGATCCAAATTCAAATAACATTCAAATGGAAATCCAAATAAAATCCAAAAATTATAAGATAAATACTGGAAGGAAGATATCGACTTTATATGAATATAGGAATTTGAATCTACGGAATCGGAGTTCGTATGAGGGAGAACGAAATTTCGAAAGGTTGAAAGGGAGAGTGAATAGTAGTTTGCATGGCACTATTTATTCCCATGCAATGCATGTGAATAGTAAATATTGTGGAAGAATTGGCCGTGCTGGCGATAGGAAGGGAGAGGTGGCCGACGAACAACAAAAATGGAATCTTGGGAATGAGACGGACCCAACGGTGGTGGTCGCATCACTGGGGAAGGTCCAGCGCGACGGTGACGTGCAAAACCGTGCAAGGTAAATAGTAGCATCGGAGAGTTGATGATGTTTTAGAGAAAAGGAAGGTAGCACAACGTAGAGCATCGCGAGGCGAAGCTAACGGTAGTGATGACATCGCCGGCGGATCAAAGACGGTGCCGGAAACGACGACAGAAGGTGGTTCGGTCTCCGGTGGAAAATTCTTAGTTGCGGCGAAAAGAGAGCGGCGAACTCCAGGGATAGGAAGGGGAAACCGAGGGGCACGCGGTGACGCAGTCGGTTTGGAAAAAGGCTGACTGAGGAGGGAGTACGGAGGTAGCAAAGTGGGTACGTGCATGAATTTGTATGGCACTATTCACTCATGCATACATGAATAGTGAACGAAATGCAAGAAATGGCCGTGCAAGCGACAGGGAGGGAGAGTTGACCGGCGAACAACAAAAATAGAACCCCGACGAGGTACTCTACCCGATGGTAGTGGTGGTTCGGCCGGCGACGACTGGTGGCGGCGGCGACGCGCAAATAGAATAAACAGCTAAAATATAATAAAAACTCAAAATTACAAAATAAATACTGAAAAATAAAGGATGATTTTAGATGATTTTACGAGCAAGAATCATCGGATTCGAAGTTTGCAACAGAGAGGAATAATTTTTGGAGTGAATTTCTCAACCTATTTGATTTGCTACAGAAGATGACTAATAAGCACATGCACTGTTTATCTTCTCCAAGGAACCGAAGCAACATAGAGGAAGAATGGTCATGGCGCCAGGGAAAGGAAAAGGGAAAGTGGCTGGGAAATTACCAAAATGGATTGCCGACGTCGAGACGGAGCCGTAGGAGGAGGCGGCGCGGTCGGGGATGAACGGCGACGGCGGCGGCGGCGCACGGTGGTCGGCCATGGAGGGTGGTCGGGTGTTCTGGCGATCTTTCGAAGAGGTGAAGATGCACACGTGTAGAGTACGACATCGCGGTGCCGGCGGTGGTGACGAAAGTGGTAGAGCTCCACCGGAGGCGGCTCCAGAGGAGAAGAACGACGAACTGCCGAAAATCTTTAAATCGCAAGTGTGGCCAAACCAGGGGAGAGGGGAGGAGAGGTTTTGGGGGTGGGTTCAGGGTGGAGACGACCTCCTGGTGGTCACTTTATATAGGGGAGGGGTGGCCGGATTGATGAGCAATTGCGAGAATAAAAGCTTCAGTTTTCGGGTGCCATAAAGGCCGCATGAAAACTGAAAACTGCTCTTAATTCACAAGAATAAACGGCCAAATAATGGTGTAGTAATGTAAGTGACGTTACTACAGACGTTTTGGTTCAGACGGCATTCAATTTGATGCTTCGAGTGAGGAGAAACGAGGAGAGAGGTGAAGGCGTCCATTAATGGAGAGCTTCAGAGCTTCGTTAATGGCGGCGGCCGGCAAGGGCGGCGGCTGTAACACCCTGGCTATTCGAAAGCCAAAATGTCACGCAAACCCATCAAACTACTAAGCATAGCATTAAAACTAGATTATCCAGATTCAATCAACATAAATTCCTAAAGAATGACAATGAACGATCACTAGAATCATGGTAAAGAATGGATAAACGGTCATAATACCACGAACACTCAAACGATACCAACATAGGGTTATTACAATCTGGAACTTATTTCAATAATTTGGCTTGACTGAATGGCAATAATAATTATTCTGATTGGATAAAAGTGAAGTGTAGTGTGCCGAACTACCCCACCAAATCATCTTGTCGTCCTCCTCAATTACCTAATTAAAACATACAAAGCAAGGGTGAGTCGAAGACTCAGTAAGTACTAGACAAGAATAATCACATGGAGGGACAACACAATTCAGTTGAATTACGAACAATTATTGGAACACATACATGTGTGTATGGAATGAATACATGAATGGATGAAATGTAAGAATGCATTGAAGGTAAGAATGCATTGAAGGTATGGACTTATCGACTGCATATACCGGTATAGCGAGTGATACACCCGTCGGTGTTCACTTAAGCCCGCATTACAAAGTACGGATCCAATCACCGTATGAAGAACGTTTCATACGGTGTCCGAAAGTTACACATTGGAATGGTGGTCAACAATGCCCACATTGGAATGGTGGGTCTCATATGCCCATATTGGAATGATGGGACTTAATCAAATTTCCACTCCCGTGGACAGAAACGAAGCATGCATGAATGGAATCAATCATGTATCACAAGAAACATAAATAATAAAATCTATCCACATCATGAGTACAACGCAAGAACAATCATATATTCAACACATCATCATGCATTCCTTTGAAAACAACACAAATTAACAAACAGTACTTGCAGTATCAACATCATGCACAAAGCACAAGAACATTCATGTAAACATCATATCATTATGCATTCCCTTGAGAACGATACAATTTAACAAGTGGTACTTGCCTTCCGTGTTGCGACGTGCTAGGAGGCAATGAAAGTGTTCCTCCACCCACCGCCTTAACTCCTACACAAACGCTATAAGGGATAAGGATAACAGGTAAGACATGTCTACACAGCTCTACCATACCCTCCAACCATCTCACACCCCCAAGGGTTCAATTTGACCTCTACACCAAAAAGACCAGATTACCGTTCTACTGGCAGTTGTACGAGGAAATTCACAATTAAATATCTGTAGCTCCTAAAGATCTGAAATCCATTCTCAGCTATTCTTAACGTACCAGACTACAAAACTTTAGTTGGCGAGATCCTCTGATTCGGCCAAGACAGGGGACTAAACAACGGTTGAACACAATCAATAGACATCTATCCTGGATGCAGATCAGTAGCAAAGAAAACGACGTAACTTTCAACCTACTGATCCAATGAGGATGATCCTTATCAACTTGGAAAGATAATTGAAAGGACTACAATAACTTAGTTGGGTGGAGGTTCTGAATCTGATCATAACTTGATCAAAACTGAGGGACAACACGACTGTCTTCAGTTTACAGACAGACCGAACAGTACGTGGTAAAACAGTCATAACTTTTAATCTACTGGGTGAAAATTCGTGATCCAGGTGCCAAAAGAAAGCGAATGAAACCAGGAACGTATCTCCAGAAGACGACGATAACCAATTCGGCCTCTAAGACACCCAAAACTGAGGTACAACATACTGTATAGAATCAACCCACAGACAAATATCAGCGACGGTAAAAATTGCATAACTTTTGATTGGAAACTCTAAAAATTGTGATCTTTATCAACTTGGAAATCGTATTTAATTATCTACAACATTCGTTTTGGATGGCATCTCTGATTCGGCCTCTAAATAATTCAAAAACGCAAGACAATACAATCTGTCCAATCTCGTCAGTTCTCCTAGACAGTCGCGGCAAAACCACCATAACTCCTAAACCATACGTCAAAATCACAAGATCTCGGTGCCAAAAGCAAGATAAAAACAATACCTACAACTTTCTAAGAGATGGACAGGACAGAAAACGAACGCATCTTACCCAAAATCGACGTACAAGACGGTGCACAGCAAGGGGGAAGGGGGGGCGGCGGCTCCAAAGGGGGGGAGGGGGAGAGAAATGTGGAGTTTAGGGTTTTGGGGGTGGGAACCCCCCCCCCCTTATGGCCGGCCACCACATGGGCCAACTCCAAAGGGGGGGAGGGGGAGAGAAATCTGATTTTTGATTTTTATTTTAAAATTCGAAATACATTTAAACCACAAATTGAACACATTTTTAGAATAAAGTAAATAGAGTCCAAAAATTATAGAAAAATTTATAAAAAAATTCCTAGAATTATTTTGAACATAATAAAAATAATTCCAACTTAAAGTTGGCTTTTATTTTTGATTTTATTTTCTAGAAAATAGGAAAACCTTTTTAAATCCCAGAAAATCCCAGAGAATTAATTAAAACTTTATTTTTCAATTTAAATCCAATAAAATCCCAGAAATTTAATAAAACTCAATAAAATTTCCTTTTGACTTTAAAACCAAGAAATTAAATAATTAATTTTCCTTCTTCCTTTTAACAGCGAAAACTCTTTTTAGGTTACATAAAATCAAGAAAATTCTTTGGCAACCAGAAAATCGAACAAAATAATAACTTTATTTATTTTTATTTTGGTAACAGAACTTTGGGATGTTACACTATCCACTCTACACCCCGTAAAATCAGCATCAAAAAATGCTCGAATAGAGAGAGCAGAAGAAGAATACCAGAGTCCAAAGTCAACAGTATATTGAAGGTATCTGAATATGCGACGTACAGCTTGACGATGAGAACCACGAGGGGAAGCCAATATGCCCAAGTCACAGCGACGTCTTTAAGCATGAACTTGTTGTTGACGCGCATAGTGCCCTTTGCAGTCACGGTCCCAGTAGAAGCATCCTCAAATGTAATCAATTTGTTGCCGGATGCACGAGTGAGGGAGGAGAACCATCTAGAATCTCCGGTCATATGTCGAGAACACCCGGAGTCAACAAGTCATATGTCCTCCTTCCTCGCACGACGGACCTAAAAGTCACACAGAAAACATCCGTGTCTCGGTACTGGGGTTAGTGATAAAATATCTAGGAATCTAGTACTGAGATGCACGATGTCTGGGAACAGCAGTAGAAGCAGCAGAAAAATGATCAGGAACAAAATCATAAGAATGCACACGAGAACCACCTAGACCTCTCCGAAACGATCTACCAAAAGATCGATACTCCCCTGTCTAGATGCTACCCGTGGTCTCTCCTCACGATATCCTAAACCAAAATACTGCCTAGACCCACCAAAAGAGTCAACAAGGTTCTCTACAAACCTAGGCATATATGTAGTACGATAAATAGGCTGCCTGGCTCTAGAGACTACTGCAGGTGAAGGGACTCCTCTAATGGTTCTCAAAGCGCCATCCTCTCTTTTCTCTCAATCTTTGCTCTCCCAAGGTAACTCAACAGGTGGCATTCTTTCTTGCGTAAGGTGCAATGGTACTTGACCTTTGAGGGATCCGATCGGTGAAATGTAAGCACCTTTCTTGCCAGAAAGAGTTTGAGCAAATCCTGCAGATTTGAAAGCAACCTTGGATGGCTTAGGAGGTTCTAACTCAAACAGACCACTTTTCACAACTCTAGCAATCTTAGGTGGGTGATTCTTGGAATGCTCTAGGGGATTAAAACATAGGCCACTATTTTTCACACTTACCTTGGATTGGTCAAGAATCATGTTGAGTTTCTTTTTCCCACAAGAAAACTTCTCAAGAGTCACTTTGAGGTAATTAGCTAAAACCTCACATCTAGTGCACTTTCTATACTTGATTGCCTCATCATGCTTACTCTTAAGAAGAGCCACTTTCACTTTAAAAGCCTCACAAGACACACAATAGGAATCCTTAATCCTATTCAACTGCTCCTTAAACTTAACTCTAAAGGCCTCTTGTATCTTACCAACCATTGTTTCAACTTCAGCATTCAAGACACAAGAGGTAGAGTCAATTACTTTCTTAGAAGCAGTAAAAGACATGGATTTTTCAATTTTAGCTTTTTCTTCAAGAGTCTTGTTTAAAACTTCAATCTCAATTGTGAGCTTATGACAATTTTCACAAGAAGCAGCTCTAGAGTACACAACCATTTCTGTTATCTCTTGCATTTTAATCATATTATTCTTACAATGAGAGCAAGTGTGACTAGCATCAAATTTTTGCAATTCTTTCAAGGCGCTATCCAATTTTAATTCAAGCAAAGCACAGTTTGAACATGTTAAGGGGATAGCATCCAAAGCAGTCACATCAAGAGAAATGACATCCATACAAACAGAACTAGATTTGAGAGATTCTAGTTCATCAAGAGCATATTTTAATTGATTAACAACAGAGGAATGAGCAGATTTCAAGCTTGTCAGTTCTTTAAGCAAGCTAGAGCAGGAATCACAAATATCATCAGGATTAATATATTTGAGCCTAACAACTTCTAGGTTCAAATTATCAATCATAGTGTCATGTTTCTTAATCATTTTTGCTTGCTTATGCAATTTCTGTTCAGAAAGCACCAAATCCCTTTTCATATCAGCAAGTGAAGGGCATACCTCATCAGGATCACTGAAAGAATCCTCGTCATTGGAGGAGTCAGTGTCGTGGCTGTTCTTGGCCATGAAACACATGCCTGTGAAGTCATGGGCCTTCTTCTTGCCACGGGAGTCACTCTCGTCGTCCTCCGTCTCCGAGTCCATATCGCTCATGTTTACATTCTCTAGAGCGTCAAGGACACGGCTGACAAACTTGCGATAGTTTGTCTTCTTGGGTTTAGCATCCCTCGCTTGAGAATGCCTTTGTGACTCCTCCTCCTTGCCCTTCAGCTTGAGGCACCTAGAGCGAATGTGGTTTGGCTCACCACATTCAAAGCAAGTGATAGGGCCACCTCTCCTCCTGTTCCTCACCTTGTCGTATGCTCTCGTGAATTTGGTGGATAGGAGGGCTAAATCATTTTCAGGTAGTTTCTCAAGTTGCTCATCACTCAAAAAATGTAAAGCTGATAAAGAGAAACCCGATGAGCTAGCATCCAAAGAATCAGAAGAACTACCATTAGATTGGTCGACCACTGAAGCCATCGACTTTGTCTTGGGGAGACGCGAGAAAAAATCAATCTCATACGTCTTCAACCTCGAGTATAGCTTATCCATGGTAAGCTCACTCATGACAGTATTGTCATTGATGGAAGTGATATTCATTCCTCAGGCCTTCACATCAAGAGCACCGAAAAGCTGGCGTGCATTTTCTAACTCAGTGAAGATAAGGTCAACAACATGGAGATCATAAAGAATCTTAGAAAATCTTCCCCACAGCTCATCTAAAGACCCACCAGGTCTTTGTTCGATCTTGGAGTAAATTTTCTTGAGCTGGTTCTGTCTCACTTCCTTGATCGCAGTGGAACCCTCGTGATAATCACACAGAGTCCGCCAGATCTCATGAGTAGACCGCAAATGAGCGACATGCTCAAACTCCGATCGACTAAGGCCTTGGATCATAAAATTCCGAGCCCTGCTGTTTGCCTCCACATCTGGAGTGATCACATCGTCATCGGCTGGCACGACATAAGAATTTTTTACCTTAAGCCAAATTGCATACCCTTGAGCCTCGATGTAGGCCTGCATTCGGGCCTTTCAGTAAGCAAAATCAACTCCACCAAAAATATATGGTTTGGTTGAATACTTGTCAGTCGCCATGGCTCCAAAGACCAGTTAAGATCTATAAAAAAGAGCTAACCGGGCTCTGATACCACTTGTAGAACCGTAAAGGCGACTAGAGGGGGGTGAATAGGCGCTTTCTCGATTTTACACCTTAATCAAATTCAACACGCACTTTTCTCCTTTAGCTAGGAAAGCTAAGAAGATCAGTAAATGCACAGAGGAAGGCTTGTACTGAATTTGATTATCCCCTTAACCACAATACACAATTATGGAGAATTCATCTCACCAAGCGGTCGATCGGTAGTGTCAAGGTCCGATCGCTCGGCGGCTGGACCGCGCCAATTGGCGGTCTGACTGTCCAGCCGATCGGATCGTGTAAAATCGGTCAGACCGATTTAGTCCAAAGGCAATGCACAATGCCCAAATCCAAAACAAAAATTGGTCCAACTTTTGATTCAACCAATGAAACTTGACCAAATTTGGAGCACACCTCCCTAAGGATATCTGTGACCTATTTCTAGCGACGATCGTCCAGATCCACTTCAAATAAATGATCTCTTTAGGTTTTACCAAAGAAGTGTTCAAAACCTAGAAATATGAAAATCTTCATCCAAAACTTGTTTGTGGGGGATTGATGATCTAGATGATTCTAGGAGTATTCCCACACATCAAAGCAAGGTAAAATCGGTCAAGAGACCAAGCATAAACACCCAGATCAAGCAAGCACCAAAATTATCAAAAGAGAGAAGAAAGCAAATGAGACTTCACCCTTGAGCAAACATCAATAGATTGATTGATTCAAGATGTTGCTTACAAAGCCACTCCCTCAAGGAGGACAAGAGCTCAATCCAAGAGCACACACAAATTTCCTCTCCTCTCCTCTCCTCTCCAAACCCTAACCCTAGAAAAGGTTTTTGCAAATGAGAGCTTAAGTGCTTAGGGGTTTTTTCATCTCCTCCCTTTCTATTTATAGGAGATGCTAGGGTTTCTCTCATGGGCTCCCATTAAGGTCCAACACAAATGGGACCCACACACACACATCAATCTGTTGAAGCAATCTTCTGCTTCACCACATGTAGGTTGATCAGCGGCTCTCATCATGTCAGCAAGTCTCTCCCGTCCGAATCCCATCGGAACCTCCAAGGCACTTGCACCGACCCCACGCTCGATCCAACCAAATGCAACGAATCGCCTGCTCGATCCATCTTGTCCATTCGCACCATGCTTGAGTCCATGGATCAAAATCTAATTCGCCATTATCGGTGGATCGCCGAGAATTGCTACATTCGTGCCACGGATTTATCGAAAAACCGATGAAATTCGCTTTGAATTTGTTTAAAATCACCAAAATTTGAAAACTAGAATTTGAATTTGCTAAACCAGAAAAACCGGCCGGTTTTCGTTATCGACTCGACCAGAATAAGAATCGTACGGCAGAATCACCGCACACGGCCGATTTTGATCCATGCTTGAGTCACACGACCACCCGGCATCCATGATCGTTTCGACCTCGGCTCTCCAAGCGTAGTCCCGATCCTCCTTGCCGCTGACGCCGTTGACTCGCAAGCCACCGCAAGACAAAGAATAGACAAAGAAATTGTTTTCGGAACAAGTTCTTCACAACTTGACCCACGTTAGCTCAACAATGCAATATGCAACAATAAAGCATTGAAACTCATGCATTAAACACAACGAAAACACATCAATGCCAAAATGGCTTAAGTCCAGAAGCCGGCCCGACCGCCTCTACCAAGCTTTGGCTCGACCGATTTCAATGGCCGGACCGATTCCATAACGGCGGTCCGACCGCCCAAAAGACTTAGCCAAATTTTAACTCTGAACCATAACCTCTCTGAATTTTCAAACCGATAGAACTTTTGACCGGAGCTCCAAAATTATTTGACCACATCCGTGACACTCCTCTCATGCCTACACAACCTATTTTTGGCCTAACCCCAACTCCATCATCAATCAGGGTCGGTCGGACCGTAAGCATCACGGCCGATCGCCACACGATCGGTCCGACCGCGGCTTCACCTGGCCGGACCGCCAATGACCTCGACAAAGATCGAATTTTTTTGAAAATGCGAGATTCGTCAAACCAACAACGCTATTTCCAATTGACTCATCACTCTAACATCATGCACATATCCCCACGATATCCATAGATTGCCTTTTCCTTGATTGCTTAGATTCTCTAGGTTTTTGGCTTGGGTTGCAATGGCCATACCTTATGGTTTATATAATCTTCCACTTGTTCTCATCAAAACGCAAGTAAGAATCCTTGTGGGAGTGGGATTGATATGAGAATCTTATAGCTACATGAGTACGTGATGTATTTTTCAAGTTCTAGCATAATATTACTTTTTTTGAAACCGAAAAGACACAACTTTTATATAAAGCTAATAACGAGTGTTACATTTTAAACAACAACTAACACAAAAGCTAGGGAAACCAGCTCAACCACGAACTTCCACAACAACTACCGAAAAGCAAACAAAAGGAATAGTACAAACATAAATCAAACATCTTCAAGACCCCCCCTAATCGATATATCACTAATGTAACATGCTAAACTACACCGTAATTGCTCATCCAAAGACAAGAACTCTTCAACCAAACTTTAATCAGCATAATCAAATTATCCTGCTCCACTTACTCAGCTTCGATGATCAGTGTTCTCCATTGCTGCAAACACGATATAAATTTGAAAATGACTTCAGATGGATGTATAGGAAAAGTCCGCTCAATCACCATTTTGTTTCTGACTTTCCAAAGCATCCATGCAAGAGCTGCAAAACTGAGTAACCCGATATGATATATGTTAGCACCCATATTATCTAACCAATGATGATGGAAATCATCTGTAACATCCCAATTTTTTGAGTTTTAAAAATCTTTTGATTAGTTAGTAGTTGAAAATTCACCCTTTGGATTTTATGTGAATTTTAATTAAAGCTTAATACAGACTTTTAGTATCAAAACAATTTAAGATAATTAATTCCAACATCAACAATTGTCAAAAATATTTTATTTGGATTCTATGTGCTTGGATATATTTTCTAGAATTTTCTAGAGTTCATTTGCTATTTTCTAATTGCTATTTGGATTTTTTGTAATTTCTAAAATAGAAAATCTATTTAAAATCACAGAACAGCGCTTGGGCCGAAACCCAAACCCTATTCCCGTCGACCCATCAATGTGTGACCCATTCCATCTTCGCCCGCGTGCGTTCGCTCGCGTCCGCTGATGCGTGGGCCCACGCCTCCGTCCCGGTGCCAAGTGGACCCGCGTGCGCCTTCGTCTCCAAGGTTGAGTTCCTCGCGGGCCTCGCCTCCAACCGCCACTGCTGTGTTCAAGCCCCGTCCGACAATAGGGCAAATCAAACTTGATTTTCCGTGCGGACCTCACCATCTAGAAGCTCTATCTAAACCTCAACCGTTTTAACATCATATCTTATCTGAATCCCTTTGAATTTCCTTATCTCGTCTCGGGTCCGAGATGAACTCCGCCACCAACATGCCATCCTAGCCACACCCTTGCTCAATAAATAGGACCCCGAGGATTGCCCTTGCACCCTCGTCCAGAACCCCCAAGTCTCCACCCCTCCGAAACCCTAGAGCCACCACAATTAGAACTTTAGGTTTTCGGCCGAAGCTTTCTGTTTTTTGAATTTTGCCACCGTCGTCGCCGCCTCATCGACGTCGACTGCTCCGCTGAGTCCGATGTCATCCGGGCTACCTCCAAAACCCTTCCCCGCTGCCATTGCGTCGCCGGAGCCTTCATCCGACAATACCCGATTCTTCTTCGCAGCTTCGTGCTCGCCGTTAGGCACCACCGTCCACCCCGATCACCATTAAGAGCACCAACGAGTTCGCATTAGCGTCCTCTACATGTTGGTACCACTCACCACCGGCGAGCCATCGCCATTCGCCGCATGCCATCTGTCCCAGAGCCGTTGTAACATCCCAATTTTCTGAGCTCTAAAAATCTTTTGAATAATTACTTGTTGGAAAATACAATATTTGAATTTCTATTAATTTTTAGTATTTTTTATTTAAAGCTTAATATAGACCTTCATGTCAAAATGATTTCATGTGATTAATCCCAACATCAACAATTATCAAAACTATTTTATTTAGATTCTATGTGCCTATATATATTTTCTGAAATTTTCTGGAATCTTTCCAAGTTCATTTGCTATTTTCTAATTGCTATTTGGATTTTTTGTATTTTTAAAATAGAAAATCTATTTAAAATCCTCTGGAACAGTGTCGGGCTGAAACCCAACCCTATTCCAATCTCGGCCCAACACTGTGCGGCTCGGCTTCCCTCGCGCGTGCGCCACGCCTTTCCGACTGACATGAAGGCCCCGCATGTCAGCCTCTCCCTCTCTCTCGCGCCCGCCTCCGCTGACAGCTGGCCCCCACCTGTCAATCTCTTGTTCTCTCTTCTCGTAGCCGCACCCGACCCCACCAGTAAGTCTCACCCGCGCTGTTTACAACGCGAACTCTCGCGAGCCGCCATCACTAATGTGTGGGACCCACCAAATCACTGTTCTTCGTCTCCGATTCGGTTGAGATACGATTTCCGCCGCCGCGTCTCCGATTTGGGCATTCGTGCCCCGGACTCTCCCAAGTTGCCGCATATAAATAGAGAGGTAGCCCTTAGCGTCCGCACCTCAACCCTAGTTGCCTCAGCGCCGGAGCCAAACACTAGCCGCCTCAGCGCTGGAGCCAAACCCTAGCCGTCGCTAGAGCTCGAAGAAGAAATCTCACCGCCGCAACTCTGACGAGCAATTCCGCTGCAGCCAGAGCCGCCTGAGCCCTACAGTCTGCGGCGTTGGCATCGCACGAACCTGCGTTGCCTCGTGGTCGTCTCCGTTCCGCCGGAGCACCGCCACTCCAACCTCGCCGCCCTCGAACGACCGTGAGCACACTTACGAGATCCCCGCGTCACCCTCTACCTCCTGGTACCCTCCACCGCTAGTGAGTCGCCGTCGTTCGCCGACAACCATCGGGTCCCGAGCACCACTCCTCGCCGTCGTCCACGTCCGCCGCCACCTCAAGCCAAAGATCGTGACCCGAGCCACGTGTCGCGCGTGCGTGGTCGCTTTGTCAACGCAGCGCGGCTTGGTTCACGCATCACAGAGCGCTTGCTCGGTAGACTCAGTCCACCGTGAGCTGTCTCACTGACATGTGGGCCCCACATGTCAGATTTTCTTTTAATTCTTTTATTTTTGGAAATTATTTCGCTGACGTCAGCATTGCGCAATAATCCAATTTTTCTTTAGAAAAATAATTCAGAAATTCTAGAAAATCCTATTTATGGTATTTTATGAAATTTTAAACTTCCAAAGTGCATATCTTTTGTATCCGAACTCTGATTTATTTATGATTTTTATTTAATTTTTGGAGTTTATTTTGACTTTGTTATTTATTTGTTTTTGTTTATTTATTTCGTTTACGCGTAGACGTTAATTCTTCATGAACTTTTGAAGAAAGAGAAGTGCCTCAAGATCAAGACCAGTACCTAGACCAATTCCAAAGCATGTCATACATTTGATCATATTGAACCAAGTTTTTAAAATAATTTGTTTCAATGTATTGCATTCTATTTCAAGTATTCATTTAAATGCTTTTGGGTTTAGTAATTAATCCAAATTGTTATGTCCACCTTGTCTATTGTTATGCCATGATCTTTTGTCACTCTAGGTTGGTTCATTATTAGTTGGTATTATCGTAGCACCAACGTGGGTTGGTTAGATACGAGTAGATTGCTTAGCCATACCACGAGTCATCATTTCATGTGAGTTGCAAATACAAACTGGACTAAGTGATTATGGAACTGTATGATGAATCTGTGTGTGCTGTGTGCTATTACTCGTGATGGCATGTGTTACACTTAAACAACGGGGTGGGAAAAGATTTAGACTGAGGCAAGTGGTGGATTATCTGTGATATGGTGGAGCTGTGTGCTGGGAATGATAATCTGTGTGACTTAGTTAGAAATTGGAAGTCTTACCTTGGTCAATTAAGGACTTAACTTTGTGCGCCATTGAACTGAGTCTTACTGTATAACCATATGTCTGGTATGGGACAGGCCTAACTTAGTAGGTAATGGAGTCTTGTCATTGACAACTCAGGTGGTAGGTTAAGCTGTGTGATGGGCTGGAGGTGTGTTTATCACATCGCGGGACGGTTCGCCGCATCCCTGTGCAACGGTGTGTGTCGTACCCAAACGATGTGTGTATCGGTTGGACGACAGTAAAGCACATCGGGAGTGTCAATGTTGAAATAAAGTTTCTGAAATTTTTTGTTATGGTCAATGCTAGCTACACTGATTGTATCCTATGGGTAAAGTGTACAACCTCTGTAGAGTGTTAAATCAATATATTCGAATAGCCATGTCCGCGGTCATGGACATGCTCGGGAATTTCACACGAGGGGTGGATTTTCATAAAAATATTTGGGAAGGGAGCTGTGTGATCTAAATCATATGGCTGTGTGAATAACTTATTTAGACTGTGTGTCTTTGTGAAATCAAATGATAAATTAATATTGTCTTATTTGTTATGAATTATGTTTTCAATCTATTATTCGTATTCAATTGCAAATGTTGCATTTCTGCAAAAGAACCACATAAGTCATTCCTTTGGGATAAGCTATCATTTATAAATTGCATTCTGTGGTATGACTTGCAAGTACGGTCGTGTACTCATACTTGCTTCAAACAATTAACAGAAGTGGAGGAGTCTTTGCCTGCTTTTGAGGAGGAGTTCTATGAAGATGTCGATCGTTATGGTCTTGATCCCAGTTAGTTGCCTGTGGTGAATTGATGGGATTTCGCTAAAGTTTATTTCTATTCCGCTAATGCTATTTTATCTATTATCAGCCCTGTGTGGCTTAATAAATGTAAACTCGACCATAAGGTCAAAACCATTATTTGCTATTCAAGTTAATCATTTATTCTATTAATCGTCTTGTGTGGATCAATATTCATCTATGTTGACACTGTGTGCACTAGCGTAATCTTGGACTAGTGCAGAATACACAGAGGTTCCAGAATTGCATTTTTGAGTCCCGACAGCCGCCTCGCTGTCGAGCTGACGTGGTAGTCCACGTTGGCATCCATCTTAGCATTTATGCCGACGTGTCACGTGCGTGGCGCCAGATCAGCGCCCACGTATTCATACGCGTGGCAGTCCTCCCAAACCCCAGATCCTTTAGCCCATAAACCCAGTCCATCGTGAGTCATTTTTATCACAGTGGACCCCGTTGTCAGGTGCACTGTTTCAAAGACCAGTGAGCCCGTGGATCAATAGATCAGTTTCGTGGACTCGGTCTATAGACCTTAGGCCCCACATGTTAGTGTCTTGGCCATTTTCCCGGGATTTATTTTAATTCTGAAATTCCCTTGCCGGCGTCAGTGACATCATAATTCAGATTTTTCAGTATAAAAATAATTCTAAAAATTCCAATTTATCTTATTTCTTTAGGTTTTGATCTTCTATAGGTCATATCTTCTTCATCCAAACTCCAATTGAGCTCATTCAAATTCCTAAATTCATCTAAATTTACCTCTATTTATTTGATATTTGTATTTAATTTTTGGAGTTTGTTTTCTCTATATTATTTATTTATTTTATTGTAATACCCCGAATGTTAATCGGACATTTATAAAAGAATTCAGGAGAAGAGAAACCAGTTGAAGAATGGAATTTCAGAGGGTTGGAGGATTTCGATAATCTCGCCAACTTTGGGCTATGGGTCATGTCCGGAGGCCCAAAGGGGTCGCCATAAGGAGTGCCTCCCACCCCAAAACCCTAGCCCTTCCTCTCCTCCTTTTCCCCCCTACCTAGCGCCCCTCACCCCCAATCTGGCGCCACTCCCTCCTCGCCGATGTCCCTTCCTGGCCTTGGGCGCCCCGTCTCCTCGCAACCGAGCGCTCCTGCCACTTCCTCTTCGTGCTGCCGTCTCTCGGGATCGCCGGTTTCGCGCAGTGGTGGCCGGCCGTGGAATAATCAAGGGGGGAGGAAGGGAGGAGAGGTAGAGAGGGAGGAGCACCTTGCTAGGTGTTCATCAGGCCAGCACGACTCCATGGGTAACGCTCCTAATCTCGATAGTTAGGTGTTTAATTTTCATTATTAGGCGAGACCGATAGCAGATTGATTCTGGTAGTCGGTAGAGATTGTAAGTTTTGGAACTGTAAACGGAGGATTTTGACAAGGACGTCTCCTAGAGAGTTGTAGGCCTCGTCGCTAGCTTTCCATAGAGTCCTGGATCACTCAATTTGCAATTGGGAATCTTGAGATATGAATTTTTCATTTATGTTGTTCCAAGTATCTGCCGGGATTCTAACAGATCGTATAAATTGTTTAATAAGAATTAGATAATGAATTTTTTTGACAATTGCACGAACACGAAAGTTGTAGATATTTTCATAGGATATCCAGAGAGATAAAAATTATATTTTTTGGATATCTGTACTAGGAGTTACGTTAGTTTTAGTGCGCTGTCCAGAACCTTAGACGAGATATTCATAGGTTTATTAACCTGTTTAAAAGGGGCAGAAGAATGCAGAATCTGAGAACCTTGCCAACTAGATTTTTGTGGAAAAACGTGTAAGCTTTCCAGGGGATTAAATATTAATGAATTTGGATAATCCTGTAGAAAGTTATGAATTTTATAAGGGGACTGTCCCATTCTGGGACAGTTCGCTATTTTTGAAAGTAGATGTTTTGGGCTACGTTAGGGAGCGTAGTAGGTCAATATTTATTTCTAGCAATGTTATGTCCCGAATTACTCTCTTATTAGGGTCGTTAAAATTATTCAGGCGGTGGTGTGGTTCCAGGAGCAGCATCCTAGGCTGGGGAGTGGAGTGGGGACTAGGGACTGGGGGTGCATGGTGGACTAGGGTTGCAGTTGCACAGTTGGTAGTTGCATGGGTCAGTGGGTGGGCTGGACCTTGTGTCCTTGTGTGGACAGTGCAGTACTGGGCTTGTCAGCTAAACGAGCTAACGAGCTACTCACGAGCTATCTCAAACTTGGCTCATTAAGATAATGAGTAGAAATGCTAGCTCGGTTCGGCTCGTTTATAGCCCGAGTTCGAGCCAAGCGGCTCGTGAGTTTTGAGCTTTTTCCACCCCTACCGTCCAGCACACCACCCCAGGGAAGCGCTACTTCATCTGCGGTGTCCCCAGCCACTGCACCACCGTCATGAAGCTCGAGGTCACCGTCGTCACCGCCACCGCCGCCACAGCACCGACCCCACCAAGACCAAGCCCAAGGGTAGAGGAGCGTCGCCCCTACCTCTGCCTCGGTATTGGCACCTGAGGCCCCCGCTGTGCCTCTATCGACGAGCTGCTGACCATGTCGTCCCCAAAGGCGGCGCCGGCACCCAAGTCATCCGATGCGGCCAGCATTGGCATGATCAGAGCCAAGGCTGTTGTGGCGCTCGCCATGGGGATGGCCTTGGCATTGGCTATGTGAGGGGATCGAATCCGCCCATGTTGAGTTTTGGGGTGCTTAATTATGTGATTCGTTGATGTTGAGAGATTTGCTGATTTTTACTTCTTTTTGTGATCTCTTACTGTGTATTATTATCCTATTAGTGTACGTATTTGTTGTCTTTGTCGAGCGAATAATAAGGGGCCGACTAAGCTACAATGGCCTAAATTTTTTAAAAATCTAGTCATTTTCTTTGGTACGTTGGATCACCATCTAATGATTTCTATTTTTTTATATTGAAAAATTCTAAAGTAGACAAAAGTAATTCTAGGTGAACCTTACAAATACAAAAAAAATCTAAACTAGACAAAAGTAAATCTAAGTGAACCCTACAAATACAAAAATAAACATAAATAAAAGTTACAGTAAAGCTCTACTAAATTACACATCACTTAGTAATACAACTTTAGACTTTGTACTATGCAATTGTAGGTGACTGGGTTTTATGAAAATTTCAGGCGATGTGAGCTAGCAAAAGCTGAATAATAAAGATATACACTCATTCTTTGAACACATAATTTTGGTATGCATGTGTCCATAACATCGTTTATCCTGATTCAGAGTAGTCGTTTAGGGTACTGAAATTTTAGTGTTTTTTTCACTAACGTGAAGTAGGATTGTATCACTAACTTGTAAGAAGATGAGTGCAGTCTTACTCTTACATCTACAACTTTGTTTCTCTGAATTGAAAGATCAGGACAACACTCGAAGCATGCCCTTTTTCTGGTTTTTTCTACGAGAATGTGGGTGTGCCAGTGACATATCCATCTCAAATTTTTGGTTTAAAAAAATCCTAATACACAACATTGAAGACTAAGCAATAGTTCAAGTCTTGTTTTGATCTTCCGTCAAGCAATTATTAGGTTCTTTAACTACAGAAACCAGAGCAACGGACTACTTTTATGTTCTCGAAAGATGTCCATCTACAAAACTCAACTGATAAATTTCTCATGCAGGGGAGGCACCGTGATACAATTTAGAGAGACAAAGTTGTAAATTAGCAAGTAAGCTAAGTGTGCCATGGACCACTTCATCCACCTCGTCAAGCGGAAGCACGGCAGGGACATCAACATGGACGGACGCAAAGCTCGGCAAGCTCCGCCGTGAGTGCGAGCGCGCCAAGCGCGCATCCAGAAGCCAGCACCAAGTGCGTGTCGAGATCGACCCGCTCTTCGACGGCGTCGACTTCGCGAACACACTGATGAGGGCCAAGTTCGAGGAGCTCAACACGGACCTGTTCAAAAAGACGCTGCCCCCATCACGAAGGACATCACCGACGCCAAGCTCAAGAAGGCCGACATTGACAACATCGTCTTCATCGGCAGCACCACCAGGAGCCCCAAGGTGCAGGCACCCGAGATGTTTGACGGGAAGGAGCCCACCAAGGGATCAACCCAGATGAGGCCGTCGGGTAAGATGCCACCGTGTAGGGCAGCATCATTAGCGGCAAGGGCAGGAGAAGCCTGATGAAGGACTATTTGGAGCTGGGCCGGTTCGACCTGTCCAGCATCGCGCCGACGCCGCGTGACGTGCCACATCATGCACATGGCGGTGGAGGATAAGGTGGTGGGTCGTTCCAAGTCGATCACGGTCACCAACGACAAGGGCCAGCTCAGCCGGGAGGAGCTCGACCGAATGGTACACGAGGCCGAGGAGTTCACGGAGGAGGACCGCCGGGTCTGAGAGCACGGCGAAGGAGATGCGGGGAAAGGGGCGGAGAAGAGCAACTCGGCGACGCTGGTACAGATTGGGGGAGGAAGGAAGCCACAAACCCATGGGCGAATCCTATTGCAGCACCCCAGGTTCAACCAGTTCTCAACCCAAATTTCTGAACCCACCTCCAACCTAAGAATTTTTATTTAAATAAAGAATTATAAGAATAAATAGTCAAATTTTTTTATAGAAATAGCCTACTGTCTCTATTTCAAATGGCAAAATTTCTCCGTCGTCATTTGGAATGGCGATAGGAGCAGTGTCGCCATTAGAATAGTACTGAGAGGATTAAGTCGTCAGTTGGTAACAGGCGACAGGAGCATGTCGCTAGTTCAATTGGCGATAGAAGCTGAAAATTTAAAAATATATGTTTATATATAGATAATTCAGTTTCAAATTTTAGTGGATTTCACGAAGTTTTTTGTAATATCTTTAAGCCTTCGCGTAGTTTGGAATGCGAATTTGGAAAATATAACAAAATATGAAGTAGAGAATAGAAGATCGGCGGCGCAATTTGGAGCGGCGCAATTTGGAATACAAGTTTGGCAACGCAACAACACAAATAGCCCCCTTTATAGCGAAATGACAACAATATTTGGGTTTAGTGTCAACACCTGATATTTCTCTAGATTTTACCCAAACATGACTCCTTTCATCATTCTTTCTTGGGAGTTCCAAAATACAATCATTATGCATATAAATAAATAAGAAAAAAATGTATTGTAGGTCTCTAAACTTATGAGGTTGTGCCACTTAGCTCTATAAACTTGTATTTTTCTTTCTCAGATCCTGAATTTGCGAGGTTGTGCCACTTAGCTCTCCTGAACTTGCATTTTACTTTCTCAGCACCCAGAACTTACGAGGTTGTACCACTTAGCTCCCTGAACTTATGTTGAAGCGAAGTTCATCGGATGCGATGCTAGCGACTTTGTCCCCTCTGAGTCCGGTGGAGTCGTAGCGCGCCCTGTTCCGGCTGTGTTCATCGTCTCCATCATCTCACGTCGACAAAAAATAGATTCTTCGGGCCCAGGAATGCACCGTGCTCGTGTCTTCGCCAGAGCTCCATCGTCGCAGATTTCCACTGTCCTCGCCCTTGCCTCCTCTGAGTCAGTCGTGAGAGAGAGAAGTATATTCCCAGTGCCAGAGCAGAAGCTACTCACCCTGCACGTGGCTGTTTTGCCATTTGCTAACAGAAAAGGCTAAAGCGGGCAAATCACCGTGAGAGAGAGAAGTACTATGCCCCTCCTCTAGCACTAAGAATGTACTTCTATCTCTCTCTCTCACGGTCGACTTAGAGGAGGCAAGGGTGAGGGCGGCGACAGTGAGAGCTCCGGCGAAGACACGAACATGGTGTGTTCCTAGGCCTGAAGAATCTGTTTTTATCGCCGTGAGGTGACAGGACGATGAACATGGCCGGAACAGGGCGGCGACGAGTTCACTAGACTCGGAGGTTCACTAGACTCGGAGGGGACTAAGTCGTCTGCATCGCATCTGATGAACTTCATTTCAATGCAAGTTCAGGGAGCTAAGTACGCAACATCACAGGTTCAGAGACCTACAACACAATTTTTTCAATAAATAAATATTAATAAAATATTATTTGATAATGAATTATGCAATGTTTAGGAGGTAGGCAATAGATATCGAGTAAGCAAAAGTCGTAAATAAAGCATATAAGAGAGAGCATGTTGAGTTATTTTACATTAAAAACATGCTAGGGACCGAATGTAAACATGTACATGTATATTGAATTGACGAATATTTTGATCGTATAAACTAATTATTTGTTTTAATTACTGTAATGCGAACAATTTAAGGGGTTTTCATGTTCCGAGAAATATTCGTGACCGTATTCATTTCATTTTGTATTCGCTCCGTATTTGTATTCGACATTATTCATATTCGTATTCGTATTCACATCCAGGAAAAAATGAAAACAAATATGGCAGAACCATTATCTGTTTGTATTTGATCCATTTTCACCCCTAGATATTGGTAGGATTGGGAATTATTTGGTTCGATTTAGTAGCAGTTGGAATGACCTGATTTGGGGGTTAGGGTTTGTGGCTGATGTGGAACGGGGGCCAACTCATTGCCTGCATGGACGAGCTGGCCTAGAGGTGGTTGGGCAGGATCTGCAACAACATGTGGCCGAGCTAGTTAGGGGTTAAGCGACATATGCTAGTGCAAACTGCAACTAACGCTGTGTTACCTGGTGCAAAGTGAAAATATTGTCCAAACCTGGTGCAAAGTGAAACAAGTGGCAATCTACCTGGTGCAAAGTGTAATTTAGTCTAATTCAAATAATTATGTGTTCTCCTATGCTACGCAGATGCAGGGATATTAAACCTCTTAGGGTGTGTTTGGCTGGGTCTATGAGGTGGTACCTGTATGGGATGCTTCGGGATATGTAATGGTTCGTGTGTTTGGTTGGACGAAGGAACCAAACCATCTGGGACGAGTTGGTTCAACTTTATTCCACAAATATTATGAACCATCTCGTTCGCCAAAATCGGCTGAACCACGCGGTCCAGGCTCGTCCAGCTCCGTGCACTCACCTCCCTCTCACACTCTCCTCTCGTTCTTGACGCCCTCACCGTCCCGAGCTGCGACGTCGCCTCTTCTGGCTCCCTCATCCCTCCTGCAACCCATTTTTGAGGTCAACGCAGACTCCCCGTTGTCCCGACGCCGCTGTCGAGCAAGCCTTCCCTCCGCTATGCCCCTCCTGTGTTCTTCTCTTCTATCTCTCTCTCTGTTCTCGGTTGTGTGTGGAGATGACAGGTGGACCCCTTTGTTGTTAAAAGGAGGTAATTTCACCGGAGCGGTAGAGGAGGTAACCAAACAGAACTCATTCGATTCCATCCCTCAAACCAAACACCATCTTGAAACATCATGTACCATCCTAATCAAGCAACCAAACAAAATCATGTATTATATCATTCCACCAACCAAATACACTACTTGTTCTATCCTATCTGTGAGACCCTGGTTTACCAAGCTTGTAATGCTTAACCATCCACTCGGTTCTAGCATCACAAATCAAATAAACCGAGACTCGAGACATGTATACTTCCCAGAAATGCAGTATACACACCTCTTTACAAAAAGTCATGCATCAATTCCATTCATTCACATAGAACCGAAGCAGAACTTAACAGATCAAAAGACACATACATAGTAAAACTATTACAAAAGAGAGGTCGACCGGCCCAAAGTCATATAAATAATTTAAACAGCGGAAGCAAAAGTGCCATAAGATGGTCATAAATAAAAGAGCCAATCAGTGTGCTTTTAACCCACAAGGCAACCGACCGGACCGCCAAGCTAGTCGTCAAACCCGCAGCACATCTCACAAAAAGTGAGGCCCTTGGGACTCCCCTTCCTCCTCTGCAACAAATAGTTGAGCAAAGCAAATGAGTACAAAAATTGTACTCCGCAAGACTTACGTGTAGAATAACAGACCTATACATATGCTACATGCAAGTTTATTTGAGTGGAGGTTGTATGTTTTATTTTCGGCATAAAGCAAGTTTTCATTTGCAATATTGTAGTACATTTAAAAGCAAGTTGACAAATCTGTTTTTAATGTTCAAATAACAAATTGACAACAATAATAACCATAGATAGATGACAACAACAATCCTGGAAGTGACTAAACCCATAGTCACCACAACAATAGCATGAATTACCCATTCATGTCAACCATGTCAAATTGTAATAAAAAGGTTGTAGTCTAGTTCTTGCACGACCTTACCAAGCATGTCCATAACCTAGGACGAGGCTATTCGAATAGTTTTATCCCTACAGGGGTGTACCAATGTACCCACACGTTAGACCGCCTTTTGCCACATGATTAGCATACTTCATTTGGTATGCCGGCACAGCTAAGTCCTTCGAGACATTTCCAATATTATGTATTAACTACGAGTCATCCGTATGGATAGAAACCCATACGTTGTGTCGGAATCATCGTAAAGGCTTGGTCAACTACCCCTCACGGGTAAAGCCTTGGACAACTACGATGCCCCTCGAGGTGGAGAGCCTACCCAGAATCTCCACCACCGCACACCCAACACAATAACACAGATCATTTTTCACACAACACACACAAACCCCCTCCTGCGACTCGGAGCAAACACACGCCAAAGTACTCAGTCAAGAGAGGTCTCATATCCCACTCGTGTGGTTAGCACGCAAAAGCGCTTGGCTTAGTGACACAAGTAACTCAGTCCTTAATGACTTACGCACCATTCCATTCACACCAAAAGATCACACCAACATACCATTGTGCCCAAGTCTAAAACAATTTTATTTTCAGTTTTTGACTTTACAAAGTAACAAAGCACAAGTGCTGGACATAATGGAATAATAATTATATTTTTGTGATCAAGATCATCGACTAAATCGATGATCGCCCATTACTACCGAAACTAAGCATTTCTAAGCAATTTCAAATCGCAATCTACTAAGTGACAAGAGCTCATCCAACGAACTGTAATCACAGCAAATAACCTAGGCTCAGGTAGTAGAGGATAATCATTTACCTACAGAGTATGCAACTATAGGATCAACTTGTAACACCCTGACTATAAGGAAATCAAGATGTCACCTACAACCGCTAATCTTTAGGAGAATAACAACAATACGCATAACCAGATGTTGCATACAACAAGGATATACGTAAACAGGAATTCATCAACAAGTCTAATCAACGGGGTGGAGATAAACAATTCAGGGAGATACGGTAAATATGGCCAAGTTGGCTTATAACAATTCAACACAAGGCATAAATAGAAGACAATATTAAGTTTTCAAATGTTTTGGATTATGGTAGTGAGTGCATCGTGTTGAACTACCCTCCATGATACCGTTCTTCCTTGTCATTTACCTAAATAAAACAACAAAGCAAGAATGAGCTAAAGACTCAGCAAGTACTTGAAAGTAACAATCAATATCCAATGAACAATATACACTATCACATATTGAACATTTATCGGAAACAAATTGTTATGAATGGATGAAGTGAAGTGATGCAATGAAGAAAATGGACATATCACAGCATATACCTGTGGATTTCATGGGGATATGCTCCAGATCTTAGGATGATGTGACAATTGGCAATGGCGTTTACGGTTTGTCGTTTCACGCGTTTTCGACAAAGTTACAGAGCTTCTCGCTCGGGGCGGTCCGACCGGTCCTTGCACGCGGTCCGACCGGTCCCATATCGGTCGGACCGGCCATCCGGGCGATCGGACGGCGATGACCAAAAGTGTTCAAATCAGTGGGCCAAAAATAGGTGTTGTAGACAAGTAAGGGATCCCAATGCACTTGGTCTCATGATTTTTGGAGCCTCGGTGAAAAGTTCTATTGGTTTAAAGTTTCCGGAAGGTTTGGATTTTGGGAGCTTGAATTTGGCTAAGTCTAAGGCGGTCCGACCGCTCATTGTGGAGCGGTCCGACCGCCATGGAAGGCTCGACCGGCTCACTGGAGCGGTGACTGCAGAACTACTGAACGTCGGCCAACCGTGGTGATGTTGTTTTGTTAGGTCAAAGTCATTGGTTTCATGGCATATGATTTGCATGATGCATGTTTTGACTAACATGGGTCAAGTTGTGAAGAACTTGTTCCCGAATCGTGTTTTCTTATCTGTGGTTGTGCGGTAGCTTGGTGGTCAACGACGGTCAGCGGCGAGGAGAATCGGGACTAGACTTGAAGAGTTGAGGTCGAGCGATCGACGATGCGGGTGAGGTCAACGACTCAAGCGTGACACAAGATGGACAAGGGTGACCTATTGGCGAATCCATGACGCATGGTGAAGCGGTTTAGGTCAAAGGTTAAAGACGGCGCTTGCGAAGCGTGCGTGTGTGACCCGTTTGTTAGTGGGCCTTAACGGAGCCCAATTAAGTCAAACCCTAAGAGTTTTAGGCCTCCACTATAAATAGGAGGAGATGGTGGTCGCACCTTTCTCTCTCTCTTTTATGTTTCAAAACCCTAATTGTCTTTAGGGAGTTGAGGTGGAGGCTAGGGCTTTTCATGGTTTGAGGAGAATTTCGTGATCCTTGATTGTCTCTTGATCCATGATGGTGTGGATGTAATCCAAAGATCAACCACGAAATCAATCTATGCAAGGTTTGCTTGAGATAAGTCTCTTTTCGTTCTCGCTTTCAATTTCGTGTTTTAGGGCTTTCTTTGATCCGCGAGTTTGTGATTGATTCTTTCACGTGAATTAGCTTGCTGTGATATGTGTGAATCTATCTAGCATCATCTTGATCATCAATCACTCACGAACAAGCAATAGGATCAAGTTTTCGTTCTTGCCCTGTTTTAGACCTTCGTTAATCAATTGACAATTGCTCAAGATCGTTCCAAGAATTATCATAATATTCGATTGGAATAGGTCCTCAATAGCATAGAGAAGGTGTGTGCAAAGTTTCGTGAAGTTTGGAGTTGAGAATCAAAAGTTAGACCTAATTGCAACTTCGTCATCGGTGATTTTCTTTATTTGGATCGGTTACGATCGCCGGTCCGATCGCCCATCACCACCGGTCCGACCGATTTGAGCGGTCCGACCGCCAAGATAACAATGGTCCGACCGCCCGCAATCGGTCCAACCGGTTCACTACTGAGGTCGACCGCCAAGATTTGTGTTGCTTTGATTCTTAGTTGATTATTGTCGCATTGCTTAGGGGTTTTATTGGATTCAATACTAGTCTTCCATTTGTCTTGGTATATTGATCTTCATAGCTTTCTAATAGCTCTTTGGAGTGAAATTGTATTGAGTTCATAATTTGTTAAAAAGTGAGCGTGCTCCTATTCACCCCCTCTAGTCGCCTTTACGGTCCAACAAGTGGTATCGAGCCCTGTTAGTTCAATCTTGATCTTAACCGTCCTTTGAACTTTGGCGATGGATAAGTTTTCTACTAAACCGCATATCTTCGATGGGCACGACTATGCCTATTGGAAGAATCGTATGCGCGTCTTTCTTGAGAGCGAGGACAAGCTATTTGGGATGTTGTTAGAGCCTCATTGGTTATTCTGAAATTGCTACACACTTCGCAATTCTTTTGGCTAACAACAATAAGGCTAAGAATCTTTTATATGGTGCACTTGGTAGACAAGAATATGATAGAATTTGCAATCTTTCAATCACAAGATGAAATTTGGAACACTCTCGAAACATATCATGAGGGTTCGTCCCAAATCAAAAAGGTGCGTAAAACTGTTTACAAGCGTGAGTACAATAAATTCGAGATGCGTCCCGAGAGAGCATCGATGACATTTTCGATCGCTTTAATAAAGTAATTAATCAAATGAAAGTTGTTGATATTGAATATTCTCAATCTGAAAATGCCACCCATCTCTTGGCCGCAATCAACACCAAGGAGTGGGAGATGAAAGCTCTTGCTATAGAAGAAAATGTTGATCTTTCAAGTCTTACTTTAGAATTGCTTTATAGTAAACTCAAGACTCATGAAATTAAAAGAGTTGATCATCCTAAGAAAGATAATTTAGCTTTGGTAGCGATCCTCTCAAAAGGCTTTTGATGACTCTTGTGAATCTTCTTACGGATTTTCATTTGCTTGTTTATCTGCTATTCATGAAGAGGAGCTTGAAAGTATTCACAAACAGAGTTAGCTCTTCTAGCTAAGAAATTCACACGGCCTACAATAATGTGAGAAACAAAAGAGAGGTGGTCCCAGAACATGCTATGAATGTGGTGAGCTCAATCATATCCGACAAATTGCCCCAAGTCGAAAGGTAAGAGCAATCATAAGGAAGGAAAGCCGACTTGGAAGAAGCCTCCTTTCAACAAATCAAGGTATGAGGCAAATAAGCTTGTGAAGGTCGCCACCGGTCCTTGCCGCTTTGAGGATCAATCCTTGAGCGATGTGGATACCGGGAGTGAGGAGGACAAGGAGGAGGAGATCCTCAAGGTAAAAAGAAAGGGAAGGCCAAAGATTTCACGGCATGTGCTTCATGGTGACACGGACGACATTGATGATAATGAGGTATCTTTTTCTTATGATGAGCTTTACGCTAAATATGATTCTATAGTTGAGCAATTGCTTAGTCAAGATGAAGCGCTTGAATTTGTTATGACAAAAATAAGAAATTAGAGTCAAAAATTAGCAAACCGAAAGTAGAGCTTAAAGCGCTAAGACTCTTGAACACGATGAATGTTTATCTTGTCATGCTATGCATTCAAAATTACCAAGTTACAATCTGCTCATAATATTTGTGTACAACAACTTGAGAATGCTAAATCTGAACTAAATGAAATTAAAAGTGCTCCTTGTGAAAATGTTTAGAATCTAGTAAATTGATTGCTTTTGATGTTTTTGATTCTAGCTCTTGCACTTCATGCTTAGAAAAGAACGTGAAATCAAAGATATCTTAGAAGTCGCTAGAGTCAAATATGCTAAGCTTAAGGACAATATTGAAAATACTACTTGTGCTTCATGTTCCACTCTTAAGCTTGAAATTGCTTTGTATAAGGAAAATCTATGGATAAAACTTGTGATTCTTGTGTCAACTTGAGAAAAGAAAATGCTTACCTTCATGATACATTAGAGAAATTTTCTAAAGGTAAGAAACAATTAAACATGATTCTTGACAAGTCTAAAACTCCTTATAAGAAGCAAGGTTTAGGATTCAATTCTTTTCAAGACAATTCAAACCCAAAAGTCATTCAAGTCTTGGAAAAGGTTTAATTGAATTCAAAACCCAACCTGCAAAAACATCTTTTAAATCTGCGGTTTTGCCCAACCTTGTATTAATTCAAATGGTGCTTCTTCTAGTGGTACCAAGTACCATTGCACTTATTGCAAAAAGGTGGACATTTGATTGAATACTTTGTTGGCGTGAGGTTGAAAAATGATAGGAAAAATTTTGATAGAATTTCATTCATGCAACCTAGAGCTTCTATGAGACATGGTAACACCAAAAGAATAAACTCGATTAGGATTTTTATCTCATGCAAATCATTATGTTTCTAGACATCCTAATTCTAATGTGTATCGATCAAGGTTCGATCACCGGTGCTCACCGGTCGACCGTTTTGGTCACCGGCCGACCGCCAAAGACAAAGCGGCCGACCGCCCATGGACGATTCAAGTCTCATTTTAATTTGAACATTGCTCATAACCAAATGTTAAATGAAATCAAGGATAGTACTTCGGTTTGTATACTCCTTGCGACGTGTGTCTCAATCTCGATTCCTAAATCTTGTTTATCTAATCCCGATGTTGAGACACATCGCTCTTTGCTCCTTGATTTTAGGATTATCGCGAAAGGGAAGAACACGTGGTTCGTTGACTCGGATGTTCACGCCACATGACCGGAACTCAAAATGGTTCACCTCTTTCACGCGAGCAACAGTGATGACTTCATCACCTTTGGAGATGATACACAAGGGCGAATTGAAGGAACAGGATCAATTAGGGTAAACAACAAATTCATTCTAAAGGATGTCGCTCTTGTGGACAAGCTTAGGTATAATCTCCTTCTCGCTTTCTCGACTTCTTGATGATGGGTATGAGACTGCTTTTAAGAAAAATGCTTGTCGTGTGCTTGATTCTCTTGTGAGCTTGTGTTTGGAATCTCTAGAGTTGGTAGAATTTTTGGCCGACTTTTCGTAATCTCTTCTTGGATCTCTTAAATGTTTGCTTACATCTTCTTCTGATTTTTGGCTTTGGCATCGACGTTTGGGGCACATTGGTTTTGATCATTTGACGCGAGTTAGCAACCTTGATCTCATGAGAGGTTTGCCTAAGCTCAAAGTCATCAAAGATGTCAGATGTGCGCTTTGTAGGCATGGCAAACAAGTTCTTTGCCTCACACCCTTCTCAGGACTATGGTTATGACCGAGGACCGGGACGGTTGCTTCATATGGATACCGTTGGTCTGCTAGAGTCCGATCGATTGGTGGAAAATGGTATATTCTAGTCATAGTCGATGATCTTTCAAGATATACTTGGGTGTTCTTTCTTACTTCAAAGGATGAAGCTTTTGGTTATTTTCATGATCTTGTTCTTCGTTTGGCTTCTGAGCTTCCTGGTGCTTTGAGAGCGATTCGCAGTGATAATGGCACGGAGTTCAAAAATGCTTCTTTTGCTTCTTTTTGTGCTGAGCGTGGTATTGAGCATCGCTTCTCCTCTCCACACGTCCCTCAACAAAATGGCGTGGTGGAAAGGAAGAATAGGACCTTGGTCGAAATGGCTAGGACGATGCTAGATGAGTATAGCACACCTAGGAGATTTTGGCCCGAAGCTATTACTACTGCTTGCCATATTGCCAATCGTGTCTTTCTGAGACCTTCTTTAGGCAAGACTCCTTATGAGCTTCGTTTTGGTAGAAAACCCTCTGCTTCGCATTTTCGAGTTTTGGATCAAAATGTTTTATTCTTAAGACAGCAATTTAGATAAATTTGAATCAAGAACTTTTGATGGGGTATTTTGGGTTATCCCGCTCATTCGAGGGTTTTCGAGTTTTTAATCTCGAGACTAACATTATTCAGAGACTTGTAATGTCACTTTTGATGAGACTAGCCACGAGCTAGATCAATTGCTGAGATGATTTACTGGTGACAGAGAGTATTTTTGTGGAGGAAGATGAGGACGGCTAATGTCATTCCCTCATCTGCTGCTGCTAGAAGCGCCCATATTGATACAAGAACTCCTTACGTCTACTTCACCTTCGCTGAGGCTCTGCTGCATCATCATCATCAGCGATACTGAGGTCGAAGAAACGACATCTCACCCGGCGCTCCACTTCGCATTCAGAGACAAAGATCCTCCTAATGGATAATAGGTAATCTACATGAGCGAGTCACTCGCTCCAGGTATAATGATCCAAATCTCTACTCTCATTCGGCTTTTGTTGCTTCTTTTGAACCCCGCGATATATCACATGCTTTATCTGATTCTAGCTGGGTAAATGCCATGCATGAGGAGTTAGAGAATTTTGAAAGAAACAAAGTTTGGAACCTAGTAGAACCTCCTAGTGGTCATAATGTTATAGGAACCCGTTGGGTGTTTAAGAATAAACAAGGTGAGGATGGTTACGTGGTTAGAAATAAGGCCGATTGGTAGCTCGGGGTTTCCAAGTTGAGGGGTTAGATTTTGATGAGACATTTGCTCCTGTTGCTAGACTAGAAGCCATTCGCATTCTGCTTGCATTTGCTGCATCAAAAGGTTTTAAATTATATCAGATGGATGTTAAAAGTGTCTTTTTAAATGGTTTCATAGATGAGGAAGTGTATGTTAAGCAACCCCCTGGTTTTGAGGATCCTAAATATCCAAATCGTGTTTTCAAGCTATCTAAAGCATTGTATGGTCTTAAACAAGCCCCTAGAGCCCAGTATGATAGACTTAAGACCTTCTTGCTTAAAAATAATTTTGAGATGGGTAAAGTGGATAAAACCCTATTCATTCTTAGGCGTGACAATGACTTCCCGCTTGCTCAAATTTATGTGGATGATATTATCTTTGGTGGTTCCTCTAATGCTCTTGTTTCGACTTTTTCGACACTATGTCTAGGAATTTGAGATGAGTATGATGGGAGAGCTTAATTACTTTTGGGACTTCAAATCAAGCAATGCAAGGAAGGAACTTTCATCCATCGAGGCGAAGTACACTAAAGATCTTCTCAAGCGCTTCAACATGGGTGATCGCAAGCCAATTTCCACTCCCATGGCAACTTCAATCTGTTTTGGATCCGGATGAGGAAGGAGAAGTCGTGGATCAACGCGAGTACCGCAAACATGATCGGCTCCCTTCGTATTTGACGGCCTCGAGACCGGACATTCACTTCACGGTATGCCTTTGTGCAAGATTTGAGCGTCTCCGAGAACTTCCCATCGCCAAGCCGTTAAGCGCATATTCGGTATTTACACTCTACCCTCTTATATGGCATTTGGTATTCTGCTCTTGACTTTGTCCATTAGAGGTTTTGATTCGATTTTGCGGTCGTCGGTTAGATAGGAAGAGTACCTCGTGCACTGTCACTTTCTAGGCACGTCTCTTGTATCTTGGTCTTCTAGAGCGGTCTTACATTGCACAATCCACTTCTTGAGGCGGAGTATGTTCTTCTTTGTTAGTTCTTTGTGCTGATTTTGTGGATGACGTCCACTTTGAAAGATTATGGGTTAAACTTTGCTAGTGTTCCTCTTTTACGTGATAACACTTCGCTATTAATATTGCTAAAACCCGATTGCAACATTCTAGGACTAAGCACATAGACATTCGCTTTCACTTCCTTAAAGATCATGTTGAAAAGGTGATATTGTGATGCACTTTGTAGAGTCCAAGCTCAATTGGCGATATTCTTACCAAGCCTTTAGATCAAACAGCATTTTCCTCCTTAAGAAGTGAGTTAGGGTAATTTATCCTTATGGGTTGGTTTGAGGGGAGTTTGATCTTTTCTTATCTTTCCTTGTTCTTTTGATCTTTTATTGTTCTTTTTCGAACTTAGTGATCTTTTGAACTTTTTAGATTTTTAGGCCTTTTAATTGCATCTCATTGTGTCATATTGCATTCATATGAAAAATACAACAAGTGGTATGAAAAATTCAAAAAAATGCATTGTAATATAAGATTTTCTCGCTTATATTTTAAAATTGATGAAGCTTTGCCTATTACCCTTTAGAGCTTTTGTATTTCAATTCTTGCTCAATGTCATGTCTAGTTCTTTGACTTGCTAGAATTATCATGCTTTTACATGTGTAGCTAAGTCTTTGCTATATGAGCTAGAACCTTTTAAACAACTCAAACTAAGAAATTGCAATTTGTGGATGTTTTAGCGAGTTGCGTAATTAGTGCTCCTCTTGTGACATTGGCCTGTCGAATTGCTTTGTTAGCTCTTTGATCTAAAATTGACCATTACTTGAGCTTTTGTGTTCTTGAGATTCTAAAAGCGCTCTTGTGAAAAATGAAAATCAAGATTGTCTTATGCTTAAATTGTGCCAAACTATTCTTACGAGGCCGCTTGTCAAATGACATGAACTTGGAGATAGTTTGATGAACGAACGATCTCATGGGGATCGCTTGTCGAAATGACATGAACCTCAAGATTTGTCGCCTGGTAGAAGCTTAGAAAGAGTTTGTGGATGGCTCCTAGTCCAGATCTTCTTTACTAAGATATACCTTTAATCAACTTTTGGTCAAGCTTAGGATGAGTTTGTGGATGGCTCCTAGTCCGGGATCTTGTCACTAAGTTAGATCATTAGTCAACTTCAATATTCAATGCAAATGAGAAAAATGTTGACAAATGGGCGCTTACAAAATATTGAGCAAAATGATTCAATACGGGACTTGATTGACTCTTCTGTGGTCTTTGTTAGATTTTTGATCTCACTTTGACAGTTTGACATGGCCAATTTCACTTTAGGATCCTGTTGATGAACTTGTTTGAATTTGAGCGTTGCTTAAATTGATAAAATCTAATGCTTTACTTTTGAGCCTTTGTGCTTAGCTTTGATATATATGTCTTACCATGATCTTGCTAGCGTTGTCGGGCTTGATATGTCGTTTGTGCAATATTAGAGAAACTACATTGTTCTTTTGGGTAATCTCCAAAGCTTCTTATCAAAAATTGAAAAATACAAAATTGAAGCCACTCCATTGCACTTCATGCATATTCCTCTTTATGCTTCTTTTGTTTCGCTTCTTTCTTTATTCTCTATTTGTTATTCTGGATGAGAGGAAGGCGTGATTCCTTGATGAATCCATTGTCAAAGGGGAGAAGATGTGTTAAATGAAAAGATATTTCTTTGGGAGAAGATGTGTAATATTTCTTTGCTACTCTTATTTGGAGAAGATGTGTTAATGAGAAGATTGGGGAGAAGTTTATACAAAGGGAGAAACGAAAATTTGAAATTTGATGATCATAGTGAGGGGAGTTCTTGAGTTGCATTCTTATTGTCTTATTGAATATTCGAACTTGAATTGCATTCTTTTATACTCACAATGATCATAGGTCAATTGAACAATTGTTCTTTCATATGGACCTCATGTGAGAATTTTGACCCTTTTCGAAATCAAAGTTTTATGCTTTCTTTTGCCTTGTCTCACATGCCTATACTATTACGATGCCGGCTTGGTCATGTTCATTGCTTTTTCTTGCTTATGGACCAAGTTGTGCCTTTGTGCGAAAACTACGAGTAAACTTCGTTTTCAAACCTCTTACTTACATTTTACGGATAATTGCCAATGTGTTCATCAAGGGGAGATTGTGGATTTCATGGGGATATGCTCCGATCTTAGGATGATGTGACAATTGGCAATGGCGTTTACGGTTTGTCGTTTCACGCGTTTTCGACAAAGTTACTGAGCTTCTTGCTCAGGGCGGTCCGACCGGTCCTTGCAGCGGCGATCCGACCGGTCCCATATCGGTCGGACCGGCCATCCGAAGCGATCGGACCGGCGATGACCAAAAGTGTTCAAATCGAGTGGGCCAAAATAGGTGTTGTAGACAAGTAAGGGATCCCAATGCACTTGGTCTCATGATTTTGGAGCCTCGGTGAAAAGTTCTATTGGTTTAAAGTTTCCGAAGGTTTGGATTTTGGGAGCTTGAATTTGGCTAAGTCTAAGGGGCGGTCCGACCGCTCACGAGGAGCGGTCCGACCGCCATGGGTGGTCCGACCGCTCACCGGAGCGGTCGGACCGAACTACTTGTACGTCGACCAACCGTGGCGATGTTGTTTTGTTAGGTCAAAGTCATTGGTTTCATGGCATATGATTTGCATGATGCATGTTTTGACTAACATGGGTCAAGTTGTGAAGAACTTGTTCCCGAATTCGTGTTTTCTTATCTGTGGTTGTGCAGGTAGCTTGGTGGTCAACGACGGTCAACGGCGAGGAGAATCGGGACTAGACTTGAAGAGTTGAGGTCCAGAACGATCGACGATGCCGGGTGAGGTCAACGACTCAAGCGTGACACAAGATGGACAAGGGTGACCTATTGGCGAATCCATGACGCATGGTGAAGCGGTTTAGGTCAAAGGTTAAAGACGGCGCTTCGCGAAGCGTGCGTGTGTGACCCGTTTGTTAGTGGGCCTTAACGGGAGCCCAATTAAGTCAAACCCTAAGAGTTTTAGGCCTCCACTATAAATAGGAGGAGATGGTGGCTGCACCTTTCTCTCTCTCGCCTTGTTTATTTTTCAAAACCCTAATTTTCTTTAGGGAGTTGAGGTGGAGGCTAGGGCTTTTCATGGTTTGAGGAGAATTTCGTGATCCTTGATTGTCTACTGATCCATGATGGTGTGGATGTAATCCAGCATCAACCACGAAATCAATCTATGCAAGGTTTGCTTGAGATAAGTCTCTTTTCGTTCTTGCTTTCAATTTCGTGTTTTTAGGGCTTTCTTTGATCCGCGAGTTTGTGATTGATTCTTTCACGTGAATTAGCTTGCTGTGATATGTGTGAATCTATCTAGCATCATCTTGATCATCAATCACTCACGAACAAGCAATAGGATCAAGTTTTCGTTCTTGCCCTTTTAGACCTTCGTTAATCAATTGACAATTGCTCAAGATCGTTCCAAGAATTATCATAATATTCGATTGGAATAGGTCCTCAATAGCATAGAGAAGGTGTGTGCAAAGTTTCGTGAAGTTTGGAGTTGAGAATCAAAAGTTAGACCTAATTGCAACTTCGTCATCGGTGATTTTATCGCTTTGATCGGTTACGTAGTCGCCGGTCCGATCGCCCATCACCACCGGTCCGATCGATTTGGAGCGGTCCGACCGCCAAGATAATAATGGTCCGATCCGCCCGACAATCGGTCCAACCGGTTCACTACAGAGGTCAGACCGCCAGTACTTGTGTTGCTTTGATTCTTGCTGATTATTGTCGCATTGCTTAGGGGTTTTTATTGGATTCAATACTAGTCTTCCATTTATCTTGGTATATTGATCTTCATAGCTTTCTAATAGCTACTTTGAGTGAAATTGTATTGAGTTCATAATTTGTTAAAAGTGAGCGTGCTCTATTCACCCCCTCTAGTCGCCTTTACGGTCCAACAATACCGGTATAGCAAGTGAAACACACGTCGGTGTTCACTTTAAAGTTACCGTATGAAGAACGTTTCGTACGGCCGTCCAACGTGGCCCACATTGGAATGGTGGACAAACGTACCCATTCTGGAATTGATGGGGTTTTCATATGCCCATACTGGAATTGATGGGTCTTACGAAGGAAATCCACTTTCGTGGTCATTATGAATTTATGCATGACATGATGTGATCTCGTGATACGATTGAATATCACACATTAATGGAAAAATACACATGGCATTCAACTACATATACAAATAAGTATAACCATGCATTCACACATCACATATTGTATCAATAATAGCATACAAGTTACTTGCCTACCGCGCTGCGACGGGTTAGGAGGTAACTGAGGTACCCCTCCACTCACAGCTTCACCGCCTACAATATAGAATAATTGAAATGAGGATAAACGAGTAAGACATTGCTACACGTGCTCTCCCACAATCTCTAGCCAAACCAACCAAACAAAAGGTTCAATTTGGTCAATTCACCCAAACATTCCAAATACACCTAAACTGGCAGTTTTACTAGAAAATTCACCAATAAATAACCGTAGCACCAAAAGACCTGAAACTAGTGCTCAACTTCTCTTAACGTAATAGGCTACGAAACTCTAGTTGACGGTAAACTCTAATTTGGCCAAAACAGGGGTCTAAACATCCACTGAAAACTATATCCACAGTCTGTCCAGAATTCAAAACAGCCCCAAAGAAAAGGCTCTAACTTTTAGACCACTGATCCAAATAAAGTGATATTTATCAGCCTGGAAACATGGTGAAATTATCTTCATAAACCTAGTTGGGTTGCCGACCTGGTTCTGACTCTAAATAGATCAAAACCTAGGTGCAACCGATCTGTACCTGCAGTTTCGTCGTCGAGAGCAAAGACATGGTAAAACAGTCATAACTTTTAAACTACTGGGTGAAAATTCGTGATCCAGGTGCCAAAAGAAAGCTAATGAAACCAGGATCATACCTCCAGAAGACACAGATATCCAATTCGGCCTCTACGACACCCAAAACTGAGGTACAACGTACTGGACAGAATCAATCTACAGACAGAAATAAAATGATACTACTAAAACCATTGAATTTGCAACTCTAAAGACATCCAACAGCGATAGGGTCTCTCGTTACCCTTGTAGACCCGAAGAACGACGAGGATCAACTTCCGAAGGTCTCTCCTCTCCTCCTTTGGCGGCCCCAACACAATAACCCGAGGGGAACGCAAGAGCCCGGAGGAGGAAGAACCGAAGGTGAACGCGTGAAGATCGGGAGTGCACTCGGGAACACCAATGGCAGCCACCAATGGAGGAGGAGGGGAGGCGCCGGGTGGAAGAGGGGGTGGTGGCGGCTCAAGGGGGGAGGGGAGGAGGCCGGTTAGGGTTTGGGGGGAAGTGGTGCCCCGCCTTTTTGGCCTCTCTTGGGCCACACTGGTCATGCGGATCATGCCCAGTTATCTAAAATAAAGTTTACCCCTCACGACCGGAATTTTCTCTAAAATCTGTTTCTTTTACTCCCTCCGACTTCTTTCTTTTTACCGAACCGGTTCCGAAGTATTACAGTCCACCCCCCTTAACAGGATTCGACCTTGAATCCATGCAACGATCCAACAGAAAGAAAAGACCGGAAATTATAGCTTAAACAATTTACCTTAATCGAATAGGTCAGGGTATTGTTCTCGCTTGCGGGACTCCAACTCCCAAGTGGCCTCTCTTTCAGACTGATGTGACCAAAGGATTTTAACACACTTCAAGGTTTTGTTCCTCAGAACCCGCTCTGATTCTTCTAATATCTTCACTGGCCGGGACTCGAAGGTAAGGTCTTGCTTGACAATCAAAGGCTCCAAAGGGATAACATGTTCTGGATCTCTCAGAAATTTTCTCAACATCGAAATATGAAACACATTGTGAACCCCACTCATGGAATCGGGAAGGTCCAAACGGTAAGCTAGTTTTCCAATTCGTGCCACGATTGGGAATGGCCCCACATACCTTGGACTAAACTTCCCTTTTGTGCCAAATCGTACCACGCCTTTAGATGGCGAAACTCTCAATAGAACCTCGTCGCCCACTTTGAATTCCAGATCCCGCCTTCTCACATCTGCATAGCTCTTCTGTCGGCTCTGAGCAGCCAACAAATTTTGCCTAACTTCGGCCACTCTAGCCACTGTTTGCTGAACCCAATCGGGACCCAAAACTGCCCGCTCTCCAACCTCATCCCAACACAACAGGGACCTGCACTTACGCCCATAAAGAACCTCGAATGGTGCAGCTCGAATGCTGGTATGATAGCTGTTATTATAGGCGAACTCTGCCAAAGTTAAATGGTCTTCCCAATTTCCCTTCAGTGCTAAAACACAACACCGAGCATATCTTCCAATGTCCGAATAGTGCGCCGGATCGCCCATCCGCTTGGGGTGAAAGGCCGTGCTAAGACGGAGTTGTGTGCCCAATGCACTCTGCAAACTCTCCCATAATTTGGAAACGAACTTGGCATCTCGGTCAGAAACAATGGTCTTTGGCACTCCGTGCAACCGCACAATCTCTCGTACATAAAGAGGAGCCAAATCGCTTGCTGAATTGGTTGTACAAATAGGAATAAAATGTGCAGACTTACTGAACCGGTCCACAATTACCCAAATAGCATCCTTTCCTCGCTGCGTGCGAGGTAAACCTACCACAAAATCCATAGATACATCGTCCCATGGCCAAACTGGTACCTTCAAGGGTTCCAACAGTCCTGCTGGTCGCTTGTGCTCAGCCTTGACCCGCTGGCACACCCCACATGATGCCACATATTGTGCGATATCAATTTTCATCCGTTTCCACCAGAAACTTTTCTTTAAATCTTTGTACATCTTTGTAGGACCGTAAAGGAGACTAGAGGGGGGTGAATAGGCGCTTTCAAAACTTTCTCGCCTAAATCAAATTCAACACGAACTTTACTCCTTTAGCTATGAAAGCTAAGAAGATCAGTAAGCACACAATGAAGCCTTGTCAATTCGACAAACCCCGACAACCACACGACACAAATGTGGAGACTTAAACTCAAAGGGTTGATCGGACACGCAGCGGTCCGACCGGCTACCAAGGGCGGTCGACCGACGTTCAACCAATGATCGGCCGAAGCAACTAATCAAGGCGGTCGGACGGATGCAATGATTCGACCGGCAGAGCAATGATGCGAATATACTGGCGGTCGGACGCCGTTGAAACACCTGGACCGGTAGAGTCCATCTTGAAAAATCCTACCCAAATCCAAAACAAAATTTGATCCAACTTTTGATTCGACCAATGAAACTTGACCAAATTTCGATCACACCTCCCTAATGATATTGGAGACCTATTCCTAGCGACGATCCTTCAGATCCACTTCGCAGAAACAATCTCTCAAGGATTAAACAAAGAAGTGCACAAACCCTAGAAATATGAAAATCTTTGATTCAAGACTTGCTTGTGGGGGATTGATGGTCTAGATGATTCTAGGAGTATTCCCACACACCAAAGCAAGACAAAATGGGTCAAGAGACCAAGCATAAACCCTTGAATCAAGGAAGCACAAAATTCATTCAAATGAGAGAAGAACACAAAAGGGGAGACAAATGATCTCACAAGCAAGCATCACAAGATTGATTGATCTCACAAGATGCTTACAAGCCACTCCAACAAGGAGGACAAGAGCTCACCCAAGGAGCATACAATCTCTCCCTCTCTTCCTCTCCAAACCCTAACCCTAGAAAAGGCAAAGGGGAAAACAAATGAAAGCTTCAAGAGGGTTTTACATCTCCCCCTTCTATTTATAGGAGAGGACTAGGGTTACACATTTGGGACCCACTCACACATGGGACCCACACACGACATCTGTTGAAGCAATCGCCTGCTTCACCACGTGTAGATTGATCAGCGGTTCTCATCGCGTCGCCAAGCCTCTCTTGTCCGAATCCCATCGGAACCTCCCAGAGACTCGCACCGATATCCGCACCGCCTGATCCAACCAGCTGCACCGAACCACCCGTTCGATCCATCTTGCCCATCCTGCACCATGCTTGAGTCACACGACCTCACCCGGCATCCATGATCGTTCTGGACCTCGGCTCTCCAAGCGTAGTCCCGATCCACTCACCGTTGACGTCGTTGACCTGCAAGCCACCTGCACAGCAATAGACAAACAAACCGTTTCCGGGAACAAGTTCTTTACAACTTGACCCACGTTAGCTCCGCAATGCAATATACATTAATAAAGCATTGATAATCAAACATAAACCACATTGAAACCACATCAATGCAAACTTGGCTCACCTCCAAGTCATCACGTCCGACCGCCCCACAAGGCCGGTCCGACCGATATCGAAGCCGATCGGACGCTCCACAACGGCATGGTCGGACCGCCTAAAGGACTTAGCCAAAATTCCACGAAAACCAAACCTTCGGAATTTTCAACTCAATAGAACTTTTGACTGGGAGCTCCAAAAATGATGAAACCACATCCAGGAGACTCCCCTCACCTACCTACACAACCTATTTTTGGATTAGCCCCAAAATCCAACTTTAGGTCAGGCCGGTCCGACTGGCCACCACTGCCGGTCCGACCGTCCCACTCAAGTGATCCGACCGCCCCACCACCGGCCGGACCACTGTGGTCCGACAAAGTGAAGCAAACCCCAAAACGCGAGATTTTGCAAACCAAAAAGCCATTGCCAATTGACTCATCATCCTGAGATCGTGCACATATCCTCACGATATCCACAATCTTGGTCTCACCAGGATGTACGGTATAAGGAGTACGATGGGCCTCCTTCAAAATCTCCAGTTTAACCTGAGACTCCTGTGGCATACAGAGGCGTCCTTTAAATCACAAAGTATCAAACTTGTCCACACCGGCGACCTTGCTTGCCCTCGGCTGGCGCTTCCTCACTCGTTGCAACGATCGATCTTCTTCTTTGTCTTTGCCGCACCGATCCGAAGAGCCGATTCTAAAAGCAATCGAGTCTCGATGCATGCGGTACATAGCGAAGGAAATATCCATACGCTCAAAGTCAGCAATAAGACAACTGAGGGTAGGAGGTGTCGCCTTGCGACTCAAAGCATCAGCTACCACATTAGCCTTGTCGGGATGGTACTGAATAGTAAGATCATAATCCTTGATCAACTCTAGCCATCTCCTCTGTCTCAAGTTCAAGTCCTTCTGGGTAAAGATGTATTTTAGGCTCTTGTGGTCAGTGAATACATCACAAGATTCGCCGTCTGAGATAATGGCGCGGATCTTCAAAACGTGAATCATCGCTGCGAAGCTCTAGATCATGAGTAGGATAATTCTGCTCATGTTTCTTCAATTGTCTCGACGCATAGGCAATCACTTTACCATCCTGCATGAGTACACAACAGAGTCCAACTATGGACGCATCAGAATAGATAGTGAACCTCTTCCTAGGCTCAGGAAGAGTAAGAATTGGAGCAGTCACTAATCTATCTTTCAAAGTGCAAAAACTGCGCTCACAAGCATCGGACCATTGGAACCTAACACCTTTCTGTGTCAACTGGGACATTGGTTTAGCAATGGTTGAAAAACCCTCCACAAACCGCCGGTAATAGCCAGATAAACCCAGAAAACTTCTTACTTCTTTGACATTGGTTGGTCTCTTCCACTCTACCACTGTCGAAATCTTGCTAGGATCAACTGAAATACCCTTCTGATTAATAACGTGACCCAGAAACCCAACTTCAGAAATCCAGAACTCACACTTCTTCAGCTTGGCATAGAACTGATTCTCTCTTAAAGTTTCAAGTACCAACCGCAGATGGTGGGTGTGATCCTCTTCCGTCTTAGAATAAATCAAGATATCATCTATGAATACCACAACGAAATCATCAAGGTATTGCTGCAGCATACTGTTCATGGCTTCCATGAAAACTGCAGGAGCATTCGTTAGTCCAAAAGATATAACTTTATACTCATAATGACCATACCTCGTAGAGAAAGCCGTTTTCTCAATATCCTGCTCACGAACCCGGATCTGATTATAACCCGACTGGAAGTCAATCTTGGAAAATATCCTAGCTCCTTTCAACTGGTCGAAAAGATCCTCAATGCGAGGCAAAGGATATTTGTTCTTCACAATGATCGCTTAAGAGCCCGATAATCCACGCACATTTGCCAGCCTACCATCTTTCTTCTTAGTAAAAGAACAGCGCTCCCCATGGCGACACGCTCTGTTGAATCATACCTTTGGACAGCAGTCGTCCAATTGTTTCTTCAATTCTTCCCGAAAGGGCCGAGCCAATCGGTAAGGAGACATGGACAAAGGCCGAGTTCGGAATAAGATCAATCCGAACTCCACTTTCCTCACCGGAGGCATTCCGAAGTTCTCAGAAAGACATCGAAAACTCCTTCACAACTGGATCTCCTCAATACGCCGCAAGAATCGGTCTTTCCATTGAGGAACAAAGTAATCCGATGATCGATGCACGCGGCTAGGGAATAGGTTAGCCAAGACAAACAATGAATCGACGGTGCACCGCTCGAATACGATTCTTCACGGAAGGGGCTAGCAAGGTCACCGTCTTCGAAACAATAAATCTTGGCACGGTATTGGAATAACCACCCATACCCGAATAACATCGAAGGTGCCAAGTGAATAACCATAAGATTCGCGATGAAAACCTCATCATCAATAATTATAGAACAACGGACGACGGTAGAGCTAGAAATAAGACCTCTGGAGAGTCGACTACCACCGACTCGAAATAAGTGAAAACTCAACCCCACTCTTCTAGCAAACTCCAAGGACACGAGCGAGTAAGTAGCCCCGAATCAAACAGATACAAGGCATCATGCGAATCAACTAGTAAAGTACTGTCACCACATCGGACGTCCCATAGACTCGAGGGTGGGCATGGCGTGACCCCTCGATGCACCGTGCAAAAGACGCACCGACACTCGCGACGGAAAACCTGAAACTGCTGGAGGGACGAACGACGGAGGTGCGGATGGTGCGGGATTCCAATAGAACCTGCAGAGTCGCCGAGTAAAAGCTACAGTGGAACCCACGCCGGAGAGTGCTGTGGTGCCGAATCTGCTGCAGTCTGAATCAACCCCAGGGAAGCTGGAGGAAGAAGCTCTGGGGCCGCCTCCCATTTGATGATACTAGCCGGATTTTACTTTCACATGCGAGGACTTGTGGCCCTCCAGACCACCTTCTTGGCATGTTCCTTGAAGGAACATTCAAGCTCGATGCCCGCCACCACACCGAAAACACTTCATGCCACGACACGAATAGGGCGCATCGGTGGGGCGGAAGATGAAGAACGTGGCGCCAAGAGGAAGATCGCCATTCTTGAGCAGACGGGAGTTACGGTTCTTTTGAAACCTCTTAGCGGTGGTCATTTGAAAAGACCCACTTCCTCCACCGAAACTCCGCTCGCCACCGCCGGATCCACCGTAACAATGAACCACTAGCAACATGCCCTTGCGATGAAGGAGCTCTTTCCAACTCCATCCTCTAGCACGCTTTCGACTCACCGAGCTAAAATCACGTGACCCGCCGCTCCCGAATTTGGCGATACTCTGATTGAGGCCTCGCGAACCTCTTAGCCTTCTCTTTATCATCACTAGCCACCCCGCATAAAGCGCACTGTTTATTGAACCCGGCCTCATACTCCGACTTCGACATCTTCCCTTGCACATAGGTCGAGCGATTGCTCCATCTTCTCAATAAAAGAGTCCTGATAAAGCTGCGTTACGAACTTGTCCACAAATATCTCCCAAGTGACAGACCTTGCTCGGGGTTACGGAAGACAAGACCCCTTCCACCAAATATATGCTCGACCCTTGGTGAAAGGCCACGAATCGCGCCCTCTGCTCGGACGTCGGCTCCGCCGCTCCAAGCCGACGCTCCATATACCTCAACGATCCGCGGCTGAATGGAGTACCGCCCGTCAAAAGTATCGAGACGGCGACATCCACTCACGGAGGCTCAATCCACCGGGTGGAGCAGCGGCAATAACGAGTCTGCCAAAGGTGCGGCGGCCGGAAGCGCCGCTGAAGTTGTTGGCGGCTGCGCTTTTCCTCGATGAGTTACGAATGAGGTCCGCTCTTGGAGGACCGCCACTTTGGAGGATCTACACCGGAGGATCCGCAACTGGAGGAGCGGTAGAAGCAATTTCCTCGGCGATAGCCTCGCGGCCGCCTCTGACGAAGATGATGACACAGTAAGACCACGTCCTCGTCCCCGACCACGAATCGGGGGACGACCATGGCCTCGGCCTCTACCCCTTGCCATCTAAGAACAACACAACAGGAAGAAAAACCAAACACTTAGCTCAACGAACTGACAAACAGAATAATTGGAACATAACCAGTCAATTGCGGAAAAACAATGGTTTACCCAACCCTTCCTATTGTGCACAGTGTGTCAAATTTAACATATTTTAATTTAACCACGGACCTAAAGCCCGCTCTGATACCAACTGTAACACCCTGACTATAAGGAAGTCAAGATGTCACCTACAACCGCTAATCTTTAGGAGAATAACAACAATACGCATAACCAGATGTTGCATACAACAAGGATATCGTATACAGAAATTCATCAACAAGTCTAATTAACGGGGTGGAGATAAACAATTCAGGGAGATACGGTAAATATGGCCAAGTTGGCTTATTACAATTCAACACAGGGCATAAATAGAAGACAATATTAAGTTCTCAAATATTTTGGATTATGGTAGTGAGTGCATCGTGTTGAACTACCCTCCATGATACCGTTCTTCCTTGTCATTTACCTAAATAAAACAACAAAGCAAGAATGAACCAAAAACTCAGCAAGTACTTGAAAGTAACAATCAATATCCAATGAACAATATACACTATCACAGATTGAACATTTATCGGAAACAAATTTTTATGAATGGATGAAGTGAAGTGATGCAATGAAGAAATGGACATATCACGGATATATCTGCGGTATAGCGAGTGAAACACCCGTCGGTGTTCACTTTAAAGTTACCGTATGAAGAGCGTTTCATACGGTAGTCAACGTGGCCCACATTGGAATAGTGGACAAACGTACCCATTCTGGAATTGATGGGGTTTTCAGATGCCCATACTGGAATTGATGGGTCTTACGAAGAAAATCCACTTTCGTGGTCATTATGAATTTATGCATGACATGATGTGATCTCGTGATAAGATTGAATATCACGTATTAATGGAAAAAATACACATGGCATTCAACTACATATACAAACAAGTATAACCATGTATTCACACATCACATATTGTATCAATAATAGCATACAAGTTACTTGCTGCTTGCGTGACTGCGACAGGTTAGGAGGTAATCGAGGTACCCCTCCACTCACGACTTCACCGCCTACAATATAGAATAATCGAAATGAGGATAAACGAGTAAGACATTGCTACACGTTCCCTCCCACAATCTCTAGCCAAACCAACCAAACAAAAGGTTCAATTTGGTCAATTCACCCAAACATTCCAAATACCCCTAAACTGGTAATTTTACTAGCAAATTCACCAATAAATAATCAGTAGCTCAAAAGACCGAAACCAGTGCTCAACTTCTCTTAACGTAAGAGGCTACGAAACTCTAGTTGACGGTAAACTCTAATTCGGCCAAAGCAGGGTCTAAACATCCACTGAAAACTATATCCACGATCTGTCGAATCTGAACAGCCCCAAAGAAAAGGCTCTAAAGTTTAGACCACTGATCCAAATAAAGTGATCTTTATCAGCCTGGAAACATGGTGAAATTATCTTCATAAACCTAGTTGAGTGGCCGACCTGGTTCGACTCTAACTAGATCAAAACCTAGGTGCAACCGATTGTACCCAGAGTTTACATCGACAGAGCGAGACGTGGTAAAACAGTCATAACTTTTAAAGTCTGGTGAAAATTCGTGATCCAGGTGCCAAAAGAAAGCTAATGAAACCAGGATCATACCTCCGTAAGACGCAGATATCCAATTCGGCCTCTACGAGACCCAAAACGAGGTACAACGTCTTGGGCAGAATCAATCTCTGAGCGAAATAAAGCGATACTACTAAAACCATTGAATTTGCAACTCTAAAGACATCCAACAGATAGGGTCTCTCGTTACCCTTGTAGACCAAGAAGAGACGATGATCAACTTCCAAGGTCTCTCCTCTCCTCCTTTGGCGGCCCCAACACAATGAACCCGAGGGGAACGCAGAGCCGCGGAGGAAGAACCGGCGAGCGCGTGGAAGATCGGGAGTGCAGCTCGGGAACACCAATGGCGACCACCAATGGAGGAGGAGGCGCTGGGAGGAGGGAGGCGCCGTGGAAGAGGGGTGGTGGCGGCTCAAGGGAAGGGAGGAGGCGGTTAGGGTTTGGGGCGGTGGTGCCCCACTTTTGGCCGGCCTACATGGGGCCGCGGCCCCTCTTGGGCCACTGGTCATGATCGCGCCCAGTTGTCAAAAATAACGTTACCCCATCACGACCGGAATTTCCCAGCTGTTTCTTTTACTCCCTCCGACTTCTTTCTTTTTACCGAACCGGTTCCGGAGTAGTACACAACTAACCATAATTTAACAACAAAATAGCAATGCATACATACAAGTTGAAATCAATATATTAGACTTAAAAAATACTATGATTAACATGATCAAACTGCTGTTCCTGGTTGCTTCTGCTCAAAATGTTGCTGAGGATCACTTATGTTATCAATGTGCTCTTCGGAACCTAACGAGAAAGCGAAAAAGAATCGATAAGAACCAAGAAAACAAAAAGACTCAACAGCGAATCTTCTCCGAATGCTTTGAAAATTTTATAGCAGCAAGAGCATGATTTATAAGGAATTTAGCAACAAGAACCAATTGATTTGGATTCTTAATGCAAAAGATATGAGCGAAACAATTCTGCTAAGCCTTATAAACCACAAATGCTACTATTCATTGCAACTAAAATCTTCGCAAAAATTTCTGGAGCTAAAATGAGGTTAGAAACATTTTTAGATTAAAGTTTAGTTAAAAACATAACTAACAAAATTCGAATCAACTGAAAAGGAATTAAAATGAAATAGTTATACATTTTACAAGTTAATTTCATTTTTCAGTAAACAAATAATCCCATCGGGAAAATCCAAAATTAAAACAACATGGACGAACTTGGATCGTTGATCTTGGATCCAACGGTCCAAGTCCATAGGACAAGGCGCGCACGCGCACGTGGCTTACGCGGCTCACAAACCCCACCGTTGGATTTGGATCCAACGGTTCATGTGGATCGAGGCGTTCGGGCGGTCCGAACGTTCACTCGAACCTGAGCCATCGATCTAGAATCCTACGGTACACATGGATCGACGCGTTCGGATGGTCCGAACGTTCACACGATCCCGGGGCCGTAGATCTAAAGATCAACGGTCCACAGAGAACTACGTTAAACGCTCGCGCACAGTTGGTCCGGCAAAAACCAACAGCGAAAGGAGGCTCACCGCCGGCGACTATGGTCACGGCGGCGCGAGCAAAGGCCCAAAACGGGTTCGTAATAGTTTTACGCACAAAAAGGGACCATAACTGCGGCTGCGGCGGTCTAGAACGCCGGCAAGCTGGAGTTGACAGTGGTGACCAAAAACGGTCGAAAAACAAAAATGTAAAGAAGCTCCACTGCGGTCCAAGAAAGCGAGTGCCAAGCATCTAAGGACTAAAGTGGAGCTACCTGAGCACTGGAGAGACACAGAGGAGGTTGGAGCTGCTCTGGTGACGAATGTGGTGCTTTCGGCCGAAAATGGGGAATCTCCAATTCAGCCAAGGCCTGGGGAAGATATGTGAAATTAAGCGAGGGTTAAACTTTAGAGAATTAAGGAGCCGAGGGAGCAAGAATTGGAAAGGGAGAGCCACTGTGGTACCGCCTTCACCGAGAGCTTGAAGCTCGGCAATGGCGGCCGAAATGGTTTCGGGTGAATGCAGCTCAAACTAACACTGAGGTGCTAGCTAGGGTTGCAGAAATGCTAAAGGAAGCCAAGAGAGGAAACAAGGGAGCTTAAATAGCTGAGATGGCAGAGAGCAACGGCAATAATCCTCCTCGGGTCAAACCGGCCCCAGAAGCACTAAGAGTGATGGGAGCAGTTGAGCTATGGACGTTTGAGGGCGGTGCACGACGGACAATTAATGCGAGCAGAGGTAGCCGTTTAAAGGTGGTCACCGAGGTGACCCTACACTGCTCCAGGTCCCGCACACGCCATGGCTCTGTCACAGCTGCAACGTTCGCTCAAACGCGAGGAAGGAGACGATGCGGCCACCGTTGGATCAAAATCGGATGGTTCAAATGAATGGGACGATCGGCCGGTCCGATCAGCCACTCAATCCAAGCCGTTATCTCCAAATCAGACGGCTCACACTGCGCAAGACGTTCGGACGGTCTGAACGTTCATGCAAGCAGGGGTCGCACGATGCCGATCCGACGATCCACAATGCTCGCGCCCGAGCGACCGTGGCGGTGCAGCTAGTTGATTGAACCAAGTCACTTGGCTCGAGCCCGAGTCTGACTCGCGCCCAAGGAATAGTAAAAATCAGCTAGGGTTTGAACTAAACAGCTGATTTTTGGAGGATTTGCTTGAGGTAGAAAACTAGCTCAAAAAATTATGAAATTTTAACTGGAGGTTGCTGAGTTCAGGATAAACCTTACATAAAATTTTCAGAGATTTTTACACACTTCATTTTTCTCAAGAAATTCCAGAAGGTTATACCAAGAGTTTGCCCAAGGTTTGACTTGCCTCCAAAATTACCAAATAATTTCTAAAAGTTATGAAATAATTCCGAGGTGTCACATACCATCCCTGGGTCCAAAGAAAAATTATTTCCAAGATTGGGCACAAGATTTTTACCAATGAGGTTTTTGATTGGAGTCAATTGAGGATTTTAATTTTTGATTTCCATAATTCTTTTACAAGAATTACAGAAATGTTCAAGGACTTCAAGATGCAAGAAAAGTTTTAATTTCTACTCATTTTCTTACATTTGAAGTTAGGACTTAGAATTGGGATGTTACACTATCCAGGATCATTCTATTCATCATGTACCATCTCATTCCATTCACCCTGATTCACTCAACCAAACTCACCCTTAAAAGATAGATTCCTATAGATGTGCTAACTAGCTACCGGGCACTTCTCTAAAAAAAGGGAATGTCTATACAACTGTTGACTGTTTTCTCTCCTAAAATCAGTCAGATTTTCACCTGTTGGATTTTTTTGTAACATTGCCGTGAACAGTGCGCAACATTGTTTTTGCATTGATGAAACATTATTTTACTTCAGATGCAATATTTTTTTTTGTACATATGCAACACTCAAGATAACAATATACAACATTGTTTTAAGTGGACCGCAACATTTTTCATAACTATACAACTGTTGACTGCTTTCTCTCCTAAAATCAGTAAGGTTTTCACCTGTATGATTTTTTTGCAACATTATCGTGAATAGTACGTAACATTGTTTTTGTATTGATGAAATATTATTTTACTTCAGATGCAATATTTTTTTTATACATATGCAACATTCAAAATAACAATATACAACCCGTTGGATTTTTTTTGCAACATTGTCGTGAATAGTGCGCAACATTATTTTTGTATTGATGAAACATTATTTTACTTCGGATGCAACATTTTTTTTTTGTACATATGCAATATTCAAAATAACAGTATACATCAGATGCAACATTTTTTTTTGTATATATGCAACATTCAAAATAACAATATACAATATTCGACTGATTTCCAAGAAAAAAACATTCAACAGATTTCTAGCAGTTCCGCTAAAAAATAGATAATATATTGGGTAAAATCGGAACTAAAAAAATAGATAATATATTGGGTAAAATCCCAACATTTGATCTTAACAAATATATTCTCATTTTTTTTAACCCATTCTTTTTCTTTTTGAGAAGTCTTGTTTGATTGTCTGGTTTGTGGGTACGCAACAGTTAATTTCTCCATTATCCGTACTTTTTTTAGCGAGGGAATATGTACACTTTTTTTAAAAGAAACAATGCCCACATATGCTTACTTCATTAAGTATTGCTAATCCTATTCGTTCTTTAAAAAAAAAGAGGCATATGCAATCTTAAGTTCACATGGGCAGGAAATGCTTTTCGAAATTAGAGTATTTCGTAGTTTTTCTAGATTTTTAAACAACAAAAATTATGTTCTTAACTTCACAACAGACATACTTCAAGCATACTAAAACATCGGATTGGACCGCGGAAGTAATCATTCCGAAGAGCATAATTCCAGGAATATGCCTTGCGTAACGGACTAACCACTGTCCTCACTTAAAAAAACAGACCACTGGCCCACCACAAAGCAGCAATGGTACTAGTAAAATGTACTAGGAATCTATTGCATAGCAGAGACGAAATATCACATTTCTATTTCCAAGGTAAAAGGACGCATCTCATTTAGGTTCCGAGAACTTAGATATACTTATTCTGATGATAACAAGCAGATTTGCTTGTCGCCACTTGAGCTCAACATAGAAAAACGAGTTAAAATAACTATATTAAATTCTAACCCCATTCTTTATTTTTCATTTAACAGTTTTTAATCCCATTCCCACCTTCTAACCTCTGTGTCGACCGTCGAACAACTCTTTTATTTGTTTGGCCGAGCTTACATTTAACCTTACCACAAAAACCCAACATTATTTTCCTTCTTTTATTCCGCATCTTGGCTAGATTAACCATCAATATAAATAGGTGTAGTTTTGAACTTACTTGCAATCTCTAATTATATAACTTTTTTTGAGGAATCTAAAATATGACTTTCATTGCCAACTACTATCATGGCATATTTGTAAATTTAGTAGAATTATAATATTATAAATTTATTTTTAGACAAATTTGTTTGTTCCATTTTCCAAGTCAAATCTTTTTTTAGATGGAATTTTCCAAGACCAATCTAAATACTAAGAAGAGATGATTGTTCCTATTCTCTCTCTCTCTCTCTCTCTCTCTCTCAGAGGCATAGCTAGAAAATGAAATGGACCAAAAAAATTGTCTATTTATCATTCACTTTTATGTGAATAATTTTGTACCAAAAAAATTAGTCAAAATTTTCCAAACTTTGATCCCAATCCAACGGATCCGGTGCCTCCTAATTGCTATAATTGCTATCCTGGCTCCTAGTTTGCCAGCTCCCATCCTGACTCCACCCACCACCTCCCAACCTGACCCTGCCGCTACTTTACTCACCGGCACCTCGCCGACGTCACCCCTTCCCGCCGCTGCCGGCCTCCTCCCACTGTTTGCCTCTATTGCCCCCCGCCTCACCTTCTTCCCTGTCTTTGGTGGCCACTGCCACCACCGTCCACCTCCTCCTAACTGATCATCGTTCTCATTGTCCTCGCCGCCCACCATCCTCCACCAAGCCTGCGGCTGGCGGCACCACCACCGTCCTAGGCTCCCTCTAAGTTCAGATGCTCCGGTGAACCTCAAATCCTAATACGGCGACCCTTCGACCAACTCGTCGCCGGAGAAGATAATGATGCTATCAGCCGGAGCATGCCAAACAAATCCAAAGGTTAGAAATTCGAATGATATGAAAAAAAATCATTTGATATATATATATATATATATATATATATATATATATATATATATATATATATATATATATATCTATGTGTGTGTGTGTGTGTGGAGCATATCTAGTGCTAATGGGTAATTGAGTGCTAAGGTGCTAATGCCAACATTGAGCATTGGATCTAGAATGAATAGCCAAGTTTGTGTGCCAATCCCACCTCCAATCCACTTAATCCTTTTTGCACTAAACCTCTGCATGCCCACACATTTCACGCCACCATTCCAACCCGTCGCCTTCCTCTCCTCTGACCCATCGCCTCACAGTCCCCTGGTTCAACCACCGCCGCCACCCCTCCCTGGCCCTAGCTCCGCCGCCGCCCTCCTTACTTGTAATATCTAATTATATGACTTTTTTGCGAGGACTCTAAAATATGACTTTCATTACCAACTACTATCATAGCATATTTGTAAATTTAGTAGAATTATAATATTATAAATGTATTTTTAGACAAATTTGTTTGTTCCATTTTACAAGACAAATCTTTTTTTAATGGAGTTTTCCACGACCAATCTAAATACTAAGAAGAGATGATTGTTCCTATTTGTGCCGGTCTCTCTCTCTCCCTCTCTCTCGGTGGAGGGCGTAGCTAGAAAATGAAATGAACAAAAAAAATTGTCTATGTATCATTCACTTTTATGTGACTAATTTTGTACCAAGAAAATTAGTCAAAGTTTTCCAAACTTTGATCCCAATCCAACCGACCGTGCCTCCTAATTACTATAATTGCTATCTTGGCTCCTAGTTTGCCAGCTCCTATCCCGACTCCACCCACCGCCTCCCAACCCAACCCTACCGCCACCCTGCTTGCCGTCGCCTCGCCGACGTCACCCCCTCCCACCATTCGCCTCTGTTGCCGTCGCCTTGTCTTCTTCCCTATCTTCGGTCACTACTACATAAAATGACATCACAGACGGTTCAAAATCGTCATCACAAATAGTTTTATGAAACGTCTAACTTTATGTGTCTGTAATAACATGAGGTCAAGAACCGTCTGTGATAGTAATTATCACAGACGGTTCTTGTTTAGAACCGTTTGTGATAGCTTTTTCTATTGCAAAAAATAAAAACGGGTTTTCACTTTGTCTGGAGCCTTGCGAATGAATCTGATATGGATTTTCGGATTGAACTTTTCGTTAGCTTTCCCACAATAGCCACAGTATCACCCACATCACAGTAGCATCAACTCAATCCATTCACAGAGCAATAAAAACAACACAACATCACCCACATCTCAGTAGCATCAACTCAATCCATTCACAGAGCACTAATACATCATAGTAGTAGTCCACATCACAGAGCAAAAGGGGGAGTAGAGAGAGTGAGGTCGTGGGAGGCTAGGGCGACGAGGTCGTGGGAGGCCGGGGCGAGGTGGAGGAGGCCGCGGGTGACGAGCTCAGGGGAGGACGGGGCGACGAAGTGGAGGAGGCCGGGGGTGACGAGGTCGTGGGAGGCCGGCGACGACGAGGCTGGGGCGAGGTGGAGGAGGCCGTGGGCAACGAGCTCGGGGGAGGCCGGAGCGCAAGGTCATGGTGAGATGTAGATGGAAGAAGAGAAATGGCAGAGGAGAAGATGGAGATGGCAAAGGAGGAGATGTAGGACTCTGTTAATATAAAGAGATTTTCGATAGCCCGCCTATTAAGTACAAGTTTTCGTTTTTCCTCCCAACAAAACAAAAGTATCATAAACGGTTTTATACAAAAATCGTCTGTGATGACATATCACAAACAGTTCGTATCATGAACCGTCTGTGATAAGCATATCATCACAGACGGTTTTTAAACCGTTTGTGATAGAATTACGAAAATACTAGTCGGAAGGAGATTTCGACTACCTAGTCGAAGGAAGGTTTCGACTAACTGGTCGAAGGAGATTCTGACTACCTGGTAGAAGGAAAATTTTGACTACTTGGTCGAAGAAGGTTTCGACTAGCTGGTTGAAGGAATGTTTCGATTACCTAGTCGAAGGAAGGTTTCGATTCATCATAGATAGTTCTTATTACAAACCGTCTGTGATAGGTACACATCACAGACGGTTCATCTTGGAACCGTCTGTGATTATTTTATCACAGACGGTTTCATAAAGCGTCTTCTATAGCCTATTTTGTAGTAGTAGGTGGCCACCGCCACCGCCGTCCACCTCCTTCTAGTTGATGGTCGTTCTATTGTTCTCGCCGCACAGCGTCCTCACTCTAACTTCGGATGCTCCGGTGAATCGCAAATCCTAATCCAGCAACCTTACAACTAACTCGCCGCTGGAGAAGATAATGATGCTGTCAGCCGGGCACACCAAACAAATCCAAAGGTTAGAAATTCCAATGACATGAAACAATGCTATATATATATATATATATATATATATATAGAGAGAGAGAGAGAGAGGGCACATAGCATGGCAGTGTGACACGCGTTGCTCCCTCGGAGACAGGGCGCGTTGACCTAGGTGCTCCGCCAGCACGCAACGTGGCGCACGGTCGCGAAAAGTGCGTGAAACGGAGCCTACGTAACGGGAACCCTTTCCCCGCCCACACTGCTGTATTGTAGAACTGTATCTACACTGTAATCCCGTTTTAACCAGCTGTACTTTGAACGCCCCCCAAAGAAAACAACCCGATAAAAGCCACGCGAATCATTATTAGCATTAGGCCACTAGCTAGCACCACTTCCCTTCCCTCCCAGAACTTTCTCCGCTCCAATCAATCAATCCCCCAAGACCCCAACCCATTCCCCCCACCTCCACCTCTCAATCCCATCGCATCGCAGCGAATCTCTCACCTCGTTGCGCGAGAGCGTCGGAGAGGGGTAGGGAGCGGCGTGCGCGCCGACCTCGCGGGCTCCGCGATGGCGGGGAATGATTGGATCAACAGCTACCTGGAGGCCATCCTCGACGCGGGCGGCGCCGCGGGGGACATCTCCGCCGCGGCAGGGGTCGGCGGGGGCGAAGGAGCGGGCGCGGGCGCCGGTGCCGGTGCCGGTGCCGGTTCCGGGGAGAAGCGGGACAAGTCGTCGCTGATGCTCCGCGAGCGCGGCCGGTTCAGCCCCACGCGCTACTTCGTGGAGGAGGTCATCTCCGGCTTCGACGAGACCGACCTGTACAAGACCTGGGTCCGGGTAAGCGTCACCTCCGACTCCATCGGACAGCGCTCCCGATTTTTCGCTAATCGCTCAAGTTTTGGTGTGATTTTTGGTGATTGTTTTACACTTTTTGTTTTTTAGGCGGCGGCGATGAGGAGCCCGCAGGAGAGGAACACGCGGCTGGAGAACATGTCGTGGAGGATCTGGAACCTCGCCAGGAAGAAGAAGCAGGTATATGCATGTTCTGGTTAACTAAGAAAGTTATTAATGGCTTGATTTGCTCGTCTTTTTGCATGCTTAGTAGTATAACTTTACCCACCAAGTTGTGCGCGCAGTAACCTTTTGGACAATTATATTTATTTTACCTTGTGTCAGTGTCTCTCTTGGGGAGTTCACTGCTGTTGGTAAATTAGTGCTACTTGTTGACTTGTTGTGCGTATGTGGGTTTTTGTGGGTGGGCGTCATGTTAGCTTCTGTTGCATGCGGGGAATACTTAATGTCTTAATCTTACTTGTGCCTTGTATGAATAAACTCTTCTGGTGGTGCTATAGATTATTATGATGATATGATGGGTGTCCACGTTTTGGAGCAAGTGTCTGCTATCTGTTTGCTCTTCCTGTTTCTTCTTGTTAACTGGAAAGTTCCAACTCTTTAGTGTGTTTGGACGACTTCTCTTGTGCCAAAGAGCACATATGCGTATTTGAAGGATTTTGTACATGCACAAGTGTTGGAATCCAACGTGTATCCAGGTGTTCAGCCTGATGGAAGTATTTGTGTAGCATTGATTATTTTAAATGTTTTTTATAAAATAGATAAATTGTGAATGAAAATATATAAGTGTGCTGGTCCCCCCCCTCCTTAAAATGTTGGGTGTGGTGATTCAGGGGACATGTCCAATCTTTCGCGGGCATGGCGGATGTGGCGGCGGCTGCCGGGGGTGGCAGCGGTCGGATGGTAGCGGAAGAAGAGCTAGGTAACCCTAAGCTCTGATACCATGTTAGGAATTATGTGCATCTATTCAAGGGGGCCCAATGGGCAATATATAGGGAGTACAAAGAGAGGTTATAGATAAGGAAACCAAATAAGATCTAGAAGATCTAGAGTTCTACTCTAACAACCACCTCGGTCTGACCGTCACTTTGAGGATGAAAGACAGAACTCAATTGCAGCTTAACACTAGCAAGACGAAACAATTCGATCCAAAAAATGCTAGTGAACACTGGATCACGATCACTAACAATAGAAGAAGGAATACCATTTAAGCGAACTATCTCATCGAAGAATGCCCGGGCAACAGTACTGGCTGTATAGGGATGACCCAATGCAATAAAATGCGCATACTTAGAAAAACGATCAACCACTGATAAAATGATAGAGCGACCGCCCACCTTAGGAAGACCTTCAATAAAATCCATGGAAATATCGTGCCAAATAGAACTAGGGACTTCCAATGGCCGTAAAAGACCATTAGGGTGAAAATGCTCGGTCGTATTACGTTGACATATAGAACACCCTTTAACAAATTCACGAACTGTGCGATTGGCTTGAGGATGATGAAAAGTGGCTCTAACGCAATGAAGAGTCTTCTGAATCCCTTCATGTTCCATGCCATGCGCTTCTGCCAACACTTGAGGCCATAATGTACATTCTGTTGGTACAAAGATGCGGCCTTCATAGTTCATATAATAAGAAACCATCTACCAATGACCAACCTGTTTTTGCCGTTCCAGCCAAGACTTGAGCACGAATAGTTTGACAAGTGATGTTAGCAAGCAGCTCAGTACGTAGTGCATCAAAAAGAAGAAATGATGGTGATGAAATAGCGAACAACGAAGTCGCTGACTCTTGACGGCAGGAAAGAGCATCAGCTACTGCTCTGATGGTCTACTTGAATTTTAAGCAAAGAAGATATTTTTAAATACGAAAAATACTATGAATACTCCTCATTCCCCACGTATGTATGTTTATATTTTTTCCATCCAAATTTGAGTTGGTTTCAGCATGTTATTTGTTTATACCCCATCTTGAATTTGTTCAATACAGATTGATGGTGAGGAAGCCTCCCGTTTATCTAAACAACGTCTTGAGCGTGAGAAGGCTCGTCGATATGTTGCTGCTGATATGTCTGAAGACCTATCTGAGGGAGAAAAGGGAGAAAACATTAATGAATCATCTATTCACAATGAGAGCACAAGGGGACGAATGCCAAGGATAGGTTCAACTGATGCTATTGAGGCATGGGCAAGTCAGCACAAAGATAAAAAACTATACATAGTACTGATAAGGTATGGATATAATTGCTTTGTTCTAGAGATGGTACTGGTCTTAGCCTGCATCTTTTCTTTTCTATTCAATGGGCTTGGTGTTTAGAATAACCATAAAATCTGACCATTGGTTAGTAGGGGTGTGTTGTTTTTTTTAATATAATCCATAGACGAGTTAACATTTGATCATAATTCTAGTTTGAACATTGGACGATTTGGTGGGGCATGGTTGTTAAGTTGTAAAGTCGAGTCGCTGTAGGAGCGACTAGTCCACAACTAGTCAGTGTACAAACAGGGGATTTTATACATCAATTACAGCAAGGCAACAACAGCTAAAAACACATATATATATTGTAAAAACATGGAATAAAGAGGAGAATAGCATTAGCATGGTGATGAGTTGATGGCTTACTTGTTTTGAGGTGAACTTCTCTTTCTTGGCTGTTCCTATTCTTTGAAATTGAGAAGCCACATCCTGAAAATTGAAAACAAGACAATGATCATACCAATAGTTGACAAATGTGTAGTTGTATTGACAGAATCTTGTAAATCATTATATATACCTTGTAAATTTGTAATGGGCAGTTGTATAGTGTAGACTACTTTGAAACTATGAATAATAAATATACAGCAACCCAGCATTCAGCAAGTAAAATAATAAGACAAATAATAGAACAACAAGTAAATTAATAGCACATCAAGTAGCAAAATAGCAGGACAGCAAGTAGCACCATAATTAAAAAGGACAGCATGTTCTCAAGTCCCAAAACAGCAAAAGTAAGGCACAAATCACATCATCAAGCATTCAAGCCTCCTCAAATCAGTCATCCCAGTCAAAGTCATCATCCAATGGAGACTTCCCATCTCCATCACCTTCCTCATCACCCGCACCACGAGTAGACTCTGAACTCTCGCTGTCTACATCGTCATCATCATTATCAAGATCTTCCAAAAGTGCTCATCTTCTTCCCCATCCTCTTCATCAAGCTCATCATCGTGAGCAACCACATTTCGTCGCCGCCTAGAAGAATAAACTATTGGTCCACCCCCACCATCACCTTGAGCTCTCCTAGGCCTTTTGCGAGATCGAAGATTGTGTGGTATACCGGCTAATGCACCGGAGGCTTCATCAACTTGGGCCCAAGTAAGGTCTTCCCCTTCATGAACCTTGTCGGCATTCTGACCAATGTATTCTCCCACTGAAAGTCCTCTAGGACCAATGGGTTACTTCTCTTTCCTTTAGGCCCTTCCCCTCATAACTTTTGGAACCTATGTGTCATCTTCCGGTTGTATGCAACGTACACCAACTTGTTCAATCTTTTGTGTTCTAACCTGTTCCTTTTCTTGGTATGGATCTGAAAATATCAAACAGAGTTTTAAAAAATGTGCTCTAGCATGTCATAGCTGGTTTTGTAGTGAAATGTTTGTTGAACATGTAGAGTACTTGAGTAGGTACTTCCAAACTCAAATGTGCTCCAATTGCGCTCACATCAGGATGCTGAGCAGCGAAGACTAACAATACGCTTTGCTAAAGATTGGAGCTCGTAAGCAAAGGCCCCCATAAGCACCCCAACAAAGAACTAGAAGAAGAAGCAACTCTAGAACTTTCGACATTTGAACATAGAATTAGAAAACATAGAAGGAAGATAATAACTAATAAGATATTGCTCACTGTACTTACATGGATTCTTTCTTTTTCAGTAAGCTTGTGCTAACTTGGATGTGAAGCATTTACCCTCTGTCCTCCCATAATCATTGGCTTGGGCACTTATTTTGCTTTGTTGCTTCTCATCGGGGACCATCTTCCATAGCACTTCATTGAACATATGCCTTAGCTTACCGCATTATCTTCTATTAGCGGATCTTTTTGAAGTTCAAATAACTTATTTGGATTCAAGAACAATGCAGCCCCATTAACTTTTGGTCCATTTGGGAATCCCACCTCTTGTCCACATAGTCCATCACATTTGCAAGCAACTTTGGCTTGTGTGCCAAAGATTTTGCGATCTTCTTTGCATTTTCCATAGCTGCACTAACCTTGGGCATTGCGGGCTGCTCATCACCATCAATAATCCTCAACACAACAAGAAGAGGTTGTGATGCCCTCATGCAATTTTCAACCCCATTCCAAAAGGCAATACCAAGCACAATGGATTTCCCTCTCTTTCTCAGCCAATTTGGACTTGGTCCAACCTTCATCCACACAAAGACTCAAAGCATTACTATGCTGCCACAAAGATCGAAAGGTGAGGGAAGCCGTAGCAAACTGAGTAGCTGCAGGTCTCACAAGGCCCATTCTATTTGTATTCTCCCTCATTGCATCAAGAAGCTTTTCATGACTATAGATAAAGGTGGTCACCTTCTTGGTTTTTCTAATGGAAGCGCTCAGCTGTGGGATCTTGGCAGTATCCTCCAACATGAGATCCACGCAATGGGCAGCGCATGGGGTCCAATACAAAGTAGGAATCCTCTCTATTATAATTCTACCCGCTGCCTTGCAATTAGCACCATTGTCAGTGACATCTGTACAACATAATTCCTGCCAACCTCATCAATTTTCTTCTCCAACAAGTTAGCAAGCAATTGCGCATCAGCTGTGAGGTGTGATATGTCAATAGACTAATAAACTATTGACGAGGAAATTGACCAAGTGCCGAAGCCTAGTGTCGGTCCACCATCTGACATGAGTGTGCAACCATATTCCTGCCAAGCCAACTCGTGCCTATGAAAGGATACGGGTAGGCTATACTAGCTGTCAATTAAAAATTCTACCACGTAAACCACGAAGCTATGTAACTAAGAGATCATAGATCGTTACAACTAGACTTGTAGTGCAGCGGAAGAAGAGTTGGAGCAGCTCGATCCAACGTTGAGCGCGTCGATGTAGTGGTCGTAGTCGATCGTCCAACGTCCTCAGCATCGATCGTCTCCTCCAGCAACTTATCACGTTCCTTGCGTAGGTCGCTGATCATCCTCGATAAGCGCAGTAGTAACCGCAGTAGCACCTCTACGGTATGCACACGTCTAGGGGTGGAACGCCGTATGCCAGTGCGCTAGCACCAACGCGCACGATAGGGCCTTCGGGGAGATGGCGGCTAGGGTTTCGGTGGCACAACTCTTATATCCCAACAGCCTCATGCATCCCCTTATAAAGAGCCCATAATGGATCCTATTCGAACTCATTTGTTCCAACCCGTTAAGTGTGTGGTCTTGTAGGTTTATGCATAATCGGTTATGACTCAGAAACTCCTTTCCGACCATAAGTCGTTAGCGGTTCCTAGCAGGACATAACGACCCCCGAATATACAAAGATAATATCGGACGAACCTTATGCAATATGATCTGCTACCAGGTCTTTATCACTTACGACCAGCTTGTATTTCCATAGGACCAGTTCACGTTTAGTTTCAACCATTTCGCCAACCAGTTAGTGATCATGTCCGGACCAGCTCACGACCAGTCTGTATCTCCATACGATCAGTTTGTATTTGGTCAGACTAAACGACTAGCTTGTGTATTCTCCCTTTGCTTCACGATTTCTGGTTGAACTCTAGGTGAGATAATTGTCATCCATGGATTGTTCAATATTTTCTCGATCAAGTTACGGATAACTTCATGTAGTCGACTCTTCGACCACTAGTGGCATAACTATGCACTTTCTTTATCCGACCACATCGAGGGTCCTTGAGATATCTCTCTTGTTACGTTAGGATAGACAAATTCCATATCCGACCAGCACATCCCTCTCCATGTTTCATAGCATACCCGAAAGCTACATTTATAACTACCCAGTGTTACGGAGTAGCATTTGACATTTCATAAGTGTACTATTATACATGTTGGAAACCATACTGATCTCAGGTCTAAGGATTATTCATCATCATTGCTTGAGACCAATTGATGATACATAAAATCATAACATTCTCAATAGTGTCTCAAGGTGGGTCAATCCAACACCATGTTCTATAACATGTGTTCACATTATTGATTCGATATCTTGTATCTATGACCGGTGAAACGTGGTCATCAATCAATACATGTGCTAGTCGATAAGTTACTAGTGTCCTGAGTAGGGATACATTTAGAATGACATCATATAACTTAAAAACTTCAACAAGTCACATACTTATTAATCTATACTAAATGATAATTCAAGGAACACAATAACATTTATTCTATAACTCATAAACATTGACGTGATACAATCATCTCTATGATTGCCCCTAGGGTATATCGCCAACAACCTATCCCTCAATGCAGCTGTCTTCTTGATTGCCTTCTCAAACATTGGTTCCCGATGTCATGATAAGAAGCTGATATGTAGCCAAGACCATACTACCCAATACACTCACAGAATCTCCCAACTTCTTGACTTGATAGCATTGAATGAGATGCCGCACTAGTACCAAAAATCAGCTACATGTTCGTCGACCCTCTGCTTGTCTTTTTTGTTCTTCTCTACGCAGTTCGCAAGGGTACTTCGAGAAGCACCCCTCGAATTCCTTGACAACCTCTCCAGAGTCTTCCTAATCATTGAAGCAACTGATTTTGTAGCTTTTTGTGATGTCCCCGGCACCCTGAACATGGCTGCTGCTTTTGCCGTCGCTGAATGCCGGCTTCTTCGTGATATGCCCCGTTGAACCTCTTCTTCCACCTCATGGTTCTCAGCACCTTCGGCTTCATCCTCGGAGTCTATCTCAACGGCTTTGTGCCTTGAATTGGCAGCCAAGAAGGCACTCATCTCCCTTATGATAGTCGCGGTTGTATGGGCACACTTCCCAACATCGAAAACCCCCCCTGCGAGATGACGCATCAATCTCACTATTCCAGCGTACACTCGCTTTGTCGCAAAGGGTACATTGCACGACATCCTTCCAACTTCCGAGTAAGGTCTGGCCAAAACCCGTATTTCCATCCTGGGTCTTTCGACTTGGCCTTCCGTTTAGGGTCGTTTGGATCATACGCCGTCGTTGATTCCCACCCTCGGTGCCTTGTTCATCTGCCATCATCTGCAAAACAGAGGCACAAAACTATTTAGTGCTACTGTCTGCAAAACAGAGGCAACACTACTACTATTGCAAGTCTGCAACAACAAAGCAATACTACTACTACTACTACTACTACAAGCAATATTAATAGTCTAATCCTTCTAGTCTACTACACTACACTACTAACATCCTCAAGCAGCTGATGCTACTACTACAAAAACAGAGCAAAGCAGAGGAACTGAAGAACTAACAGAGCACAAAGCAGAGTAGAGTAGATATGAGAGCACTAGAGGAGGTAATTGTTATGAATAGCGCTTGTATTCATCATGAGGCTAATGGGTCAATATATATACAGTACAGGTATGACATATATATGCAGGTAACCCCTTATACAACAAGGAAAATACATAGGTGATAATACACATCAAAAACTCCTCTCAAACGTATGGTAGATCAACAATATAAAGTTTGAAGAGATAGAAGCTATGCTGGGTTCTGGTTTGTGCCTTTGTGAAGAAGTCTGTCAACTGAAACTCTGAAGGCACATACTGAAGAGCAACAACTTGGTCCTGACCTGTGTTCGCATGTAGGAAGCATCAACACCAATATGCTTTTGTAAGCTCATGTTTCACCAGATCTTTAGCAATACTAATAGTACCTGTATTGTAAGACAAAAGAGGAGTGGGTGCTGAAACAGGAACACTAAAATCCTGAAGTAACCACTGTAGCCAAGTAACATCCGCAGTCAACAAAGTCATAGCTCGTAACTCAGCCTCAACACTCGAACGAGAAACTGTTGTCTGCTTCTTAGTCTTCGAAGCAATGAGATAACCACCAAGAGAACACAATAGGCAGAGAGACCGGCGATCAGAGTGATCAGTAGCCCAGGTGGCATTAGAATATGCTTGGAGTTGTAAAAAGTTGGAGCGAGGGAAAAATAGACGACGAGTGATGGTTTCACGAAGATATCGTAGAACACGAAGAAGACTATAGTGGAGCTCAGTGGGATCAGAAACAAACTGACTCAAGATATGCACAGGGTATGAAATGTTAGAACGAGTGACACCCATATAAACAAGACTCCTAACAAGGTGACGATAGCGAGTAGGATCAGTAAGAGCCTCATCATCAGTGGGCCAAAGATGAATATTCAGCTCTATGGGAGTCTCAGTTGTGCGCTGATCAGTAAGAGAAGCACGACCATGCTCCCGCTGAAACCCACGTGCCACGAGACGAGCTTTGTAGTGCTCAAGAGAACCATCAGAGCGGGTCTTAACCTTGTAGAGCCACTTGCACGGGATAGAAGTAACACATGGGAAGAGGGACAAGACCCCACGTGCCAGTACGCTCAAGGGCAGCAATCTTCTCTGCCATCGCATGCTGCCACTCCTGATGAACATCACAATAAGAGGTCGGTTCGTCAAGAGAAGCAGCAGCAAAACCAAAGCACGCAGGAGGCCGAATAGACTAGCGATCACGAAGAGCTTATCAAGGAGGAGAGGCCGAAGAAGATGACCCATCAGAAGATGTCACGGCGTCGCCTTGGTGTCGCCTTGGCGTCCTGGCGGTGCGGAGGGGACGTCGCGTTGGCTCGCCTCGCCTTGGCCATCTCCAACCGCCTCTGCGCATCGGCCGCCAGGTACTCCGTCGCCCTCCTCCGCTCCTTCCCACCTCCTCGCCCTCCTCCCGCGGCCGCGCCCGCCTCCCGCGCCCCGCCCCCTCACTATGCCGACCGCGCGTCCTCCTCGCTCCCGCGCCGCCACTCCCTCCCTCTCTCCCGCGCCACCACTCGCTCCCTCTTGCGCGCCGCCACTCCCCTCTGCCTCCTCCCGCGCCTCCACTCCCTCCTGCCGTGCTGCCACTCCCCTACTTCCTCCCCGCTTCTTCTTCCTCTACCGCCACTCCCGAGTCCCCTGCTTCCTTCCTCTCTTCTTCTTCCATCGCTTCTCTCGCAGCTGCTTCACCCTTCACCGCTTCCTTTTCTCCTCCTCTCTAGAGATCAGCAGGCAAGAACTCGGATTCCTCTCGCCGCTTTACCTCGCCTTGAGGACTAGGCGCCCGCCTGGACGCCATAGCGTCATGGCACCTCTCAGGCGCCGTGGTCGCCAAGCACGCCGTGACAAATATTAGAAAAATAGGGACAAAAGCGAGATAAATTTTTACATGGAAAACCCTTGCGGGAAAAAAACCACAGGCGCCAACCGGCGATGATCACTATATGTGGAGAGTTTACAAATCGCATGTGATTACAATGAGACGACTTATCTCCTCGTGCGGCTTAGAGGAGGTTTATATATAGGGGTAAGGACTTAGAGTCCAAGTAGGAAACATATCCGCTAATATAGAAACTAATCCGGACTCTTCCATATTAGACAATTCGGATTATAATATCAACAAACTCCACCTTGAGACGAATTTCCTCTAGCATAACGAAGAATCATCAATCACCAATATATCTCCACAATAAGATAAAAATCACCGTGCGCCTAGTCTTTATGACTAAGCTGTAATACCAACTAAGCTTGAGCAAAGCTCAAACTTAGTAACAGGAACTGGCTTTGTCATCAAATCAGCTGGATTATTATGAGTACTTATCTTGCACACCTTGACATCACCTTGAGCAATAACACCTCGAATAACACCTTGAGCAATAACACCTCGAATAAAGTGATATCTCATATCAATGTGCTTTGTTCTCTAATGGAACATTTGATCCTTTGTAAGACATATCACTTTGACTATCACAAAATATGGTAGTGCAAGAATTATCTCCACAAAGCTCGGTGTACAAACCTCTCAACCAAATAGCTTCTTTACAAGCTTCAGAAATAGTCATATATTCTGCTTCAGTGGTTGATAAGGCAACAGTAGCTTACAAACTTGCCTTCCAACTAACAGCACAACCACCAATGGTGAAAATATAACCTGTGAGAGATCTCTTGTCCAAATCGCCAACATAATCAGAGTCAACATGACCAACAAGTTCATCTCTAGAATTTCCAAACTGCAAACGAGCATTAGGAGTGCTACACAAATATCTGAAAATCCACTTAACTACTTTCCAATGCTCTTTTCCAGGATTAGCCATGTATCTACTAACAACACTCAGTGCATGAGATAAATCAGGATGAGAACAAACCATGTCATATATAAGAGAACTAACTGCACTGGAATATGGAACTCTAGACATGTACTCAATATCATAACCTGACTCAGGACATAAAGTGAAGATAATCTGAAATGCGAAGCTAATGGAGTACTCACTGGTTTTGCATTATGCATATTAAAACGACGAAGGACCTTCTCAATATAACCTTGTTGACTAAGGTATAATTTGCCAGATTTCCTTTCTCGATAATATCTATGCCAAGAATTTTCTTTACTGCACTTTGGTCTTTCATCTCAAATTCATTACTCAATTGTTCTTTCAGTTGTGCTATTTCCAACTTATCTTTTGCAGCAATCAGCATATCATCAACATAGAGAAGCAAATAAATAGCCGAACCATTAACAGTCTTTAAATAAACACAACTATCATAATCAGATCGCTTAAAATTATGAGAGTATAAAATAGTCAAATCTCTTGTACCATTGTCTAGGAGATTGCTTCAAACCATAAAGAGATTTATTTAATCTACAAACAAGGTGTTATTTTTCAGGAATAACAAAACCCCCAAGTTGGTCCATATAAATGTCTTCTTCTAACTCCCTATGTAAGAATGCAGTTTTTACATCTATTTGCTCAAGTTCATAACCATGCATAGCAACAATACTGAGTGAAGTGCAAATAGAACTATGCTTCACAACTGGGGAAAAGACATCATTAAAGTCAATACCTGGAATCTGACTATAACCTTTAGCTACAAATCTTGCTTTATACTTTGTTGGTTCAGTAGGAGAAATACCATCATTTCTTTTGAAAATCCACTTGCAATGAACTTTTTTTTCTCCATTGGCAATTTCACTAGTTCCCAAGTACCATTCTTTTCAAGTGACTCCATCTCATCATGCATAGCAGTTATCTACTTATTACAATCAGTGGAATCAATAGCCTCAGAGTATGATGAAGGTTCTATATTACCTTTAATTTTATCTGCTACACTCAAAGCATAAGCAACAATATTAGCTTCTTCAATCAACCTCTTAGGTGGATTAATCTCCCTCCTAGGTCTGTCAACTGCAATGGACCGTTGTGGTGACTGCTCAATAATAGGAGGATTTTCAACAATAGGTACATCATGAACCATAATATTTTCCTTATCTGATGTGTTATCTGAACTAATAAGATGATCCACCTGAACACTTGAATTCTGCTCACTTTCAACAAGAACATTAGTAGGCAGTTTATCATGAAGCATAACATTTTATTAAAGATAGCGTTTCTGCTAATTACAACCTTACATGTTTCAGGATTCCACAACTTATATCCTTTAACACCAGATTTATAACAAAAAAAAGATGCGCTTAATAGCTCTAGGCTCTAATTTTCCATTATCAACATGAGCATAAACAGTACAACAAAAAACTTTTAATTCTGAATAATTTGCTGGGGAACCAGACCATACCTCAATTGGAGTCTTCTTTTCAATTGCAATAGAGGGTGATCGATTAATAAGATAGCAAACAGTGGAAGCGGCTTTAGTCCAAAAATGCTTATGCAAACTTGCATTAGACAACATGCAACGGGTCTTGCAAATGATGGTCATGTTCATACGCTCAGCTACACCGTTTTGTTGAGGAGTATGGGGAACGGTGTAGTGCCTGACAATGCATTCAGTCTTGCAATATGATTCAAATTCATTAGAACAGAATTCCATCTCATTATCAGTGCGAAGTTTTTTTACCTTCTTTTCAGTTTGCCTTTCAATCATAGTCTACCACTCTTTAAATGCTGAAAATGCTTCTGATTTATGCTTCAAGAAATAAGGCCACACTCTTCTAGAGTAATCATCAATAATTGTTAACATATAGCTAGCACCTCCTAGCGATGTCTTGGTAGATGGCCCTCATAAATCAGAATGCACATAATCTAAAATATCTTCTGTAGTATGAACTGAAGTATTGAATCTCACCCTCTTGTGTTTGCCAAACACACAATGCTCATAAAATTTCAGTTTGCCGATGCTATGTCCATCAAAAGTCCTCTCTTGTTCAATTACACCAAACCAAGTTTACTCATATGCCCAAGGCGCAAATGCCAAAGATTAGTAGCTCAGAATCAGATAATGAACTTGAAATTACAGCAACATTACCTGATATTGTAGTACCTCGAAGATGGTACATATTGGTAGTTTTAATATCAGCTTTCATCACAACAAGAGAGCCTTTTGATACCTTTAAAACTCCACATTCACCTGAATACTTGTACCCTTTAGCATCAAGAGTATTCAAAGAGATGATGTTTCTTTTCAAATCTGGAATGTGCCTTACATCTGTCAAAGTTCTGAAATACCATCAAATATCTTGATCTGAATTGAACCAATTCCTGCAACCTTACAAGATGAGTTATCTCTCATCAACACAGTACCACCTTCAACAGGTTCATAGGTGGCAAACCAGTCCCTATTAGGACACATATGAAAGGTACAAGCAGATTCAAGAATCCATTCATCATTGGTCTTAGCACATCCAGTAAAGGCAACAAAAATTTCTCCATTAGGACTATCATCGGCAACAAGAGGCTTTGCCTTCATCATCTGGTTTACCTTTTAGCTTATAATAGCCAGCTCTCTTTTCTTTATTTTGTAGCTTCCAGCATTCGGAGATGTTGTGCCCATTTTTCTTACAATATTTGCATGACTTGACCTGTTCTTGTAGCCATTCGAACTTTTGCATCGAGATCCATTGTTTGAGTTCTTCTCCTTTTGCTTGCCACGAATAAACAAGCCTTCTCCTTGCGAGCTTGAATTTTCAGAAAGTACCATATGTTTCATCTTCTTCTTTGCACGCAAAGCTTCATAAACTTCATTAAAAGTGAGAGTATCTATACTATGTAATATGGTATCTCTGGAATTTGAAAAAGAACTAGGCAGTGAACACAAAAGAATAAGACACAAATCCTCATCATCATATTTTACCTCCATCGACTCTAGGCCGGTAACGATGCCCTTAAACACCGAAAAATGATCAAGCACAGATCCTCCTTCTTGCAATTTGTGAGAGTACAATTTTTGCTTAAGATGCATCTTACTGGTGAGATCTTTTGTCATGCAAATTTGTTTCAGTTTTAGCCATAATGCAGTAGATGTCTTCTGCTTCAAAACATTCTGCAAAATATCATTTGATAGATGAAGGTGAATCTGAGATAAAGCCTTACGGTCTTTACGCCTCTCCTCTGCTGTCCATTCGATAAGTTGTTTATCAAAACCTTCCAATGTATCATCCAAATCCATCTGTGCCAACGCAGCCTTCATCTTGACTTCCACATCGAAAATCTTGTGTTTCGATCCAGGAGTTGAAGATCATACTTCAAATTCGTCATGAGGAATAAAACCTGAAATTTGCTGACTTGATCTGTGTAAATCTAGCAAAAATCACGACCTCTTTGGTACACTATCTGTGTACGCGAAACAAAGATTTTCGAATCTCCTGGTGCACTTATTTGGTAGCCGAAGTAAAGATGGCAAAAAAAGATGCTTCACATTAATTGCCAATGACGCACGTGAATCAACAAACTTGGTGATTTAATTAAACAAAGAAAAAATGCCTTGACCTGTGCTTGTTGTAGGCTTGAAGTCTCGGTGGTTGATTAAAGAAGGCAAACGAATGACCAACTAGCCGAAATCTTGGTGATGGATTAGCTGACCTTCTGGTGAGAATTAATAAATAAGAGAAGAGAATCTTCTCTGTGCTTGAGAGATTTGACGCTTTTGGATTTTAGTCTGCTGGCTGCGTTCGTGCACACGCACTGAGGTTTGAGGCAGCCCACGGGTGATGTCCTCGGATGCTCGAGCGCATGGACCAAGTTAGCCTTCCACTTGCTTTCGGTTTGGACCGTGGATGCTGCTAATTAATGCGTGCGGCTTCACTTGCTGGAGATCAATGCGCTGTTGGGGACGGATGGACCGAGATGACGAGACGGTGTGCTGACGAAATCGCATGGGGACGAGCTCCTGCTGATGGCGAGGCGACGGCTGCACGAACAATTTTCACGACCGAGGCGACGCAAGCGGCTGCTGCTTCCGCGTGTTGTTGCGCTTGGCCGCGGCCGGATGTTAGATCAGTTATTTTTTTTCTTTCGTGTCTCTCTAAAACCCTAATCTCCTGGCTCTGATACCACTTGTTAGAAAAATAGGGACAAAAGCGAGACACGAATTTTTACGTAGAAAACCCTTGCGGGAAAAAAACCACGGACGCCAACCGGCGATGATCACTATATGTGGAGAGTTTACAAATTGCACGGGATTACAATGAGGCGGCTTATCTCTTCGTGCGACTTATAAGAGGTATATATATAGGGGTAAGGACTTAGAGTCCAAGTAGGAAACATATCCGCTAATATAGAAACTAATCCGAACTCTTCCATATTAGACAATTCGGATCACAATATCAAGTACACTGTTAGCATAAAACAGTAACCTAATGCATGGATTGATTGTACATGCTCGTTTGATTTTACTACAAACTATAGATTTATTAAGTATTAGTTTCTTATGGAGTTATGGTTCAATCTGTTAATAATGTTAAGAGTGTTGTACATTCTCTCTCTCCCACGCTGGCCCATGTGGCCCATGTAACCCATGTAACCCATGAGACTTATGTAATAATGTCTATATATACCTCTTAATTAATGAATAAGTTGCACAGTTGTGAATAGCATGAGCAATGTCTCGCCTGGTGACAGTAAGATAAACAAGTCTCCCAACGAGTTGACGATAATAAAAAAGATCTGTCAGTGCTCCACCGTTTGTAGGTCAAAGCTTTAGGTGGAGCTCCATGGGTGTGATAGCAGTGCGTGTATTAGTCATACCGTAGCCAGCAAGGTGACGATGGCTGTCGCAGAGGGCGCCTGCACAAGGGCCGGCGGTCCTTAGGCGGCCGCGCGAGGTGGAGCTGGTGGCCAGGTGGGCCTCGACCGACCGGATCCGGTGGTGATGAGGTCGTCGTCTCCACTGCTGTGGTGGCCGTTGGCGAGCGCGAGGAGGAGGGCCTCCTTGAGGTAGGAGGCAGAGCCACGCGAGGAGGCGGCGGAGTGAAGGAAAAGCTTCCTCGAGCGTTGAAGAATCGAGGACGAATGATGCGGTTGACGTCTTGAGGATAAGGAGTGCTTGTTGCTGCAGCCACTTTACATCTCGTAGGATTGCTAGTGCATACTGCATACTGCTGCTACTTGACACAAACTATTGATATACTAAAGATAAAAATGAGATTGGGTGCAGCTGCCGGGAGTGTAGATTGTCCTCCTAGGGCTACGGTGGAAGATGGAGGCTAGAGTTTGGATCTAGGCCTTGATACCATGTTAGATTTTGAAGAGAATAGAGGAATAAGAGCTGAATATTTGGTTCTATTGCAATAGCCCAAGAGGCAAAATATAGTGTACAAGAGAAACCCTAGACTAGACTATAATTATATAACTACCCCGAAGTGTTAAGGGTAGTAGTGTAATAGTCATGTAAGTGTTAGATGTAGTTATGTAATTGTAGTCTAGTCTAGGGTTTCTCTTGTATAATATATATTGCCCTTTGTGCTTTTGCAATAGAACCAATTATTCAGGCCCTATTCCTTTCTTCTCTTGAAAATCTAACACAATCAAATATGTGATTATGCTTTTATTACAAGGTTATTAGTCCAAGGAAGAGATGTGCTTTAAAATTGTTGATATTACATTGAGATTGTTTGGTTAGAATCCTGTTGATTTTTATTTTGTTTTTTGTTTTTGGGGTAGACAATATTTACGTGGATGCTTTTCTTTTCCTTTCCGCTGACAATTACTGTGTTTATGCAGCATTCATGGTCTTATACGTGGTGAGAATATGGAGCTTGGGCGTGATTCAGATACAGGTGGTCAGGTACTTATTGCGTCTTCCTGTTTTTCATGTCTATTTCCTTTATGTTGTCTTCATGGCTGTGCCTAATTGTTTGTGCTCATTCCTGGTGGGCTATGCTTGTTTTGTCTAGTTGCTACCTAGTTCCTACGGGTTGGAGTGTATGCCAATGATGCTTGAGTTGAACTAATTGGTTCCATAACTTGCAGGTCAAATATGTTGTAGAGCTTGCTAGGGCGTTAGGTTCAACACCTGGAGTATATAGAGTGGATCTGCTGACAAGACAGATTTCTGCACCTGGTGTCGATTGGAGTTACGGGGAACCTACAGAGATGCTGAGTCCAAGAAATTCTGAGAACTTTGGGCATGAGATGGGTGAAAGCAGTGGTGCTTATATTGTCAGGATACCATTTGGACCAAGAGATAAATATATCCCTAAAGAGCATCTCTGGCCCCACATCCAGGAATTTGTTGACGGTGCACTTGTCCATATCATGCAGATGTCCAAGGTCCTTGGAGAACAAGTTGGTAGTGGACAACCAGTATGGCCTGTTGTTATCCATGGGCACTATGCTGATGCAGGCGATTCTGCTGCTTTACTATCTGGGGCACTCAATGTCCCAATGGTGTTCACAGGTCATTCTCTTGGCAGAGACAAGTTGGAGCAACTTTTAAAACAAGGGCGTCAAACCAGGGACGAAATAAATGCAACTTACAAGATAATGCGTCGAATTGAGGCTGAGGAACTTTGTCTTGATGCATCTGAAATCATAATTACAAGTACCAGGCAAGAGATAGAACAACAGTGGGGATTATATGATGGTTTTGATTTAACTATGGCGAGGAAACTTAGAGCAAGAATAAAGCGTGGTGTAAGTTGCTATGGTCGTTACATGCCTCGAATGAGTGTAAGTACATCTGCATCAACTCATTTCTGCTTGAATGCATTTCATGCTTTCAATATTTGGTTCTTTGATATTTACTGTTATATGATATTATCAGGCAATTCCTCCCGGTATGGAGTTTAGCCATATAGTGCCTCATGATGTTGACCTGGATGGTGAAGAAGGGAATGAAGATGGCTCAGGTTCACCGGATCCACCTATTTGGGCTGATGTGCGTTTTTGCCATTCTATTATCCCTTAGGATAAGCAGAAGTAAATTTGCGTATGTACCACTGAGATCACTTGCTAGATTTACTTACTGTTCTGTTTGAAATAATTTCAGATAATGCGCTTCTTCTCGAACCCCCGTAAGCCCATGATTCTCGCTCTTGCTCGTCCAGATCCCAAGAAGAATATCACTACACTGGTCAAGGCATTTGGTGAACACCGTGAATTGAGAAATTTAGCAAACCTTGTATGTGTGCCAGTCCTGTGTGGTTTGTTTAGTTGCCTTAATTATTGTTTTGCTGTTTTTTGGTGGTCTAGTTAGTAGTAGTGTTTTTGTGTCACTGACTAGCGATGCCTGTGCTCAATATTGATAACTATATTTTTTTCTGCAGACACTGATTATGGGTAATCGTGATGTTATTGATGAAATGTCAAGCACAAGTGCAGCTGTTTTGACATCAGTACTCAAGTTAATTGACAAATATGATCTATATGGCCAAGTGGCATTCCCCAAGCACCATAAGCAATCTGAAGTTCCGGATATTTATCGTTTAGCGGCAAGAACTAAGGTAATCAAATTTTATATCTTCATATGTTGAAATGATTCAATAGGATTTCTGCAATAAGTGTGCTAGTGGATTCTGTGACATGTTTACTGAGGTTAGGTGAATGGGATCAAAATTAAGTGCTGACTGGATGTTGCACCTGGATTTACTAGGTTGTGTTAGTGACAACAAGTATCTATGCTGACTATTAAAAAAATGTATCTATGATGAACAATGTTAGTACTGGTAGACTGGTTGTCTCATGCATATATTATGTTCTGTTTTTATGACGTTACTTTGCTTCTTTTTTTCTCTGTCAGTTTCACTTTCGGCAACGAACTGATTATGCTGCTTCTTTGTGCCTTAATCACACCTTCATTCATAAATGCATGCTTATTTGAGTTTCTATCATTTTCAGGGGGTATTTATCAATTGTGCTTTTATCGAACCATTTGGACTCACCTTGATCGAGGTTGTTGCTGCTGCAACATTTCCTTTGGTTGCTTACTTTTATATGTGGATTAACAATGTTTATGCAATCTTTACACCTTGTTGCTTGGCAGGCTGCTGCTTATGGTCTTCCGATGGTTGCTACCCGAAATGGTGGTCCTGTTGACATACATCGGGTATTGCTGCGGATTCCTTGTTTACATTTCTCTGAAATTTCTTGCTCTAGTTGTTGATGTCATATATATTTCTCTATCGGTTTCATTTTTTTGTTCAGGTTCTTGACAATGGTATTCTCGTTGATCCCCACAATCAAAATGATATAGCTCAGGCACTTTATAAGCTTGTTTCCGATAAGCAGTTGTGGGCACAATGCCGCCAGAATGGTCTAAAAAATATCCATCAATTTTCTTGGCCTGAACATTGCAAGAACTATTTGTCACGGGTTGGTACGCTCAAGCCGAGACATCCCCGGTGGCAAAGGAGTGATGATGCTACTGAAGTTTCTGAAGCAGATTCACCTGGAGACTCTTTGAGGGATGTTCATGATATATCTCTTAACTTGAAGCTTTCCTTGGACAGTGAAAAATCAGGCACCAAGGAAAATAATGAAGGGAATTCCAACACTGTGAGAAGAGAGCTTGAGGATGCTGTACTACAATTTTCAAGAGGTGGTAGTGCCGGCAGAAAGGATGGGTCTGGTGAGAATGCTGAGGCTACCACAGGCTCCAATAAATGGCCGTCTTTGCGAAGGAGGAAACACATTGTTGTTATCGCTGTAGATTCTGTGCAAGATGCAGACCTGGTTCAGATTATAAAAAATATTTTGGAGGCTTCAAGCAATGAGAGATTATCTGGTGCAGTTGGTTTTGTATTGTCAACAGCTCGAGCAATATCAGAGATACATTCTTTGCTAACATCTGGGGGCATAGAAACTACTGATTTTGATGCCTTCATATGCAACAGTGGCAGTGATCTTTGTTATCCATCTTCAAGTTCTGAAGACATGCTTAGCCCTGCCGAGCTTCCATTTATGATCGATCTTGATTATCACTCTCAAATTGAATATCGTTGGGGAGGAGAAGGTTTAAGGAAGACACTGATTCGTTGGGCAACAGAAAGGAACAGTGAGAGTGGACAAGAAGTAGTTGTTGAAGATGAAGAATGTTCATCAACTTACTGCATTTCATTTAAAGTGAAGAATAATGAAGCTGTATGTTTCTTTTTCCTCCTGTTATGCTCTTCGTCAAGTTCTCCATAGAATTTTTTGGACCTTCTCTACACTAGTTGGTGTTTTATTATGTTTCAACTGTTCTAGGTACCTCCTGTGAAAGAGCTTCGGAAGACAATGAGAATTCAAGCACTGCGCTGCCATGTTTTGTACAGCCATGATGGTAGCAAGTTGAATCTTATTCCTGTTCTAGCATCGCGATGCCAAGCACTAAGGTCTGACTATTCTTATAATTGCTATTTCTTTCTTTTGATGAGCATGTTCTTCATTTGAGTAAATCCGTTAATAAATATAGGTTGTCCACGAATGCGTGTAGTTTTGGCCATCAATATGTAAAAAAAAGTATATAGATGTTTTTGCGAGGTAAAAATGTATATGGATTGATCACATAAATTTGATATTTCCAGATTCATTATGAAATAGAATATAGTTTTCCACATGTTCACAAGGGTACATGTAGTATCAACCGTAGTTACTAGAAATGCTGTTAGTCCGAGTCGCGGTACGGGATTCGGGTACATAGGGCACTGCCCCTTGGCCTTTATAGTGCGTGCACGCAGGCACTAAGCCAACTCTGACTCCGACTAAAAGACTAGAAACCGACTCAAAGAAAGAAAGGTAACAGACTCGACAAGGAAACAGACTCGGCCAGGAAACCCCCACTCTTATAACTCACCTATAATCAGACTCAGAAAAACCATGGCTGGTTTTCTTGAGAAGCCTTCTCAGAAAAAACCGTGGCCAGTTTTCTTGAGAAGTTTTACATACTCGAATTAATTATGTAGGAAAGCAAGGACCGAACAAAAATTGGTTTAAGACTAATTAGTGTAATGCACTCAATACTACTATATGAATTGGAATCTCACCAATCTGGATCACCATAAATTTATAAACTAGTGCATGGCTTTCCTCCTGTTCTTTTATTTCCTTCTAGATCACACACCACCACGCCCCATCTTTCCCTAAGTCGCATGTACCTGTGCCTCAACCTTAGCTTCTCACGCATTGGTTCAGGTCCATGTAAACACCCATGCAATCTGTAGCCAGCACGGGCCCTACCACATGCAACTGTGCCACCGGCACGCACAACACCTTGCGCTCGGCCACCACCTATTTTCTCATACATTTTATGCGTGTGCAGAACATCCTCATGACCGGTCACACTCCCCTCCCTCTCGGTTGGCATGGTTGTACTCAGGGTTAAAAAAACCGGAATCGGGCACTTTCCGGTTGCCGGCCGGAAACGGTAACCGGTCGGTTACTGGATTTACCGGAAAAAAACCGGATGAAATTTGTTTAAATTTTCTTAAAAACCAGTCGAAATTCGAAAACTGGAATTTGAATTTGCTAAACGGGAAAACAAACCGGTTGGTTTTTCCGTTCCCGGTCCCCACCGGTAAGACCGGTTACCGGCACCGGCCGGTTTTTTTAAAGTCTGGTTGTACTAGTAGTTGGCACTTGGCACCGTATCAGAGCACGCTTCACCAAGAACGGATCTAGGGGAGAAACCCTAGATCCAAGGGAGGAGAGGCGAGGGGAGGAGTAGAGGGAGCAGCGGGGGTCCCGCCGCCGCTTGGCTGCGGCGAGGTGGGGACGCGGGGGTGGGGGAGGGTTTCGGCGACGGGGTTGGGTCGCCCCTTGAGTCGCCTGAGGAGGCGGCTCAAGGTCAGGAGAGGGAGGGGGGTTGACTCGTCCAGCCACGACCGAAGATATTAATGTTAACGAGAATATTTTTTGTTCTTCCTTGCGAGGGGCATACATTGTAGCCAATAGGAGAAAATGAAACAACTTGTGACACCATATAAACAGAAGAGAAGCAGGAAGTACTAGGATGTTTTGTTGTTTTCTAGTTTCACTTCAAATCATCTTTCAGTAGCTTTGATGGGAGAGTTCTTCCACAAGAAAGTCAGTAACTGCCTTCAAGAGCAATAGACCCTTCTCATGTTTTTAGCTTGATATAGTGTCCTGTATGAACGTCTCCTTTATTTTCAGTTTCACTGCATGTTCAGACGAAGTGCCAACAACCTTGTCAAGATTTATTTTTCTGAATGTATGTTTTGTTGATCTTTTTCCAGGTACTTGTATATAAGATGGGGGATAGAGCTGTCAAACATGACAGTGGTGGTTGGTGAAAGTGGTGATACAGATTATGATGGACTACTTGGAGGCGTGCATAAGACCATCATACTCAAAGGCTCATTCAACACTGCTCCAAACCAAGTTCATGCTGCTAGAAGCTATTCATTACAGGATGTTGTATCCTTTGAGAAACCAGGAATTGCTTCAGTTGAGGGATATGGCCCAGATAAGCTAAAATCAGCTCTACAACAATTTGGTGTACTGAAGACTAAAACGTTGAACTTGTCTGTCAGCAGAGGAATCGAGTAGGTATGTTGGGACACACTTTACTAATATTGAACGATATCTCACTCTTGGATATCTGTATTCTGATGACTCAACTTGAAGTAACTTTCATACTTTTGAAAACTTAAAAAGGCCAATTCTCTCTTGGTTGGTTGATTGGATGAGCTAAAGTGACATTGTTTTGATGGTTTTCCACTTTTGTGTTGTTGATTAGAGAATACCTGTAGTGGAACACTGAAGCATAGTAACTTCAATTCAAAATTTTAATTGCACAGTTTTCAATATCGTGCATGGCTACATAAATTCTACATTTGAGTGTAAATTATCTCCACCAAATATTAAAAGAAAATTGGGGTATTCGGTTTCATATTACATGGTTAGAGGTTCACTTACTCAAAATTATGGGTGTGCTTTCAGTTCATATGGCCTTTTAGTTTGAGTTTTTATGTTTTGAAATTTGAAAACCTAATTAATTATAATTGGGCAACTGAATATCATCGATCCAACTATATTCGTTTTTTTTTCATTCTGTTTACCTGGTTTTCATATTGCATAGAAGGTTGAATACTTAATTAACTAATACGTGTGTCAAAGAAAATGCATGCAACTAAACTACACTTATTTGAATATAACAAATAATCAAATTGAACTGGCCATAAAAATATTAGGGCTGGCTATCGAGCTTAACGAGCTATTATTGAGTTCCATTCGAAATTGACATAGTTTAACTTAAAATCATTTTATTTATTGTTTTAGTGGTTATTTTAAAAGCGAGCTAATGAGCCACTATCGAGCCAAGCCTCATTAATTTTGTTAAAAATTCCAAATTGGCCCTTTTCAATTTTAATCAATTAACTACTGTAATCGAATCAATTTTGATTCGAGCCCATAACGAGCTTTTTTGCTAGCCCAAGCCATAATTCATGATTTTACACACATAAACCAAGTGAAGCTTAGTTGTGAGGTATTCCCACCATACATCTATTTCAACAAACTAATTAGAATAGGTATTTTGTTTTGTCTACTGCCTTTCTTTTCGACAAATAAACCAGATTGTATTCACCTTAACAGAAACTCCACACAAATTTGGCAGCAACCTGCAAAAAACCTCTAGACTTCCTGTGTTAGTACTCCAATCCAATTGGGCTCAATTTGGTCTCAGTTATTCTGGCTTTTCAAATAAAAACGGCACTGCACAATAGTATAGTTCTTTGACTGCTTTATTATTACATTCTCAAATAATACTTCTTCTATGCGATCCAGATTGAGAGAAGTCGAGTGCCAGGGCTCCCCATCTGCGGTTCTCCGTCTACAGCGTCGCACAAATAAGCTTTGGGTCCTTGAGGTTTGCTTTCTATGGCCCTTTCTGTGTACACCAGAAGAATGGGGATACGAACTTGGGTCAGTTTCTTATGCAAAACTTATGGTAATAATGTTATTTTGTAACTAAATCGTAATAAGGAAGATGTTTACAGACACGCACCACGTGGTAACATCATTTTGAAGCTTAATGGAAATCGTGATTCTCGTCAATCTTGAATGTTTTGTAATGCTTTGTCATGGATGTATTTACCTGATTGACGCTCCACCATTGTGGTGTCTTGTTATGGAGAACGGCATGGGGCGGCGCAGCAGGCGAGCCGCGACTGAACAGCACCATGTGTACAGTAGTGCATGTGAACATTACATTGATACTGTAGCATATTATTTCCCATGTGCCGGTTGGTTTTCTAGAATAAATAATAGTTGGTTAGATAGATTATTTTGAGATTCCTTATATATCTGGTTATTGTTAGGAATATAATCTTATTTATTATGAATGTTATTTTTAATAGTTGAAAAGATTTGAGGATCTTATTTATTATAAATATTATTTTTAATAGTTGAAAAGATTAAATTGGATTGCTAGATTTCTTTATAGATTGTCGGATCCTTTTTATAAAAGAGATTGTTAAGTCGGATCCTTTTTATAAAAGAGATAATATGTATCTATTATCAGGAAGCAAAGAAATAAACAAGGTTAGTCTCTAACCGGTTGGTTAAAGATCAGAGTTCATCGGGAAGAGTCTCTTCCCACACCCCTAAGCTTGGAGGGCGATCCCTCGCCCTCCTGGTTAATTAGGTCTTAGAGTTTCGCTACCTCGATAGGGAAGAATTCTGCTGGCGGTTAGATGAGAGCGAGTGCCTTATCTTTGGTCTTCGAATTGGTATTCAACAAACGACCACAACATGTATGGATTGTTTGGCTAAAGTCTACTGTACTTCGGTTTGTAACTAGTCTAGGAGAAATGAGCACTTGGATGTTGAAATACTCAATCCACGTCTGCATTAAAACCCTCTACTTCCGTGACTGGGCTCCACATTTGACTGGGCGCGAGTCTCCTGAACGCCATCTTCCTTGCCGGCAGCTGTCCGTCACACCGTGTATCATGTCTAGTTAGCACCGTATCTTCGACATAGATCGCCAATATAGTGGCATGTATTCATCTATGTTTGTAAGATACAATATGGTCTCTATCACACTGATAATAGCATATATTACAAACTATATTACAAACTGCCTGTTTGAATATATCATATCACACTTTTAGAGATTGCTTCCGACTGTTTAAATGTTTCTTCAGTTTACACACCTTTCCATCAGTCTAGTTGTTCTCAAAGTTTAGAGGAATCTCCATATATATCTACTCTTGTAAATCATCATATAGAAAAGTATTCTTCATATTCAATTAATGTAGTGGTATTCAATGTTAGATGCACAGGAGATCAACGTTCTTATTGCACCCATCTTCATCACCGGTGCAAAGGTCTCATTATAGTCTGTAACATCCCAAAGTTTTGTTACAAAAAATAAAATTAATGAAGTTATTATTTTATTATATTTTCTTAGTTTTAAAAGAGTTTTTTTAGTTTTTCTAATAATAGTAATAATAAATAAAATTAATTATTTAATTTCCTGGATTTTAATGTCAATTTTTAATTAATTTCTTGAATTGTCTGGAATTTAAAAATATTTTTCCTATTTTTTAGAAATTAAAAATAATTTATGTGCAAAAATAAAAGCCAAGTTTAAGTTGGAATTTTTTAAATTAAGTTCAAAATTATTCAATGAATTTCTATGAATTTTTCTAGAATTTGTAAACTCTATTTGCTAATTTCTAAAAACCTACTTGATTTATTGCTTTATCTGAAATTCAAAAATCAATTAAAATCTTGATTTCTCTATCGGGCCGAATTCGTTTTCTCTGGCCGTTTTCCTTCTCTCCCCCTTCGGCCCATCCCTCCCGCGCGGCCTGCCAGCCCACCTCCCCTTCCTCCGTCCCTCTAACAACTGGCCCCACCCATCAGCTACCCCACCCCTTCTTCCTCCTTCCCCTTCTTCTTCCCTACACCGTCCGCTTCAAGGTACTGTTTCATCCACTTTTCTCGCGCATTCAAGTGCATTAAGATCCACTTCTTCTCCGCACTTCATTTCGGCCATTTAACCGCCTTAACACGTGTTGATGTGCATTTGCACCGCCGCTCGCGCCGACTTAAAACCACCGAACACGATATCCACCTCCAGCTATACCCTCGCCCTATAAAAGGGAGCATGAGGTGCCCCTTCTTCCCCTCAACCTCTCACCTAGAGCCCATCTCTCCTCTCCTCCTCTTCGCGTCGGAATTCAAATTTCTTCGCCGCCGGTCGCAAGTGCTTTTGCTGCCGATTGCGCCACCTCCTGTGAAGCTCCGCCGCCTTCATCACCACCAATGGCTTCGCTGCATCACGTTCTACATCGCGCGCGCGCCCGGCCGGCGTCATTGAGCAAGCATTCTGCCACACGGACCCAAACACGCCGCCGCCACCGTACTCGTCGTCGGCCATCACCGCACGCCCAGGTGATGACACCGTGAGCGCCGCATTCCCTGTTTCTCCCTCTCTTATGGACCCCTTGCGGCCCTCCGCCACTGCGCCATTCACCGGCGACCGTCGGGTCCCGTGCGTGACCACCTCGCCAACATGATGTGGAAGCCACGTCAGTGCCGCCTGCCTACCACGCAAGCGCCACGTCGGCGCCACATGGCAGTTCGCGCTAGCGCTTGCATAGCCCTCTGCACTGTTTTGTCAACCTTGTCCACCATGGACCTTTGACTTTTTGTGGACTGGTCTATGGACCAGGGCCCACCTGTCAGAGGCTCAAAATCATTTTCCTTAACAAAAATAATTCGTCTGGAAATAAAAAATGCCCGCTGATGTCATGCTGACGCAATAAGTGGATTTTCCTTTAGAAAAATATTCCACAAATTCAGAAATTCTATTTCTATCATTTCATGTGAATTCAATATTCCAAGAGCCCGTTCTCCTTCGTACGAGCTCCAATTCAAGTGATTCAAATTTATAAATTTGTCTAAATTTAATATCTATCTTCCATAACCTAAATTATTTAATTTGGAGTTTATTTGAATATTGTTTGAATTTATCTTATTTTCGTGTATAGATTTCGACGACTTCGGAGAACCAGGTTTCTACGCCGTTTCAGAACAACAATAATTTGAGCAAGCCAAGTTACATTATTTGATCATAGTTGATCTCATTACTTGAAATGATTTAAATTCTATTTTAAATTATTATTGTATGCTTATTTGTTTTTAATTTAATTTAAATTCTTGTTTTAAAATTATAGTTATTCCATTACCATTGTATAGCCAACTTTGATATTGAATTAAACATACCCTGACACCTTAGATGAAAATATAGTTTATACAATAGTATAGACTAGAACACTTTGGAAAAAATATATGCCTAATCATATTTAGATAAAATATTTGTCTCAGTGAATGGTAGAAAATATTTGTCTCAGTGAATGGTAGAGACCTAGGAGTAAGGTTGAGGAGGCCGACTTGGGTGTGTGTGTGTGTGTGAGAGGGGGGGAGGGGGTGAATACTCTTTTTAAAAATATCTAAGGCTAAAACCGATTTCTAATGCGGAAGCAAAAGTCAATTCGGTTTTGCACAATTAAAACCTAAATATTCTAGTTTCCCGTAAGTGCACTAACACCCTAAGTCTAAGTCAAGATTTGCAATCATAGTTTAACATGCTGTCAATTTAGTTCTAAGAATATAAATTGCACAAAGTAAAGCATAAGAGAGCAAACCACAATGGTACAAGGATATTTTACCGTGGTGTTTGGAGACTTGTTGGTCTCCTCTAATCCACATTGAGGTAAGCCTAAACAAATTGGACCGGCTCCACTAATTAAGTCATCGCCTCCGAGGTAAGCCCAAGCGAATTGGACCAGCTCATAACTTGAACCAACACGTCGATCCACTCGGGGTTGCTCTTCCTTCACTCCGGAGATGGTGAGCACCAAACCACTCACAACACGCCTGGCCACAAGCTTCTTGAGAATTTCACCGGACCACGATGCCTCCACACCGTCTAGGTGTTAGCAAACACCAAGAGTAATAAGGCAAGTCTCTTGCTTGACTATCACCATGTGCAACATATGCACAGTTGGATGCTCAATCCAATTCTAGTTGTAACATATGCAACTAGAACCTCTCCCTTTGCTCACAAGGTGCAACACATACACAATTGAGAAGAGAAGCTCATACTAGTTCAAGAGACTGAAATGAGATGCCAAGAAGTTGCATCCTAACCGGCCATGGTGGGTATTATAGCCCACACACCAAAACTAACCGTTGGAGGAGAAAAGGGTTGAAAAACAGCGAAACCTGGTCTGACAATCAACCAATGGCCGATCAGGACGCTATAAAAATAGCCGTTGGATGCTTAATCGGACTGACCACCCTCACATGGGCCGGTTAGACCGCCAAAGGGGCGTTCAGACCGCTCCACAAAGCAGCCAACCAAAACCAAAAAACACCTCCTCTGGAAAAAGTTGACCGCGCCAATGAATCGAAGGTCTGGTCTATCTGGCCCTCCAACCGCAGTTAGTCCGGGTTACCAAAACAGAGACGAGATGAACAAATAGAGGCTCTCTGGAAAAACCTGACCGCTTCAAAGGTTCGGGGTTCCGGTCAATTCGGTCTACCCACTGCGGCCAGTCTGAGCAAAGATAACAAAAGTTGATTTTGCAAAACGCTTTAACTCAATTTTACAAAACACATTTGCAAATTGATGCATGATGCAAATAAGGTATGAAAGCGTGATTATCAACAAGATGCAAAACACATTTGCCGACTTTTAGAATCACTCTACAAGGAAATTGGTAGATGGACTTAACCGTTTGCAAAATATATTCCCAAACTAAAATCACATGCTACAAGCATTATGCATGAGCCTCAACTATTTGTTAAACACATTTGCAAACTTTAGTATCATGCCACAAGGAGTAGATGCATGTACTGCAACCATTTGTAGAATACATTTGTAAATTATAGTATCATGCTATGAAGAGTTAATGCATGGGCTTTAACTATTTACAAAATACATTCGCAAATAATAGCATCATGCCTAGAAGTTCTAAAGCAAGTGGCATTGAGCTATCAACACATGATGAGACTCAATCATCTAGACAAGACTACTCTTAATAGTATGGTAACCTATACTAGCAATCCGGTCTTCCAACCAAACACCGAGATCGGTAAAATACTAGGAACATATCCTTAACCCATGCTAGTCATACCTTTGCTTTGAGCATCCATATTGGAATGATCACTTGATGACGAACATCTCCACTCCAAGTTTGGGCTCTTGACTTGATAATCATCAACACATGATGATTTTGTTATCGTCATGCTCTTGTTTTGAATATCATCAACACATGATGATTTTCTTCACTTCCGGATCTTGTCTTGAATATTAACACATGATGATTTCCTTTACTCCAGGATCTTCTCTTGATGCTCATCAACACATGATGACATCCTTCATCTCGAATATTGACTTGATGATAATCAACTCACGGTGCCACCCAAAGTCTTCACCTGTAACACCTTGGCTATTAGGAAGCCAAGATGTTACCTAAAGAATTAACATACAACTACATTGCGGAAGAATTTAAACTGTAACTTCTCTAAGTACAAGAAGAGATCAACTTACTAGTAGCATGGCAGGAATAAAGACTGAATTCATCTGAGTATAATCAGGGAGTGATTAAAACAAACCACTAGCAGCAATTAACTAAACATAACATGGAGAAAAATAACATCCAGTCTTAACTTAATTTATTACAGTTCCTCAATTATCGAATGGAAGATATAATAGAAACTTATTATTGAAGGTAAAATATGGTGAACTGAGTGAAAAGTGCTTATCTACTCCCTCCCAATATAGCCATCATCAACGTTCACCTAAATAAATAAACAAAATAAGAATGAGCCAGAGACTCAGCAAGTACAGTAAACAATTGATCATACAGAATTCTGAACATGTCAACCACAATACGAATTATGAACTTAGATCTGGAAACTTATGTGAATGTATGGAATGAATGGATGCATTGAAAGGAATGGACTGCACACATGCTCATACCGGTATAGCGAGTGACACACCCGTCGGTGTTCACCTAAGCCCGTACTTAACCAAGTCCGGGGATCCAATTACCGTATGAAGAACGTTTCATACGGGTGTCCGAAATTTGCCCACATTGGAATGGTGGGTCTTACATGCCCATACTGGAGTTGATGGGTCTTTACAATTCCATTCCCGTGGACAGAATATGAACAACACATGAATGGAATGAAACATATGCAATGAATGTCACCACATTCTTCCACATGGATTATCAATTAAGAACAGAATGTATAACATGGAACATGAGCATGGATTATCAATTAAGAACAGAATGTATAACATGGAATATGAACATGGATTATCAATTAACAATACATCAACCATCATTCAATAGAAATCAATACACGTTAATACATTGTACCTGCCTTCCGCGTTGTGACGTGCTAGGAGGCAATGAAGGTGCTCTTAGACTCGCCGCCTCTACACAATTATGTATTCCAAATAAGGACGACGGGGTATGAAAATGCTCTCGATGATCTACAATAACCCCCTGACTATCCAATACAACAAATAGACTCAAAATTGAAAACATACAATTCATCCATCTAAAACTACTCTGGACAACGGCACGGAAAAATTCATATCTAATAATCTGGACTTGGAATGAGATGAGTCCCGTTCCCAATGAAACTTAATGAGCAAACCTACAAAACTCTAGTTGGCAAGATTTTCTGATTCGGCCAAAACATTTAACTAAACAGTAGGTGAATATGTCTGACAGCAATCTGTCCGAACGAATAGAACAGTTGCGAAGAACATAACATAACTTTTAATCTATAAATGCATTTAAAGTGTTCTTTATCAATCTGGAAACATGATAAAATTATCCACAGAAATAGTTTTGGTTGACAAATCTGAATCTGATCCTAACCAAGTCATATTTCATCAAACAACTACAATGACAATTCTCGTTAGGTTTCTCAGGATAGCAAGAAATAATTTATCGTAAATTTTGAACCGTAGATCGGATTTTGGTGATCTTGGTGGCTATGGAAAGCTAAGAACTGTGGCTACAATTCTCTAGGAGGGAAGAACCTCCAAATCGACCTCTAAGAAGCCGATACCGGCCACGCTAGAAACTGGACAGATCTGAACTTTCTGACAGCATCAATTCAATCCAATCAAACTAATCCAATTCACATCTAAACGACAACAAACAGCGGGGGAAATGACTTGTTACTCTTGAAGAATCTTAGGGAGACGCTGGATGATTCCCCCACGAAGAAGATCCCTCTCCTCCTCCTTTCTCCCCTCGTCTCCCTCCACCTCTCCTTTGCGAAAACTGGCAGCAGGAGGAGCAACACCATGGCAGGGAGGGGCGGCAGCACAAGCAAGGAGCGGTGCCAGTGCAGTGGGGGCGGCGCCAAGGATCCACAGGGGCGGCGCCAAGGTGGGGAGGGGTGGTGGCTTGGGGGGAGTGGGGGAGAGAGGGGGGAGGCTAGGGTTTAGGGGAGGGAAAACCCCCCTCTAGGCCAGCCCCCCTCATGGGCCCCTCCTTGGCTACGACCTAAGCCCAGGTTGCCAGAAATACGCGAAAAACCCCCCAAAGAAAAGGATTATTCTGGATTTTTGTTTCACTCCTCTCCTGAGACTCCTTCCGATAAGCCGATTCAATTTCGGGATATTACATCACCATCATGGGGCTCAACCTGTTTTACTAACTCATGGAAAATGTTAGTCCACATGACGATTGTCATTAATTACTAAAACACTTCATTAACTCATAATGACGGTCTAGATTCTTCACTATGGGTTACTTTTGGAAGTCGTCGAGTCAGTTAAGGATCGGTGTGCGGGCTGCGGATTGTAAAGCTCTTCCGTACTGCCACAAGTCTGGAGTGGGACAGTTCTGGCTAACTAATTTATAACATTTCACTGTGGTTGTGCCATCTGGTTGTGTGGTTGTCAGAATGACCTTATTTTTATTATCCCACATGGCACAAGAGGGGGCTTCCGTTTGGCGTGAAACCTTACGGCAACAAAATCTTAGCAGGCATGACTACTTTGGGGTAGCGCATTGTAAAGGCCTTGTGATAGTCACTTAGTCACACACCAATGAAACTATATGAAGCAGACATTATAAGTTGATTATCTCTTGTGGGTAAAGTTGTACAACCTCTGCAGAGTGTAAAGCTATTCGAATAGCCTTGTCCACGGTCATGGACACACTGAGCAAAGCCTTTCACAAATTAGACTATAATTTTGTTTTAAAAATGATTTGACAAAAATGATTTGATGGATGTTATTCCATATGGGAAATTGGGCAGAAAGCCTTGGTGTAAGGGGTTAGTACTTCACTAGAAGTGCATCTTGCACTAACATGACAGTTCAAAATAAAAAATTAGATATAGTAATACTGCTTTGGAACTTAGTAAATGTATTTAAAAATGCCAAACATTGCTTTTGCACAAATAACCATATAAGCCTTCCTTTGATATATCCCTGCATGCATTATAATATGTTATTGGGTGTAACTTATGGAGTACATTTTTGTACTCACCCTTGTTTAATAAAATGTTGTTCAGAAGAGAAGGACTTCACTATCGGTGTGAATCTCGACGACTAGACCGCTACCACAGTCGATTTCCTGTGGCAGATTTGCTGAGCTCTATTACTTTTTCATTTTCTGCCGTATTATTTTATTGTTGGCTTGTAAACCATTCTTGTAATAAACTCTGATAAATATTAATAAAATTGTGCGAGATGTGGTTGTTACCATATTTGTTTACTATGTATACTAGCTACTGTTTTAGGGACTAGTGTAGAATACACAAAGGATCTAGGGGAGTTACTCACAGGTCCGACATAGTCTATCCCACATGTTTTGACTATAACATTTTTGCAACCAACTGTGCTGTAACACCCTGGCTATTCGGAAGCCAAGATGTCACCTAAATAAGCTAATCTAAAACCATCACGCGGAAGAATTTAAACCATAACTCATCTAAGGACATAGAGAGATCAACTTTAATAGTACAATGGCAGGAATAAGGAATGGATCCAAATAATTATATCAAAGGAGGGATCAAGGACCACAAGCAGTACTTAAGCAACTATAACTTAGAGAGAGATATCAACCACATCTAACTTTATTTATTACAGTTCATTAATTAACAAATGAAAGATAAGAACCAAATCATATTATTAAAACTTGAATATGGTGTAGTGAATGAATAGTACATATCTACTCCCTCCCAAATGCCATCATCAACGATCACCTAAAATAAACAACAAAGGCAAGAATGAGTTCGAGACTCAGCAAGTACAGGGAATAATTTAAACTACACTGAACCTGAACAATACAGTATCATTAAGAATATGAACATAGAACTGACTACACATGAATGAATGGAATGAATGAACTACACTTCTGCTTATACCGGTATAGCTAGTGACACACCCGTCGGTGTTCACTTAGGCCTGCATTTAACAAAATGCAGGGATCCAAGGACCGTATGAAGAACGTTTCATACAGGGATCCAAATCTGCCCACATTGGAATGGTGGGTCTTACGTGCCCATACTGGAATTGATGGGTCTTTAATTTCCACTCCCGTGGAAGGAACATGAACAAATGAATGAATGGAATGAAACATGAATAATGAAACACATCATCTCTTTCAACATGGATTAACGGATATGAAAAGAACATGAAGCATTGAATGGAATCATAGATCATAGAAATAACAGTGTGAATAAAAGCACTCATCATTCATCAGCATAAAGAAGTTCAATGTACTTGCCTTCCGCTCTGCGAAGCGTTATGAGGTAAGACGAGAGCTGCTACACTCGAATTTCCCCCTCCTACACCAATTAAATATATTTGAATAAGGAACCACGTGAATAGGATCTCACTCGAACCATCTAATCGCAACATCTTAACCCAAGGATCACAAAGTTGATTTACTAATGAAACCAATATTCTAACAGTACTACAATATGGACATCAAGTACGAAATAAATCATATATTTTACTACGGAACTCTAAACGGAGTGATCTTGGTCTCTATGGAACCACGACGACATCATCTACGATAAACTAGTTGGTAATGTTTTATGATTCGGCCTTCTAATAAACCTAATAATCAGGTGAAGTTTCTGTTCCTTCAATCTGTCAGTCAGAAATGCAACGGTAGTATAAAATCCATAACTTTTGATTAACACAACTAAAAATTGTGTTATTTACCAATCTGGAAAACTTACTGGATTGCCTACAAAATTCATGTTGGGTGAACTTTCTGATTCGGACTCTAACTAAATCATGTTAGCTACACAAAGTGACCGCTAATCCTCGTCAGCCCTTTTGAATAGTCACAAAGAAACTATCATAACTCCGAAACCGTAACTCCAAATGGAGTGATCTTTGCTCCTATAGAAATATAAGGACGAGCGCTACAACTTTCTAAGAGACGGCAAGACCATAAAATGCACATAACCTACCCAAAACCAACGACCAACGCCGCTGTACCAAACCGATCTACTACTGACAGCATCAAAACGAATCGATTAATCTACTTAGAGATCGGGATCGAGTTTACCCTTGACGAACCGGTGGAGAACGAAGTATCGCTGCATGAACGCGCCCTTCCTCTCCTCTTCCTTCTCCCTTTCTTCCTCTCCTTCCTTCTTCTTCCTTCCTCTCCTTCCTTTCTCCTCATCTTTGTAGAGCAACATGGGGGGCTGCTACAGTGATGGCATGCACTGTAGCTACAGTATAATTAGGGTTTTCCCCTCCTTTTATACGTGGTCGGCCCCTCATGGGCTTCCTGGGCCAAGGCCCGAGGCCCAGTTGCCAAAAACTACAGAAAACCCTTTTTCTTATGTCTAATTTCTCTTTTGAGAGCTTTCTTTCTTATAATAAATCGGAGTATTACACGTGCCTTGTATCTCTCTATCTTGACTCTAGGAGTTTGCTTAATTGTAAACATCTATTTACATCGCACTACCCTCTTTCCTGTTGGAAGTGGAACAAGATCCCATGCATTGTTCTTCTGAAGTACAATAAGCTCCTCTTTCATAGCATTCTTCTAATTAGGATCTCGCTTAGCAACTCGTCAATCCTTTGGAATAAGCATTGTCTAAAGTGATGCAATGAATTTTTTATGCAGGTGAAATATGGGAATATAAGATAAAATTTGCAATATCATGCCCACAGCCATACCAAACTGGAGGCTTTCCAGCATTAGCTCTAGTTTTCCTATGTTGTACAAGTGGTAACTCTAAATTCAAAGGGTAAGAGGGAACATTACCACTTCCCCCAGGAGGAGGCAAGGAACTTGACGGAGAGAGACCCGAGGAGGGATTTAGGACAAGATCAACTGGAAAGACCATCTGTTTAGGCTATTGTTGTTCCTGTTGTTGCTCCTTGGTCGATACTCGCTGCTCAGCCGATGGCTCAAGTAGTGTTAATTACTTCTCCCTCTTGTCTTCCCGACCGCCTTCTCTGATAAACCTTCTATTCTTTTGAGGTTGGCACATCTCTTGCACATTCGGTTAGGTTCGATCTTCGGCACTAAATTGTCCCAACAACACCTTCCTCTCTCCTCATCACAACCTCTACACGGCTATGACTCTCTTTGTTCTCCCCCTCTCAACTGTCACCCTTAGTGATAGGAGAGAACTCCAAGAACTGACCAAGTGGCTCAAACCCTCAGGAAGTCACATCCATACAGACAAACAATCTTCTTTCAACTGGGTTCCATCGCATCTATAGCCCTTCTAACTTGATGAATACCGTACAAAGATACAGTTCACTACTTGAGGATCCAGCTTGCTAACCGTTGGCCTGTGACCCGTACAAATCACACACAACCAAACACCTTGGGAGGCACCTTAAACTCCCGCTGAGTCAATAGAAGTTCAGCCAGAGACTTCATCCCAAGTATTCGAGATGGTATGCGATTGATGACATACATTGCCATCATCATCACCTCACTGCATAACCTTTTGGCACATTCATTTGAAACTTGAGTGAACGTGTGTCTATGTTTGTTTTAATATTGATCTTATGAAATAAATGTTGTGGACACTATGATCGAGATTATGCAGGAGGAGACACGCGCCGGGGGTAGAGAGGTTCAGGCCTTCTCCATAGAGAATAACAACCCTATGTCGGGACCCAAATTTACACATTCAAAACCCTCTGTGTATTCTGAACTATTCCCATCAAAGTCACATCCATCCACCAAGTGAACATTACATTTACAAAGTGAACATCCCATTCACTTTTCAATTATTTTTATAAAAACAACTCTATACCTCATGTGAAATTCCTATGCATTGTCCACAACCGAACATAGATGTTTAAATAGTTTTATACCCTGCAGAGGTTGTACAACTTTACCCATAAGATACAATCAACTCATCTTGTCTGTCATGACTCGCCATGCGAAATTATGCAATTGAGTAATCATAACAAAGGCTTTACAATGTCCGTCTCAACCCAATTCTGCCTGCTAAGGTTTCAGCACTGAATGCCATCGGAACCAAATAGCCTCCCTCTTAAGCCATTGTGAGCATACATCCATCGTGGAACTCACACCACCACAACAGAACCGCAATTGAGACATTGCAAATTAATCAGCCATGTTCATCCTATACTGGATATGTGGTTGTACAATATGGCACAGTCCAATTGCGCACAAGATTAAGTCTTTAACAATTCAACCAAGCGAGACCACCTCATCCCAAAGTATGAATGTTGCCCCTTTTACTACACGATCACTCGTCTGAGCATAAAACTATTTTGTTTAACCACACCAATGACAATCCTTGCCCTGTCACACAATTTTATAACAATGGCATCGCACCACAACGTGTACAATAGCAACATCCCACCACTAATTGCACAACAGTGGCATCGCACCACATGTTCCATATATCATTAAGTCAAATTATCATCATTGATATTGTGAACATGAGCCTATCATATAATCAAGCATGACTAAGCATATCTACGATAACCCATATTGGTGATACAAATATGTCTAACTATTAATGACCATCCTATCGTGACAAAGGCCTCGTGATATTCAAAATAATTAAGGTGGCATAATAACAAATAGTTGATTACCTATTCCCAAAATTAATTGATATAAAAACATCATGCAATTTGATATAAAATAATATACTTTTGAAAGCATAGGTTCAATATTATCAAAGGACTATGACTTGCCTTGTCCTTGCTTAGTTACTACACTTTGGTCTTCAAATCTTGTGCCTGCTGCTTGAAAATCGTTGCCTAAACGAGAGAGACAGAGAGAAAAAACAAATAAAATAAATAAATAAATCCAAAATAAATTAAAATAAAATCTAAAATTAACCAAACCAACTTTGGGAGAAAGATCTTGATTTCGATGAATTTAGGAACTTGAACGGGCTGAATCGGACTTTGGATGGAAGAGAATGTGCTTTCAAAAGTTTATAAAATTGGAAAATTGCTGGAGATTGAGAGGGAGAGGTTGACAAGTGGGACCTGGAAGTCAGAGAGAAAGGAAGAAACAGAGGAGTTGGGCCGGTGGCTCGGGCAAGCGACGGCTGCATCGAACGACGGTGAGGGAGTCGATGACGGGCAAAACGTAACCTTAGCGGAATGAGGGTCCTCAAAGTGGTGGTGGTGCGACTGGGGCGACATAGAAGTGGCGGTTCTGGGTACAAAGAAGGCATGGTCCAGTGTAGGCTCATCTTCAAAGTCCGAACAACAAATTTAAGCAAGATTGAGTACATTGCGTACTAAACAAGACTTGTAGTGTATCACAATGTATTATAAATACAATGCTTATCAAATAATATTAATACATGCTACAAGTTGTTTTAAGTATTAAGAAAATTTTATTTGTCATATCAATACGTAGTATTTTGCAACGAAATTTTTGAAGAGCAGTTGAATAGATAAAGGACAAAAATTAAGAAATTGAATAATAACAACTCGCAACCCTCCTCGGCCACGAGCAATATCTTATTTTCTACTATAGACATGGTACTCAACTCAAATATAAACCAACAAACCATTTCCCATATTTTCCAACGAAACAGTGTTTATGAAAACCAAGACTATACCCATTAAGTCTGCACTAAGCATGCTCGCTCATGATTGCGAGAACGACTATTTAAATAGATTTACACTCTGCCGAGGTGTACAACTTTACCCATAGCACACAAATTCTCTAGTTTGTTTGGCATCCGTCGACTTAATTAGCCTTTTAACCGGCACATGTGGTTGTACACTTAGACTTAAATTGGAGTTGCTGGCGTTCGGTCCTTAATTGACCTGGACGAGGATCTTCCCCTATCTACTTGTGAGATACACCTCTCACACTTTCTTAGAATATAGTATAACTCACTCGTGTCACAAACTAGTTTTTTTCATTTTTATTTTGAGAGACCATGTGAGTAGGGTCCCATTTCGAGTGATAAGTATTTGACGCTGTGATGAAAAGTTTGTGATAGGATTCATTGCGCTTGCGCTACTGCTGGTATGTTTCTGTACTGTGCGGAACTTCCGATTTTGGAATGCGGAAGTTCCGATAATTGGAACTTCCGCCCTGGTAAAACGGAACTTCCGATTATCCTGACGTTTGTGTTCTTGTGTGTCGATAATCGAAACTTCCGCTCCTGGGATCGCGGAACTTCCGATAAACCTGACAAGTGTCTTCTGCTGTGACGATAATCAGAATTTCCAACCTGGGAGTGCGGACGTTCCGATAATCGGATCTTCCGCAATGGTAAGTGCGGAACTTCCGATTGTGGGCAGAACTGTGCAGAGAGGATAGTTTTGATTTTGAGTTGTGAATCAATTTGAGTTAAGAGCAAATGATGATTCTTTTATCTTGATCAATGCTATGTGATGTGTTTCTTGTCTGTGCTTGTTGCAGGGCATCGAGGTGGAGTCGTGGCGAGACACGTGGAGACCGGACTAGACGCAGGCGGCGTTAAGGTCAGAACGGTAAAGGTGTGTCACAGACGGCGTGCACTCGAGGCGGTTGCGAGTCGTTCAACAGGACCAGTTCAAGCGAGAGTACAACAAGTTTGAAATGCTCGCTGGCGAGTCCCTTGATGAGTGCTTTGCACGTTTTCATAAGATCTTGAGTAACCTCCGAGCGGTCGGTCTTACATACCCCGACTCGGACAATGCTCGTCAGATGCTCGCAGCTCTTGATTTGCGCGTTTGGGAGATGAAGGTGACTACCATCAAGGATACCACGGACCTCTCGACTTTGACTCTTGACGACTTTACTCGCTACCAAGACTCACGAGATTGACATAGTCTCTCAAGGTCAAGTCTCACGATGGCCTTAGTCACCGATCCCACTTCGATCTTCTTCCGATTCTCTTTGCGGTTTCTCCTGGTCGCTGCTCTCGTGACATAACCGATGATCGCTAGGAGCACTTTTGTCGATGAGCAACTAGCCCTCCTAGCTCGGAAGTTTTCCCATGCTTTCAAGAGGAGGGATGGAAGGAGAGGAGGACCCGTGATTTGTTTCGAGTGTGGTGCCCCAACCACATCCGAGCAAACTGTCCCAAGCTTGGGAAGGGCAAAGGCGACTACGGCGGTTCGGGCAAGAACGACTACATCGACAAGAACGCAACATGAAGCCCTCAAGACTGCTCTCCACAAGAAGAAGTTCCGCAACTTTGGGAAGGCCAAGAAGCTCTTCCATCGCGTCCTCACCGCCTTCGACGACCTCAACTTCAGCGACGTGGAGGGATGGAGCGACGATGAGGGCAAGGATGATCAAGATCCCAAGGACGGTGACGACTTCATCGGTATGTGCTTCATGGCCAACGGCACCGACGTCAGCGACAGCGAGCTCTACAGCGACTCCGATGAGGTAGGTCCCTCCTACGACCAGCTCAATGATGCATTTCTAAGCTAGGAAAGTTTTATGCTAGATCTAGAGCTAGGGTTAGTGATCTTGAGAAGGAAGTAGATAGACAATCACGGGAGCTTACTTAACTTAGATCTGCTGCCTCCTGTGATGATTGTGATACATGCTGTGTTTTGATTGGTGACATGGAGAAATTAAGGACCTCGCATGATAGTCTGACTTCTGAGCTTGATAAACTTAAGGTGGAGAATGCTAGTATGCTTTCTGAACTAGAAATGAGTAGGGTAGCACCTAGTTCATCGACTAGTGTAGAAACTACTTCTTGCACCTCATGTGAGGATAAGGACAATGCTTTTAAAGGTCTTTATACCATGTTGCTTGATCTGCCCGAGATTTGTGAAAGTTGTAATAATCAAGATGAATCTAAACGCAGGCGGACCACAAAATCATCAACTACAAGCTTTCCTTCTTGAGCCTATTGCTTCATGTGTGAACTGCTCCAAACTTATCATTTGAACTTGAATCTGTCTCCAAACAGCTTTCAAGAACTAGTTGATGATAATAACAAATTGGCCAAATTTGCTTCTAAGGACCTCGTTAGCTCACCATGCAAGAATCGTGAAAACTCAAATATGAATTGATTGTTCTGGATGAAAAATGTGTGAAGCTAACTAAGGACCTTCTAGAGAAGCAACCATCTGCTTGTAGTGTGTGTGCTGGGAAGAATCATGAGGGTTTGGTAGAGACGCCTAGCGATGTAAACCAACTGGCTAGTAGTATGACTGTTTCTCGTAGTCGGTTGTGCATGCACAAGCCAATCTTGCCTCTCATTGTTGGCTCTTCTTCGCTTCTCTTATCCTCTCTTTGTTCCTTCTTCCTCCTGCTCTTCTTGCACCTCTCTCTTTCGGGAGTGTCAGTATCTTATGAACACTCTCGAGAGGTTTGTAGGAGGCAAGAAGAAGTTCAACCTTATTCTAGACCAATTTAAGATTTGCAGATTTAATCAGGGTCTAGGATATGATTTCCATGAGGATATGAGGAAGCATCCACCTGTCGTGCTCAGAACCATAGCACCAGGTGTGATCAAAACTAAGCCCAGGATTGAGAAAGTCAATTTTAAATCAGCGGGTTTTGTTCAAAGGATCTCTGATAGCAAGGTGATTCCACCTGCAGCTTTGGCCTCTCAGAAGGCGAAGTATTATTGCACCTTCTGTCAGAAGTATGAACACTTGTTTGATCATTGCTTCAGGCGCGCCAAGATCGCGCGTAGAGATCGTGTTGAGTCTTTTAGGTGCATTCAGGGTCAGCCTCAGACCATGAGTGCACCTAAGACTAACACGAGGTCTAGGTTTGATACAACTGATGATTTAGGGCAGCATCGAGGACTTGGTTTTTCTGAGTTTTCTGATTTTCGTCCTCATGCTCCCTTCGGTCGTGACTTCCGTCGTTTTGAGGGTAGATCTCAGCTTCCCTTTCGAGATGGCTACTCACGGCGAGATCAAGATGTTGCGAATTCCGACTCGCTCTTCCATAGCGATCCGGATTCAAGAATGTACTTCAGTGTCCGCATACGCACCTTCTGACTCGTTGAGTAACAGAGAGCGTACGGTAGATAGAGGTCAGTCTTGCTTGACTACTTCATCTGTTCGACGTGTTACTCAGTATTGGGTGCCAAAATCACTGTTGATCCACCCCAGTACTGAGACTTTACTCTCTGTTTGACTCAGGTTCGCCGGGCAGGGAAGGGAAAGGTTTGGCTTGTAGACTCTGGTTGTTCTCGCCATATGACCGGAGATTCTCGTTGGTTTTCTTCCCTAGCCCGTGCTCCAGGTGATGAGACGATCAACTTTTGAGACGCTTCGTTTGGGCGCGTCATTGCTAAAGGTACTGTGCGCATTAATGATTCATTTATTATGAAAGATGTTGCCTTAGTAAGTATGCTGCAGTATAATTTGCTTTCAGTCTCTGAGCTCACCGATGACGATTTCGAGGTGAGTTTTAAGAAAAACAATTGCAAAATTTTTGATTCTTCGGGTAGTCTGGTTTGCGGGATTTCTCGTTATGGGAGGATCTTTCGTCTGCTTTTTCCGAGTCTTCGTGATCCTCTCCGGTGTTAATTGCTTCTGAATCCCGTGATTTGACCTTCTGGCATAGGAGACTTGGTCATATAGGATTTGATCATTTGACCCGAGTTAGCGGCCACGATCTCATTCGTGGTTTGCTGAAACTCAAGATGGTCAAGGATCTAGTTTGCTCTCCTTGCCGGCAGCAAGAAGATGGTTGCCGCTCACTCCCGATTCTAAGAATAATGACCGATGCACCGTGACAAATGCTCCATATGGATACAGCTTGGCCCACTCGAGTCTGATCAACAGGAGGGAAGTGGTATGTTCTTGTCGTGGTCGATGACTTCTCGAGGTACTCTTGGGTGTTTTTCTTAGCCTCGAAGGATGAGATGTTTACTCATTTTCGTGGTCTTTTTAGTAGGCTTTCTGTTGAGCTCCCAGGTGCATTACGAGCAATTCGCAGTGATAATGGCACCGAGTTCAAGAATTCCTACTTTGAGAGTTTCTATGGTGAGACAGGTGTAGAGCACCAGTTCTCCTCTCCGCACATCCCTCAGTAGAATGGCGTTGTGGAGAGGTAGAACCGTACCTTGGTCGAGATGGCCAGGACAATGCTGAATGAATATTCTACACCTAGGAAGTTTTGGGCTGAGGCAATTGCCACTGCATGCCATGTTTCAAACTGTGGATTTCATGGGGATATGCTCCAGATCTTATGATGATGTGACAATTGGCAATGGCATTTACGGTTTGTAGTTTCACGTGTTTTCGACAAAGCTACAGGTATTCTGAACAGGGGCGGTCTGACCGGTCCTTGCACGGCGGTCCGACCGGTCCCAAATCGGTCGGACCGGCCATGTGGGGCGGTCGGACCGGTGATGACCAAAGTGTTCAAATCGAGTGGGCCAAAAATAGGTGTTGTGGACAAGTAAGGGATCCCAATGCACTTGGTCTCATGATTTTGGAGTCTCCAAGAAAAGTTCTATTGGTTTAAAGTTTCCGAAGGTTTGAATTTGGGAGCTTGATTTTCGCTAAGTCTTAAGGCGGTCCGACCGCTCACGAGGAGCGGTCCGACGGCCATGGCGGTCCGACCGGCTCACCTGGAGCGGTCAGACCGGTTTCTACTTGAACGTTGGCCAACTTCGTGGCGATGTTGTTTTGTTAGGTCAAAGTCATTGGTTTCATGGCATATGATTTGCATGATGCATGTTTTGACTAACATGGGTCAAGTTGTGAAGAACTTGTTCCCGAATTCGTGTTTTCTTGTCCGTGGTTGTGCAGGTAGCTTGGTGGTCAACGACGGTCAACGGCGAGAGGATCGGGACTAGACTTGGAGAGTTGAGGTCCAGAACGATCGACGATGCCGGGTGAGGTCAACGACTCAAGCGTGACACAAGATGGACAAGGGTGACCTATTGGCAAATCCATGACGCATGGTGAAGCGGTTTAGGTCAAAAGGTTAAAGACGGCGCTTGCGGCGTGCGTATGTGATCCGCTTGTTAGTGGGCCTTAACGGAGCCCAATTGAGTCAAACCCTAGGAGTTTTAGGCCTCCACTATAAATAGGAGGAGGTGGTGGCGCACCTCTCTCTCTCGCTTTTATGTTTCAAAACCCTAATTGTCTTTAGGGAGTTGAGGTGGAGGCTAGGGCTCTTGATGGTTTGTGGTGAATTTCGTGATCCTTGATTGTCTACTTGATCCATGATGGTGTGGATGTAATCCACTTCAATCACGAAATCAATCTATGCAAGGTTTGCTTGAGATAAGTCTCTTTTCGTTCTTGCTTTCAATTTGGTGATTTTAGGGCTTTCTTTGATCCGCGAGTTTGTGATTGATTCTTTCACGTGAATTAGCTTGTGTGATATGTGTGAATCTATCTAGCATCATCTTGATCATCAATCTCTCACGAACAAGCTTTAGGATCAAGTTTTCGTTCCCTGCTTTTAGACCTTCGTTAATCAATTGACAATTGCTCAAGATCGCTCCAAGAATTATCATAATATTCGATTGGAATAGGTCCTCAATAGCATATAGAAGGTGTGTGCAAAGTTTCATAAAGATTGGAGTTGAGAATCAAAAGTTTCATCTAATTGCAACTTCGTCATCGGCCGATTTTATCGCTGCGGATCGGTTCGAGTCGGCCGGTCGATCGCCATCATCACCGGTCGACCGATTTTGAGCGGTCCGACCGCCAAAGACAACGCCGGTCGGACCTCCGACAATCGGTCCGACCGGTTATATAACGGTCGACCGCCCATGCCGTGTGAGTCTTGATAATCTTAGTTGATTTTGTTATATTGCTTAGGGTTTAATTGGATTCAATACTAGTCTTCCACAGATCGGTATATTGATCTTCATAGCTTTCTAATAGCTACTGGAGTTAAATTGTATTGAGTTCATAATTTGTGAAAAAGTGAGCGTGCTCCTATTCACCCCCTCTAGTCGCCTTTTCGGTCCAACAAGTGGTATCGAGCCCCTGTTAGTTCAATCTTGATCTTAATCGGTCACCGAACTTTGGCGATGGATAAGTTTTCTACTAAACCGCATATCTTCGATGGGCACGACTATGCCTATTGGAAGAATCGTATGCGCGTCTTTCTTGAGAGCGAGGACAAGCTATTTGGGATGTTGTTAGAGCCCACTGTTATTCTGAAATTGCTACACCGCTTCGCAATTCTTTTGGCTAACAACAATAAGGCTAAGAATCTTTTATATGGTGCACTTGGTAGACAAGAATATGATAGAATTTGCAATCTTTCAACTGCGCATGAAATTTGGAACACTCTCGAAACATATCATGAGGGTTCGTCCCAAATCAAAAAGGTGCGCCAAATGTTTACAAGCGTGAGTACAATAAATTCGAGATGCGTCCCGAGAGAGCATCGATGACATTTTCATCGCTTTAATAAAGTAATTAATCAAATGAAAGTCGTTGATATTGAATATTCTCAATCTGAAAATGCCACCCATCTCTTGGCCGCAATCAACACCAAGGAGTGGGAGATGAAAGCTACTGCTATAGAAGAAAATGTTGATCTTTCAAGTCTTACTTTAGAATTGCTTTATAGTAAACTCAAGACTCATGAAATTAAAAGAGTTGATCATCCTAAGAAAGATAATTTAGCTTTGGTAGCAGATCCTCTCAAAAAGGCTTTTGATGACTCTTGTGAATCTTCTTCTGGATTTTCATTTGCTTGTTTATCTGCTATTCATGAAGAGGAGCTTGAAAGTATTCCTGAAACAGAGTTAGCTCTTCTAGCTAAGAAATTCACACGGGCCTACAATAATGTGAGAAACAAAAGAGAGGTGGTCCCAGAACATGCTATGAATGTGGTGAGCTCAATCATATCCGCAAATTGCCCCAAGTCAAAGGTAAGAGCAATCATAAGGAAGGAAAGCTACTTGGAAGAAGCCTCCTTTCAACAAATCAAGGTATGAGGCAAATAAGCTTGTGAAGGCTGCTCACCGGGTCCTTGCCGCTTTGAGGATCAATCCTTGAGCGATGTGGATACCGGGAGTGAGGAGGACAAGGAGGAGGAGATCCCTCAAGGTAAAAAGAAAGGGAAGGCCAAAGACTTCACTGGCATGTGCTTCATGGCTGACACGGACGACATTGATGATAATGAGGTATCTTTTTCTTATGATGAGCTTTACGCTAAATATGATTCTATAGTTGAGCAATTGCTTAGTCAAGATGAAGCGCTTGAATTTGTTATGACAAAAAAAAGAAATTAGAGTCAAAATTAGCAAACTGAAAGTAGAGCTTAAAATGCTAAGACTCTTGAACTCGATGAATGTTTATCTTGTCATGCTATGCATTCAAATTACCAAGTTACAATCTGCTCATAATATTTGTGTACAACAACTTGAGAATGCTAAATCTGAACTAAATGAAATTAAAAGTGCTCCTTGTGAAAAATGTTTAGAATCTAGTAAATTGATTGCTTTTGATGTTTTTGATTCTAGCCCTTGCACTTCATGCTTAGAAAAGAACGTGAAATCAAAGATATCTTAGAAGTCGCTAGAGTCAAATATGCTAAGCTTAAGGACAATATTGAAAATACTACTTGTGCTTCATGTTCCACTCTTAAGCTTGAAATTGCTTTGTATAAGGAAAAATCTATGGATAAAACTTGTGATTCTTGTGTTAACTTGAGAAAAGAAAATGCTTACCTTCATGATACATTAGAAAATTTTTCTAAAGGTAAGAAACAATTAAACATGATTCTTGACAAGTCTAAGACTCCTTATAAGAAGCAAGGTTTAGGATTCAATTCTTTTCAAGACAATTCAAACCCAAAAGTCATTCAAGTCTTGGAAAAAGGTTTAATTGAATTCAAAGCCCAACCTGCAAAAACATCTTTTAAATCTGCAGGTTTTGCCCAACCTTGTATTAATTCTAATGGTGCTTCTTCTAGTGGTACCAAGTACCATTGCACTTATTGCAAGAAAGGTGGACATTTGATTGAATTTTGTTGGCGTAGGTTGAAAAATGATAGGAAAAATTTTGATAGAATTTCATTCATGCAACCTAGAGCTTCTATGAGACGTGGTAACACTGAAAAGAATAAACCTGGATTAGGATTTTTCTCTAATGCAAATCATTATGTTTCTAGACATCCTAATTCTAATGTGTATCGATCAAGGCGATCGACCATTGATGTCACCGGTCCGACCGCTTTGGTCGCTTGGCTCGACCGCCACCAACGCTCGGATCAGCCATGGACGCTTCAAGTCTCATTTTAATTTAAACATTGGTCATAACCGAATGTTAAATGAAATCAAGGATAGTACTTCGGTTTGTATACTCCTTGCGACGCGTGTGTCAAGATCGATTCCTAAATCTTGTTTATCTAATCCCGATTGAGACACATCGTTCTTTTGCTCCTTGATTTTCGTGATTACCGCGAAAGGGGAAGAACACGTGGTTCGTTGACTCGGATGTTCACGCCACATGACCGGAACTCAAAATGGTTCACCTCTTTCACGCGGCAACAGTGATGACTTCATCACTTTTGGAGATGATACACAAGGGCGAATTGAAGGAACAGGATCAATTAGGGTAAACAACAAATTCATTCTAAAGGATGTCGCTTTTGTGGACAAGCTTAGGTATAATCTTCTTTACGTCTCTCGCTTCTTGATGATGGTTATGAGACTGCTTTTAAGAAAAATGCTTGTCGTGTGCTTGATTCTCTTGGTGAGCTTGTGTTTGGAATCTCTAGAGTTGGTAGAATTTTGGAGCCGATTTTTCGTAATCTCTTCTTTGGATCTCTTAAATGTTTGCTTACATCTTCTTGATTTACGCTTTGGCATCGACGTTTGGGGCACATTGGTTTTGATCATCGACACGAGTTAGCAACCTTGATCTCATGAGAGGTTTCCTAAGCTCAAAGTCAAAGATGTCAGATGCGCTTGTAGGCATGGCAAACAAGTTGCCGCCACACCCTTCTCAGGACTATGGTTATGACCGACGGACTGTGACGCTTGCTTCATATGGATACCGTTGGTCCCGCTAGAGTCCGATCGATCGGTGGAAAATGGTATATTCTTGTTATAGTTGATGATCTTTCTAGATATACTTGGGTGTTCTTTCTTACTTCAAAAGATGAAGCTTTTGGTTATTTTCATGATCTTGTTCTTCGCTTGGCTTCGAGCTTCCCGGTGCTTTGAGAGCGATTCGCAGTGATAATGGCACGGAGTTCAAAAATGCTTCTTTTGCTTCTTTTGTGCCGAGCGTGGTATTGAGCATCGCTTCTCCTCTCCACACGTCCCTCAACAAAATGGCGTGGTGGAAAGGAAGAATAGGACCTTGGTCGAAATGGCTAGGACGATGCTAGATGAGTATAACACACCGAGGAGATTTTGGGCGAAGCTATTGCTCTCGCTTGCCATATTGCCAATCGTGTCTTTTTGAGACCTTCTTTAGGCAAGACTCCTTATGAGCTTCGTTTTGGTAGAAAACCCTCTGCTTCGCACTTTCGAGTTTTTGGATCAAAATGTTTTATCCTTAAGACAGCAACTTAGATAAATTTGAATCAAGAACTTTTGATGGGGTATTTCGGGTTATCCCGCTCATTCGAGGGTTTTCGAGTTTTTAATCTCGAGACTAACATTATTCAGAGACTTGTAATGTCACTTTTGATGAGACTAGCCCCGAGCTAGATCAATTGCTACGATGATTTACAGTGTGAGAGAGCATTTTTGTGGAGGAAGATGAGGACGGCTAATATCATTCCTTCATCTGCTGCTCTCAAGCGCCCATATTGATACAAGAACTGCTACATCTACTTCACCTTCGCTTGAGGCTCTGCTGCATCATCATCATCATCGCACTGCGGAGGTCGAAGAAACGACATCTCACCCGGCGCCCACTTCGCATTCAGAGACAAAGATCCTCCTGAGCATGATAATAGGTAACCTACATGAGCGAGTCACTCGCTCGTATAATGATCCAAATCTCTACTCTCATTCGGCTTTTGTTGCTTCTTTTGAACCCCGCGATATATCACATGCTTTATCCGATTCTAGCCGGGTAAATGCCATGCATGAGGAGTTAGAGAATTTTGAAAGAAATAAAGTTTGGAACCTAGTAGAACCTCCTAGTGGTCATAATGTTATAGGAACCGTTGGGTGTTTAAGAATAAACAAGGTGAGGATGGTTACGTGGTTAGAAATAAGGCAGTTGGTAGCTCGGGGTTTTAGCCAAGTTGAGGGGTTAGATTTTGATGAGACATTTGCTCTGTTGCTAGACTAGAAGCCATTCAGATTCTCGCTTGCATTTGCCGCTTCAAAAGGTTTTAAATTATATCGATGGATGTTAAAAGTGCCTTTTAAATGGTTTCATAGATGAGGAAGTGTATGTTAAGCAACCCCACGGTTTTGAGGATCCTAAATATCCAAATCGTGTCTTCAAGCTATCTAAAGCATTGTATGGTCTTAAACAAGCCCCTAGAGCACAGTATGATAGACTTAAGACCTTCTTGCTTAAAAATAATTTTGAGATGGGTAAAGTGGATAAAACTCTATTTATTCTTAGGCGTGAAATGACTTCTTGCTTGCTCAAATTTACGTGGATGATATTATTTTTGGTGGTTCCTCTAATGCTCTTGTTTCCAAATTTTTCCGACACTATGTCCGTGGAATTTGAGATGAGTATGATGGGAGAGCTTAATTACTTTTGGGACTTCAAATCAAGCAATGCAAGGAAGGAACTTTCATCCATCGACGAAGTACACTAAAGATCTACTCAAACGCTTCAACATGGGTGATCGCAAGCCAATTTCCACTCCCATGGCAACTTCGATCGCTTTGGATCCGATGAGGAAGGAGAAGTCGTGGATCAACGCGAGTACCGCAAAGATGATCGGCTCCTTCAGTATTTGACCTCGAGACCGGACATTCACTTCACGGTATGCCTTTGTGCAAGATTTCAGCGTCTCAGAACTTCCCATCGCCAAGCCGTTAAGCGCATATTCAGGTATTTACACTCTACCCTCTTATATGGCATTTGGTATTCCTGCTCTTCAGCTTTGTCCATTAGAGGTTTTTCAGATTCTGATTTTGCGGGCTGTCGGTTAGATAGGAAGAGTACCTCAGGCACCTGTCACTTCCTAGGCACTTCTCTTGTATCTTGGTCTTCTAGGAAGCAGTCTTCTGTTGCACAATCCACTCAAAGCGGAGTATGTAGGCTGCGCTAGTTGTCAGAGTCGATTTTGTGGATGACGTCCACTTTGAAAGATTATGGGTTAAACTTTGCTAGTGTTCCTCTTTTATGTGATAACACTTCTGCTATTAATATTGCAAAAAACCCAGTGCAACATTCTAGGACTAAACACATAGACATTCGTTTTCACTTCCTTAAAGATCATGTTGAAAAAGGTGATATTGTGATGCACTTCGTAGAGTCCGAAGCTCAATTGGCAGATATTCTTACCAAACCTTTAGATCAAACCAGGTTTTCCTCTTTAAGAAGCGAGTTAGGAGTTATTTATCCTTATGGGTTGGTTTGAGGGGGAGTTTGATCTTTTCTATTCTTTCCTTGTTCTTTTTGATCTTTTATTGTTCTTTTTCTGAACTTAGTGATCTTTTTGAACTTTTAGGTTTTTAGGCTTTTTATTGCATCTCATTGTATCATATTGCATTCATATGAAAAATACAACAAGTGGTTACAACAAGTGGTATGAAAAATCCAAAAAGATGCATTGTAATATAAGATTTACTGCTTATCTTTTAAAATTGATGAAGCTTTGGCTATTACCCTTTGGAGTTTTTGTATTTCAAATTCTTGCTCAATGTCATGTCTAGTTCTTTGACTTGCTAGAATTATCATGCTTTTACATGTGTAGCTAAGTCTTTGCTATATGAGCTAGAACCTTTTAAACAACTCAAACTAAGAAATTGCAATTTGTGGATGTTTTAGCGAGTTGCGCAATTAGTGCTCCTCTTGTGACATTGGCCCTGTCAGAATTGCTTCGTTAGCTCTTTCATCTAAAATTGACCATTACTTGAGCTTTTGTGTTCTTGAGATTCTAAAAATGCTCTTGTGAAAAATGAAAATCAAGATTGTCTTATGCTTAAATTGTGCCAAACTATTCTTACGAGACTGCTTGTCAAATGACATGAACTTGGAGATAGTTTGATGAACCAGACGATCTCATGGGGACCGCTTGTCGAAATGACATGAACCTCAAGATTTGTCGCCCCGGTAGAAGCTTAGAAAGAGTTTGTGGATGGCTCCTAGTCCAGGATCTTCTTTACTAAGATATACCTTTAATCAACTTTTGGTCGAAGCTTAGGATGAGTTTGTGGATGGCTCCTAGTCCAGGATCTTGTCACTAAGTTAGATCATTAGTCAACTTCAATTTTCAATGCAAATGAGAAAAATGTTGACAAATGGGCGTTTACAAAATATTGAGCAAAATGATTCAATACGGGACTTGATTGACTCTTAAATATGGTCTTTGTTAGATTTTTGATCTCACTTTGACATTTTGACATGGCCAATTTCACTTTAGGATCCCTGTTGATGAACTTGCTGAATTTGAAGCGTTGCTTAAATTGATCAAATCTAATGCTTTACTTTTGAGCCTTTGTGCTTAGCTTTGATATATATGTCTTACCATGATCTTGCTAGCGCTGTCAGGCTTGATATGCTGTTTGTGCAATATTAGAGATACTAGATTGTTCTTTTGGGTAATCTCCAAAGCTTCTTGTAATCAAAAATTGAAAAATACAAAAATTGAAGCCACTCCATTGCACGTCATGCATATTCCTCTTTATGCTTCTTTTGTTTCTGCTTCTTTCTTTATTCTCTATTTGTTATCCCTGGATGAGAGGAAGGCGTGATTCCTTGATGAATCCATTGTCAAAGGGGGAGAAGATGTGTTAAATAAAAAGTTTGGGAGAAGATGTGTAATATTTCTTTGCTACTCTTATTTGGAGAAGATGTGTTAATGAGAAGATTGGGGGAGAAGTTTATACAAAGGGGAGAAACTGAAAATTTGAAATTTGATGCTCATAGTGAGGGGGAGTTCTTGAGTTGCATTCTTATTGTCTTATTGATTATTCTGAACTTGAATTGCATTCTTTTATCCTCACAATGATCATAGGTTAATTGAACAATTGTTCTATCATATGGACTTTATGTGAGAATTTTGACCCTTTTCTGGAAATCAAAGTTTTTATGCTTACTTTTGTCTTGTCTCACATGCATATACTATTCTGATGCCAGCTTGGTCATTTACATTGCTTTTTCTTGCTTATGGACCAAGTTGTGCCTTTGTGCGAAAACTGCGAGTAAACTCGTTTTCAAACCTCTTACTTACATTTTCTGGATAATTGCCAATGTGTTCATCAAGGGGGAGATTGTGGATTTCATGGGGATATGCTCCAGATCTTAGGATGATGTGACAATTGGCAATGGCGTTTACGGTTTGTAGTTTCACGTGTTTTCGACAAAGCTACAGGTATTCTGAACAGGGGCGGTCTGACCGGTCCTTGCACGGCGGTCCGACCGGTCCCAAATCGGTCGGACCGGCCATGTGGGGCGGTCGGACCGGTGATGACCAAAGTGTTCAAATCGAGCTGGGCCAAAAATAGGTGTTGTGGACAAGTAAGGGGATCCCAATGCACTTGGTCTCATGATTTTTGGAGTCTCCAGTGAAAAGTTCTATTGGTTTAAAGTTTCGTAAGGTTTGAATTTGGGAGCTTGATTTTCGGCTAAGTCCTAAGGGGCGGTCCGACCGGCTCACAGGGAGCGGTCCGACGGCCATGGGGCGGTCCGACCGGCTCACCTGGAGCGGTCAGACCGGTTTCTACTTGAACGTTGGCCAACTTCGTGGCGATGTTGTTTTGTTAGGTCAAAGTCATTGGTTTCATGGCATATGATTTGCATGATGCATGTTTTGACTAACATGGGTCAAGTTGTGAAGAACTTGTTCCCGAATTCGTGTTTTCTTGTCTGTGGTTGTGCAGGTAGCTTGGTGGTCAACGACGGTCAACGGCGAGGAGGATCGGGACTAGACTCGGAGAGTTGAGGTCCAGAACGATTGACGATGCCGGGTGAGGTCAACGACTCAAGCGTGACACAAGATGGACAAGGGTGACCTATTGGCAAATCCATGACGCATGGTGAAGCGGTTTAGGTCAAAGGTTAAAGACGGCGCTTTGCGAAGCGTGCGTATGTGACCCGTTTGTTAGTGGGCCTTAACGGGAGCCCAATTGAGTCAAACCCTAGGAGTTTTAGGCCTCCACTATAAATAGGAGGAGGTGGTGGCTGCACCTCTCTCTCTCGCCTTTTTATGTTTCAAAACCCTAATTGTCTTTAGGGGAGTTGAGGTGGAGCTAGGGCTCTTGATGGTTTGTGGTGAATTTCGTGATCCTTGATTGTCTACTGATCCATGATGGTGTGGATGTAATCCAGCTTCAATCACGAAATCAATCTATGCAAGGTTTGCTTGAGATAAGTCTCTTTTCGTTCTTGCTTTCAATTTGGTGATTTTAGGGCTTTCTTTGATCCGCGAGTTTGTGATTGATTCTTTCACGTGAATTAGCTTGCTGTGATATGTGTGAATCTATCTAGCATCATCTTGATCATCAATCTCTCACGAACAAGCTTTAGGATCAAGTTTTCGTTCTTGCCCTTTTAGACCTTCGTTAATCAATTGACAATTGCTCAAGATCGCTCCAAGAATTATCATAATATTCGATTGGAATAGGTCCTCAATAGCATATAGAAGGTGTGTGCAAAGTTTCATAAAGATTGGAGTTGAGAATCAAAGTTTCATCTAATTGCAACTTCATCGGGCCGATTTTATCATTGCGATCGGTTCGAGTCGGCCGGTCGATCGCCATCATCACCGGCCGATCGATTTTGAGCGGTCCGACCGCCAAAGACAACGCCGGTCGATCCGCCGCAATCGGTCCGACCAGTTAAGTATAACGTCCGACCGCCTGCGTCTTTGTGAGTCTTGATAATCTTAGTTGATTTTGTTATATTGCTTAGGGGTTTAATTGGATTCAATACTAGTCTTCCGCTGTACTGGTATATTGATCTTCATAGCTTTCTAATAGCTACTGGAGTTAAATTGTATTGAGTTCATAATTTGTGAAAAAGTGAGCGTGCTCCTATTCACCCCCCCCCCTCTAGTCGCCTTTTCGGTCCAACACAAACAGAGTTTTTCTTAGGGCACTCTTGCATCGCACTTCTTATGAGTTGAGATATGGGCGAAAGCCCAGTGTCTCGCATTTTTGTGTGTTTGGTTGCAAGTGTTTTATTCTGAAGTATGGGAGCCTAGATAAGTTCGAGTCACGATCGTGTGATGGGATCTTTCTGGGTTACTCGACTTCTTCTTGTGCCTATAGAGTCTGGAACTACGAGTCTAGCAAAATGGTAGAAACCTGTGAGGTGACCTTCGATGAGGCCAGTCCGGGGACTAGGCCTGATATCTCAGGTTCTCTAGAGCAGTCTGAGTCCATCTTTGTGGACGATGAGGAAGACGGAGATGAGGGTTGTCTACCTGATCCAGTTCTTTCTCCTCCTCTTGAGGTGCCTTCTTCCACCGCACCTCGAGGAGATCAGCCTTTGCCTTCTGCTGCTTCCGAAGCTAGTGGCTCTGTCCCTATCTCATCTGCTCATGAGATAGAGGCCACTTCTTCATCTCACCCAGGACCTCCTGGACACATTCAAAAGGACCATCCTTCAGAGCAGATCATTGGAGATCTTTTTGAGCGAGTCACTGGTTCAAAAACTGGCATGTCTCTCTTCTGTCTCCATTCTGCCTTTGTTGCCTCATTTGAGCCTAATGACATTTGTCATGCTTTTTCTGATGAGTCATGGATTAATGCCATGCATGAGGAATTGGAAAACTTTGAAAGAAACAAGGTCTGGACGCTTGTTGAGCCCCCTCGAGGTCACAATATCATTGGGACCAAGTGGGTATTCAAGAACAAGCAAAGCGAAGATGGGGTAGTCATTCGAAACAAGGCTAGACTGTAGCTCGTGGTTACTCCTGTGTTGAGGGTCTCGATTTTGAGGAGACTTTTGCCCTCGTGAGCCGACTTGAAGCTGTTAGAATCTTGCTTGCCTTTGCAGCTTCTAAGGGCTTCAAGCTTTACCAGATGGACGTCAAGAGTGCCTTTCTCAATGGACTCATTGAGGAAGAAGTCTATGTCAGATAGCCCCCAGGTTTCGAAAACCCCAAGTTTCCTAATCATGTCTTCAAGCTTTCAAAAGCTCTGTATGGACTTAAGCAAGCTCCTAGAGCCTGGTATGAAAGGCTTAAGTCCTATCTGTTGAGTCTTGATTTTGAGATGGGTAAAATTGACAAGACCTTGTTCATCTGCCGTCTTGGCACTGATCTTCTGCTCGTCCACATTTATGTGGATGACATTATCTTTAGCCGCTCCTCGCATGCTCGCTCTTTCGCTTTCTGGATGTCATGAGCTCGAGTTTGAGATGAGCATGATGGGCGAGTTGAGTTTCTTCCTTGGCTTCCAAATCAAACAGACTGGAAGGTACTTTTCGCACCAAGGCAAGTACACTCGTGATCTCCCGAGACGCTTTGACATGAGTGATGGCAAGCCGTGTCAACTCCAATGGCTTCTCTGACCTCACTTGACCTGATGAAGACGGCGAGCCGCTTGATCAAAAGGAGTTCAGAGCATGATTGGCTCTCTCTTGTACCTCACACCTCGAGACCGGACATACATTTCTCCGTATGTCTTTGTGCTCGGTTTGAGCTTCTCCTCGCGTATCTCATCGTCAGCGGTGAAGCGCATCTTCGGTACCTTCGAGCTACCATTGACTATGGTATCCGTACTCTTCCTCTTCTTGTCTATCTCTTAGAGCTTTCTCCGATGCGATTTTGGTTTGGTGTAGGATAGATAGGAAGAGCACCTCTGGCACTTGCCAATTCATTGGCACTTCTCTTGTCTCCTGGTCTTCAAGGAAGCGCTTCGGTGTTGCATGCCATCGCAGAGGTCGAGTACGTTGTCGCACCCGATTCTTTGTAGCCAAGTGCTTTGGATGGTCTCGACCTTGCAGGACTTTGGGTTAGTAATCGACCGTGTTTCACTCTTTTGTGATAACACGTCTGCGATTTGCATTGCCAAGAATCCAGTGCAACATTCTCGGACCAAGCATATTGATATCAGATATCACTTTCTTCGAGACCATGTAGAGAAGGGTGACATTGTGCTCTAGTTTCTGGAGAGTGAACACCAGTTGGCTGATATTTTCACCAAGCCTTTGGACAGCTCTCGGTTTTCAGCTCTGCGGGGAGAGTTTGGGGTGGTTTGTCCTAATGGACTGTTGTGAGGGGGAGCTTGGGTTTTACTACTGTATTTTATTTTAATTATGCTATTTCTCTTTTCTGGTTGCATTTCATTTAAGTGCTTTGGGTCTAAGTCCTTCCAGCATAGGTTAGAGTGGTTATCTTGCCAAGTTTGCTTTGACTGCTTGTTCTTATCTTGTGCTTTTAGGATGCTGCTTATTAGCTGTTTCTCCTCTCTCTAAGTTGAGCTCACTCACTTCGTATAGGTTCTAGCAAGGGTCGGGCCACCCTTGGGTAGACAGGGACAGTGTTTGCTCCTTAGTGTGTTAGTTGATCAGCTGATAGTCCTGGATTCATATGGGGTAGATGTCGGACCCGGGAGTAACACCCAGAATCCTCTGTGCATTTCTGAACTAGTCCCATGATCAGTAGCTAGTTCATACAGTAAACAAATATGGTAGCATCCATAATTCGTATAACTTTATTAATACTCAACAGAGTTTATTACAAAAGAGGCTTACAAGCCAACAATAAACAAACACAGCGGAAGACGAAGAAGTAGTGGAGTCCAGCTGATCTACCACAGGCAATCGACTAGGGTAGCGGCCTAGTCATCGAGATCCGAAGTCCTTCTCCTCTGAAATTTATTTGCATGAAGCAAGGGTGAGCACAACTACCGTGCTCGCAAGTTACACCCAATAACAGAGTTAATGCATGCATGGATATATCAAAGGAAGGTTTATTTGTTAAATTTGCGTAAAGCAATGTTTTCTTTAAATATTTGTTACTAAGTTCCAAAGCAGTTATTATATAACTAAAATTCATTTTTATAAATTCTCAAGTTTTATAGTAGGATAACATCCATATGAAACATGGTGATGGATACCCTCCAATCACATGGCTAACCGCCCAAGTTTACCACAAGGATTAACCATCCTCAAATCATTTGCAAAAATCATTTTTAAAACAAAATCAAATTCTAACTTTGAGTGGCTTTGCTCAGCATGTCCATGACCGTGGACACGGCTATTCGAATAGTTTTACACTCTGCATAGGTTTTACAACTTTACCCACAAGAGATAATCAACTTTTAATGTCCGTCTGACACACTTCCGTAGGTGTGCGACTAAGTGATTATCACGAGACCTTTACAATGCGTCATTCCAAAGTAGTCATGCCCGCTAAGGTTTCACTTCCTTTGGATTAACCATCCGCTAGAAGCCCCCTCTTGCGCTGCTAAGGTTTCACTTCCATTGGGTTAACCACCCGCCGGAAACCCCCTCTTGCACCAAGTGGGAATACTGTCTAACCGACACCCACACACCAAAATGGCACAACTAACAATGGAACGTTGCAAATTATTCAGCCTAGCCTGTCCCATTCCAGACTTGTGGTAGTACGGTGGAGCTTTGCAAGATGCGGCTCCAAGACCGGTCCTTAACTGACTTGGGCGACTTTCAAAATAACCCCTGGCCTCAATCCTACCCAGATTGAGCCCGCGCATAAACCTGCACCCACCAACCATCCATTTCGCCCAAGTACAAACCAACTTTTCATTTTTGCTTTTCAAAGACATTTGCAAAATCTTCCATGACAAACCAATGCCATTGGGTTTTAAACAATAGTTAATCATTTGGCTAAAATTTCCCAAACTAAACATTTTTGGTCTAAGCATCTCTTTACATAATATTTTCAAATGATCCCAGTTCATACTATCGTATCAACTAGGTTTTTATCTAGGGTGACAATATATTTGATTCAAATATCAACATTGTCCATACAAAGGATTTAGGCATAACTATAAATTTAAAACAGGTATTTAAATTACATTGAATAAAAATAAGCATGCAATAATAATTTGAAACAGAATTTAAATAATTTGAAATAATGGGATCAAATATGATCAAAGGTATAACTTGCCTTGCTTGGTTATACGTTGTTCTCAAACGACATCGAAATCCGGTTGTCCGAAGTCGTCGAAATCTATACGCGTAAACGATCCAAATTCACATAGCATTCAAATGAAATCCAAATAAAATCCAAAAATTAATAAATAAATACTGGAAGTAAGATATCGACTTTATATGAATATAGGAATTTCAATCGACGAAAACGGAGTTCGTATGAGGGAGAACGAAATTCCGGAAGGTTGAAAGGGAGAGTGAATAGTAGTTTTCATGGCACTATTCATTCCCATGCATACGTGAATAGTAAAAAGAATAGAACAAATGACCGTGTCGGCGATAGGATGGGAGAGGTGGCCGACGAACAACAAAAATAGAATCTTAGGAATGAGACGAACCCAATGGTGGTGGTCGCGTCACTGGTGGAGGTCCAGCGTGACGGGGGCGCGCAAAACAGTGTATAGTGAATAGTAACATCGGACAGCCGATGATGTTTTGGAGAAAAGAAAGGTAGCACAACGTAGAGCATCACGAGGCGAAGCTAATGGTAGTGACGACATTGCCGGTGGATCAAAGACGGCGCCGAAAAATGACGACAGAAGGTGGTTGGTCTCCGGCGGAAAATTCTTGGTTACGGCGAAAAGAGAGCGGCGAACTCCAGGGATAGAAAGGGGAAACCAAGGGTACGCGGCGACGCAGTCGGTTCAGAAAAATACTGACCGAGGAGGGAGAACGGAGGTGGCGAAGTTTGTACGTGCATGTGTGTATGGTACTGTTTATGCATACATGAATAGTAAATATCGCGAAAGAATTTGCCGCGCAGGTGATAGGAATGGAGAGTTGGGCGGCGAACAACGAATATGGAATCCCGGCGAGGTACTCTACCCGATGGTCGTGGCGGTTTGGCCGGCGACAACCGGTGGCGACGGCGACGCGCAAATAGAAAAACAGCTAATATATAATAAAAACTCAAAATTACAAAATAAATACTGAAAAATAAAGGATGAATTTAGATGATTTTACGAGCAAGAATCATCGGATTCGGAGTTTGCAGTAGAGAGCAATAATTTCTGGAAGGAAAAATCACTACTAAAACAATTGCTACAGTAGTGTGACTAATAAGCAATGCACTGTTCATCTTCTCCCAGGAACCGAAGCAACAGAGAAAGGAAGAAGGTGATGGCGCCAGGGGAAAGAGAGGGGAGGGTGGCCGGAGAACTACCAAAATGGATTGCCGACGTCGAGACGAAGCCAATGGAGGTGACGGCGCAGTCGGGGGTGGCCGGCGACGGCGGGGGCGGTGCACGGTGGTGGTCGGCCATGGGAGGGGTCGGATGCTCCGACGAGTTTTCGACGAAGCGAAGGCATGGACGCGTAGAGTACGACGTCGCGGTGCCGGCGGTGGTGACGAAATTGGCGGCGCTCCACCGGAGGCGACGCACGGGAGGAAGAACGAAGAACTACCGGCGAACTTCAAATCGCAAATGTGGCCAAACCAAGGGGAGAGGGGAGGAGAGATTTTGGGGGTGGGTTGAGGGTGGAGAGGAGCTCCTGGAGGTCGCTTTATATAGGGGAGGAGGTGGCCGGATTGATGAGCAATTGCGAGAATAAAAGCTTCAGTTTTCGAGTGCCATAAAGACCGCATGAAAACTGAAAACTGCTCTTAATTCACAAGAAGAAACTGCCAAATAATGGTGTAGTGATGTAGGTGACGTTACTACGGACGTTTGGCTTCAAACGGATTTGAATTTGGTGCATTGAGTGAGGAGAAACGAGAAGAAAAGCGAAATCAGCCATTAATGGTGATTTTGAGCTTCGGTGCGCGGCGGCGGTCAGCAGGGGCGGCGGAGGCGGTGGCCGGCGACCGGAGTAGGGGAGGCGGGGTGAGGGAGGGCCGGCGGAGTGGTCGGTGGTGGCTGGCTGCACTCGGTGGTGGTGGTGCCATTCAAGTTCGTTAAGAAACATGACTTATCTTTAATCGTTGGTCTAAAAACTTCAAAAGCAAAAAATGATCTCTTTTGTGTGAAAAAACTGATCTCACCAACTCTTTCTCATGAGACTGCTTGCCATTGCACTAGGCATGAGCTCAGGGGGAGTCTTGGATGACCTAAGATCACTTCCTTAAGTCTGTTGCTTGGAGTGGTCGCATAAGGCTTGGGATCTAGCACATGGTTAAGATTTGAAAAATGGTTGAAGCTTACGAGGCAGTTGTGGATGGCACCTAGTCCAGGACTTTCTTTACTAAGATAAAGCCATAAAGAATTTTTAGAAAAAGAAAATTGTGCTAAATTTGCTTATCTTCGAACAGACCAAGTACTTGTTGATTTGAGTCGTTCTTAAAACTGGTAGCACTCTGAACTGTTCAATATTATGCTTCTTGGTTCCACTTAGAGTATTTGACATGGCTTGTATCATCCTTGGATACCTTTAGCTAGACTACAATATTGGTTTATTTGACTTGCTAAAGAATTAGACCATTTCTCAGATTATGGATTTCTTGTCTTAGCTATTCTCTACATCAATTGTCATGATCTTGATAGCATTCTAATATGTTATGACTTGGTGTAATACTCTAATAGTCATTTTGGATAATCTTCATGGCTCCTAATGCTTATAATGAATATCATATAGTCACTTACTCCCTTTTCTACATCTTGATGTGTTTATTGCCAAAAGGGGGAGAAGTTAGTTTGGAGAGAAAAAGTCTTCTGGAGCTTTGCAGAAAAATTTGCTCTTTCATTTCAAGCTCCAATCGTTCTTCTTTGACAAACATGGTCTTGAACCTTCTTGTTTCCTAGATTAGACCGTGTTTGGTCATTATCACAAACTCTTCTGTATGCTTTTTCGTGTTTGTCAATATACTCATCAAGGGGGAGATTGAGAGACCATGTGAGTAGGGTCCCCTTTCGAGTGATGAGTATTTGACGCTGTGTTGAAAAGTTTGTGATTGGATTCATTGCATTTCTTATTTCTTCTTTGGTATGTTTCAGATCGCGGGAACTTCCGGTTTTGGAATGCGTCGGAACTTCCGCCCTGGTAAAACGGAACTTCCGATTATCCTGACGATTGTGTTCTGGTGTGTTGATAATCGGAACTTCCGCACCTGGGATCGCGGAACTTCCGATAATACTGACAAGTGTGCTCTGCTTTGACGATAATCGGAACTTCCAACCTGGGAGTGCCGACGTTCCGATAATCGGAACTTCCGCCATGGTAAATGCGGAACTTCCGATTGTGGGCTGAACTGTGCAGAAAGGCATAGTTTTGATTTTGAGTTGTGAATTGATTTAAGTCAAATGCAAATGATGATTCTATTATCTTGAGCAATGCTATGTGATGTGTTTGTTGTCTGTGCTTGTTGCAGGGCATCGAGGTGGAGTCGTGGCGAGACACGTGGAGACCGGACTAGACGCAGGCGGCGTTGAGGTCAGAACGGTAAAGATGTGTCAAAAACGGCGTGCACTCGAGGCAGTTGCGAGTCGTGAACGACAAGGAATGCGGGTGCTTCCAGAAGGTGTGCGAGGGGCGAAAGGGTAATTTCGCAAAGCGGCACAAGTGGAAGCGGGCTCCGTTAGGGTTTAGCCGGCATAACGGGTTGGAGACCCGTTAGCCAAGGGCTATAAATAGAGGTGAACCCCTGGTTGTTTGGTTGGATTTTTTGGTGAGAGAAAATTAGGGTTAGCTTTAGCTAAAGACCCCTTGGAGAGTTTGTTTTGCTTTTTGGAGAGGTTGTTGAGTTGGAGAGGATGAACTGAAATTCGTGTAATCATTCCTCTGTGTTTGCCTCTGTAATCTTTTGATTCCTATCAATGAAATTCTGAGGTTTTGGTTCTTTGTTTATGCCTCTTTTGTTCTCTCTGTTCACGTTGAATATCTAGGGTTTTGGTGAAACTTTTGATTCCTCTTATGAGATGCCATGAAACTTGATATCTAGAGTCTTATTGATATTGCTAATATATCCTCAAAGTTTCATGAGCCAAGAATCTAAGAATCTTGCTAATTGTGGTTTTTGGTCGTTCTTGCCAAATATTCAAGAAATCCGATTTTGCTTTGATTAATGGATCTTTTTCTGCGATTCTTCTCCATGAGGTCAAGATGTTGTTTAGGATGATGTCCTGTGAGACTTGACCTGAGAAGAACATTAACGAGTTAGTATTTCGGATTTTTGGCAAAACCCCGAGCGTACTGTTCTTCGGTCAGGACAATCGGAACTTCCGATTTGTACAAGGCGGAACTACCGCAGGCGGAACTTCCGCACTGGAAGAACGGAACTACCGCAGTGCAGAACTACCGCAATGTAGAATCGGAACTTTCGATATCTGACAGAACAGTCCAGTTTTGTTTAACTCTTTGGATTTGATTCACATCACGTCTTGTGTTTAACAGAAAGTTTTTGGATTGCTGTGTGGACACTTGAGAGGGGAGGATCTTAATTTTTAAGGCACCATTCACCCCCCCTCTGTTGCTATTTCGGTCCTTCATATTTTATACAAAATAACAAAGGTAAACCCCTCTAGACCATCATTTCAAAAACTCCCAAATTCATGTTCTGATGTCATCCATTTAGCAAATTTTATTATAGATTATGGTTTGACTAAGCAATTGTGCGATACCCGCACTTGAAATTCCCAATTTGACATCATCTATAGCCTATACCATAACATAATCGCTACAACAGTAAGGATATCAACGTTTCAGGGAGGTTCATGCATCGAATAGGATTGCAACTACTGTTAACCCCGAATATAGCAATTTTAATCAAACATACACGCATGCATAATATATTTTGCAAAAAAAGTACATGTATTAAAATAGTAGGATAAACATGGTCAAAGGAGGTCATTGCCTTGCTCTGGTGGCTCTGAATATGAGGATGGAGTATGATTGCAAAAGTCATTCGAACAATCGATGTCTAATTAAAAGAGCCGGAAGCCAATTAAACATAGCAAAATAATTTCTACATCAACAAAATCCAAATATTTTTGCATATTTAGGTAAATCACAATTTGAGATGAATTTAGAAAAAATATTCATTCAATTAGGAGTTTGTATGCAAAAGTTATTAGCGTATTAATTTTCTTCGATTTGAAAATAGAAAAGTGCTGACGTCGAAGGCGTATTTTGCGAAATTTACACTTTCCAGCAGAGAAAGTGTACTCTTCTTTGTGTTCTACTGAGGTTTACGCTTTCGAGTAGAGGAAACATATTTTCCTCAGAACTAAAGGCAATTTTTCTCATTTTTCTGATTTTTATTAACTTACATGTGGGTTCTACTTGTCAGTGACTCATATTTTTGTTTTATTGATTTTATTTATAAACTAGAGGTGGTCCTACATATCATAGACTCATAATTTATTAACTAATGATTAAATCTATTTTAGATTTTAATTAACTGACAGCTGGGGTCCACCTGTCAGTCACTCAGTTTTAAAATGTGTTTGAAAATCAAGAATAGTGTGTGGTCCCACATGTCACTGCCACATTTACTAAAAACGTTTAGAATTAGATTTTTTATTACCTTTCGGCCGGCCCCACATCTCATCGATTAGTTTCACTTAACTATTTTCATTTGCATTAAGCTAATACTCAACCGAGTGGTCCCACTGATCAGAGAGAGAGAAAGAGGGGAGCTAGGTGCATGCATGGCCGAGCGCCATGGCAGCTCGCCGGTGGGGAACGGCGTGACAGGAAGGCTCGCGGATAGGCAAAATGGGTTCCTCTCTCAGTGGCGATGCTACCGGGTGGTGGTGGAGGCCGAAGGGATGGCCAAAGGCGGTGCTACGCCACCGATTAGCTGTAATACCTCGGAATCGAATCGGGTAATTAGACTATCAGCCGGGAGAAGAAAGGGCAAAGAAAGGAGTGCAAATTCTGAAACAAGAAGGGGTTTTTCACATTATTTCGACAACCTGGGCCCTGGGCTGCAGCCCAGGAGGGGCCCAAGAGGGGGCCGGCCATGAGGGGGGATACCCCTCCCCAAAACCCTAAAATCCCTCCCCTCCTCCCCTCTTTCCCCCATTGAGCTGCCACCCCTCCCTTGTCATGCGCCACCCCCACCTCTCCCGTGTGCCACTATCTTCACCACAGCACCTCCTCCCTCCCCGGCGGAGCCCGTTGCGGCGGTCCATTGGAAGGAAGGCGAGGAGACGATTTTTGGAGGGCCAACCAAGGAGAGGTAGCAGATCAGATTTGTGCAACGTGTTGCTCGTCAGTTTTGGATAATATGCGTACGTTTTCTGATCTACCCACCTCTTAGAAAGTTGTAGCCCTCGATTTTGGCTCTTTTGGCACCGAGATCACCTGATTTGGAATCACGGTTTTGGAGTTATGGTCATTTTACTGCGACTGTCCAGGAAAGCTGACGAGAATTGGCAGTCTGCTTGTCTAGCCAATTTGTATTTTTTGAGGCCGAATATGAAGGGTCACCCAAAACTAATGTTGTAGATATTTCTGTAAGCTTTCCAAGTTGATAAACAACATAATTTTTAGAGTTTCCAATCAAAAGTTATGCAAGTTTTACCGTCGCTGTTTTCTGTCTATCAGATTGTTAGGATAGAGAACTTCACCTGCATATTAGGGCTAGTAGGAGGCCGAACCAGGGGACTAGACCAACTAGGTTTTTGTATACAGTTTTGTCATGATTCCAGAGAGACCAAGATCACCTTGATCCGAGTTTCGTAGTGAAAGTTATGATATTTTTAGTACAGCTGTCCCGGGAAGTTTTCTGTCAGTCTGCCGGGGGATTTGGGTAGAACTTCTATTCGAACCTTAGGGCATGAGGAATTGGATTAAGGGGTGTAATCGGAGTCCATCTTTCAGCGTATTTATTATTACCACTATGCTTGTGTAGGAGGCGGAGTTCCGAAGTAAAGGCACCCATTTTGCTTCTTCGTGTGCCATAGGGGGGAAAAGAAAGAAACATGCAAGTACAGTAGTGGTAAATTGTGCGTGATCGTTTGTTTATGTTTACTATGTTATGAGTATATTGTGTTAATCATGGATGCTCGAATGTTATGGATATCAATGCTCGCAAATGCTAGAAGTATGCGTAAGTTTCATTTATGCATGATGATTTAAAGTATTGACCATGTGCATCATGATACCATATTGGAGGCATGGTCACGTGGTGACCAAGCATTAATTGAGGTCCCCGTCATGAATATGATGGGCTTTTGGGTCCCCATACTTGTGGAGTATGGGCTAAGGTCCCTATGCTAGAAGGCACAGGCATGGGTGTGCATCGACGGATGCACACTCCATAATCTGCAGATATGCAAAGAGAGAAAGAAAAGTGCATTTGAACAGTTTGCATCGCATAAGCATGAGACATATTTCTTATTGGGTTTTGTGGATGGATGTTGTTAATTACAATTGCGTTGGCTATTGTCTTAATATTTGTACTTTGCTGAGTCTTGGACTCACTCTTGCTGATGTTGTGTTTTTAGGTACCTCGTTTGCGGACGGCATGCATGGGAGGGAGTAGGGTTGCTTTGATTGCACTCACTACCACACATTCTTTAAAAAATAATTATCATTTAGACCGTACCTTAATAACAAGCAAACAGCTTAAGGATTAACTTTGGCTATACTTGAATGCATCGGTTTATTTGTAATAATGAGATTGGTAAATTTTAATTATGTTTGCTTATGCTTTAGCTGAGTAGATTATTTATGAATGCTTCGATGAACTTTGGATGTTGAAATAGTGATAATTTTATATGCATCTGTTGGAATCTCCGGTAAACTTAGTTATACAAAGGAGGTTCTGCCAAAATTTATTGTAGTGTCTTAGATTTGTATTTGTTATATTATTATTTTAGTAGCATTCCAGGCTCATGTTGGGCTGGGGTGTTACAGTTGGTATCAGAGCGGGCTTTAGATCCGTGGTGAATAGGTTAGCAACTTAGGTAACTTGATTTGTAAAAAAAATCTGTTAATGCTTAATTAACTTAAAACTTGACACACTTTGGTGCATGATGGGATGGGAATGGGCAAAGCATTGCATTTAGGTTTCCGTTATGTAGCATTGATTATTGCTGATATGAATTGATTATGAATGCTTATGATTTGGTTACGTGATTGTTATATGTGATGATAGTAGATGCTGAGAGGTAGAGATTGTGGTTATGGCCATAGGTATGGACAGGTTGTACTGCCGTTGGTGGTAGGGGGAAAGGGAAGTGTTTACTCTGAGAAACTTTGTTATGAAAGTTGGGGATGGGTCTCCTTGGGAAGCTTGTTGTTTTCTTGAGTTTCCATTGGGATATTCTGATTAGCCATTGTTGGTTGATGAATTTTCATGGATTAGTGGGTACAAAGCGATGTGTTGAAAAGTTCTATTTGGTCCTTGAGAAGTTCATTGTGATTGATGGTTGCTTTGAGAAAGATTAATGTGTTTCCGTTGGCTTAACTTGTCTCTTAAAGCAATTATTGTTTTCCCAATTGTTGAGTTATTCTTGCTACTGGTGAGCTTGGTTAACTGTCAAGGTTGACCTTTGAATTGGAGTTTTGTCTTTCTTATTGGTAAACATGACCCATGTATTTCGATTGATGATTTGGATAATGAAGGTTTTCTTTTGCGAGTCTTTTAGTGTGTGGAAGGTTTGACTCAATGTAACTCTTTTGGGTATTCTGAGCGTTGAAGTTGAATGGTTCTCTTTTATGAAAGAAAATGTTAAATCCTTTTAGCGATGTATTCTCGTGGTTAAGTGAGAGGTTACAATCAAAGAAATTAATGGGTATGATATGGGTTATCAGCCTGGGTTTGCAGTGTGGTGCATAATAAATCTTAGCGAGTACCCCTGGAAGTGAAATTGGGTAAGTCGATATTGTCCTCTAGTAGTTCTTGATGAGCTGTGAATATGAGGGTGACTATACTTGGTTGGAATCAATAGAGTTATTAAAAGTGTGGAACATTGATGAAATGGTTGATTATTAGAATTGTGTAGTTTGCTAAACTTGTTGGATTATTTGGTCTCGATAGGCTAGTCTAACGGTGTAGAATGAGAGACATAAGAATTTGTTCGACTGTTGTCTCAGTAGATAATGATATGGAACTTTCTTTGATTGGCTACTTGATGATATTGTGTATGCCCGAGGGAATACAAATAGAGAAAGGACCATAGATTCGTCCATGATTGGATAACCATCAATGGTTTATGATAACATCCAGATTGGAATTAGTGTGTACTAGATTAGTGTGAGCATTGTTAAGAGGTAAAGGGTTGAAATTTAAAAGTAATTTATTCATGTGTGTTTTATGAGGATGACCTGCGGCTGCATGGCCTTGTTAAAAGAGGTTTGCTTTGATAGTGTGGTTTGTGTATAAGATAATCTCTAGGACAAGTTGACCATTAGAATCTTATTGAAATAACAGAAATAGTATGAAATAGTTTATTGTGTTTCTTTTAGAAGGGTTTATGATAGGATTGAATATGAGACATGTGTTTGCATGACGATGAAATTGTCGGATAATAGTATGCCTTTGATGAAAGGGTTTTGGTATAACATATTAAATTGTGTAGTAGAATCGCTCTAAAATAAAGTGGTTGTTGTAGTGAGGTTGCATGATTTTAGTATACCCTCAATTTGAAGTTGAGATGATAAAGTGGTATATACCAATTCGGTGAACTTTTAGAGCTTTACAATGGAAGAGTTGACGATAAGGAATCATGTTAAATAGTGTGTTATTCTAAATGTTAGTGAGATTGTCTGCAATGGATTGTGACTTGCGGGAGTGGTGATGATTCTTTCAGAAAGAAAGTAATTTGACCGCCTTGTGTAATATCGGAGAAATGAAAAGTTTAAGAGTTTTGTATTCATGAACTTTTGGTAAATCATGATTACTGTGGTAGCTGAAATTGTTGAGAAAAAAAAATTAATCGAGGTGTGAGAATGTTCTACGGGGTTCTTAAGTGATTAGTGTGCTCTGGTTTTAAGACACTTCTTGTTAGAGGTGGCAAGTGATGTGGTACACAAAGAAAATTATTTTCGTTGTTAAGGAAAAGAGTGTGGTAGAGGTATTTGGAGTTAAGTTTTGCAGCTGGCAAACTTAATAAAGTGCGTTTAACATTTTGGTTGTTGTCGCTTAATAGTTTCTTGAGTTTCAATAGCAATGTTTTATTTTTGTTTGTTGAGGGTTGAAAATTCGCTTCTAGTGGAATTTGTGCACTCAATTGTGGTCTCGTCCTCTATTTTTCGAGATCTTGGCTATTTGACTCTCTCCATTGGTTTTGTGTCTACTGCGAGTGGTAAATGTTTTTACGTGCTGAAACATGTTTCTACCTATAGCTTCTTTTGAGAAAAGATTAACCGATTCGTGTTGCAATATCTTTTAGGATGTATAATGGCAACTTGATAGTGGTGGTCAAGTAGATGATTTTGGGTGAGACTCTGGGTGTCAATTTGTTTGAGATGCATTGAGTGATAAGTTGATTTCTTGGACTAGTCCTTGGAGAGGGTTTACCTTAAATAGAAAGTTTGGTCTTTGGGGCTAAACCGATGGCAATATTTTTAACTAATAGAACCTATAGTGGTTTGTGGTCAAAGATTATTTTTTCATGTTGCGGTCAAAGATTATTTGTAACTAATGCACGTCAAGAATTAAAAAACCTAATTCCTTCCTTCCGCTCTTCCACCTTTCTCCTCTGGTGATCTGTGTTGGTGTGTTGAGCTGTCGAATCTCGCTTGCGTTTCTTCTCGGCGTCCACCAGGAAGGAGGCAGAATGGGATCTTTGAATCATTACCGCAAAGAGCACCTATACGAGACATCAATAAGATTTCTGGGCAGTGCATCCACTACACTACTACACAAAAGCTCATCACATACGGTTCTAAACCATCATCACAGACGGTTTTTGAACCGTCTGAATTTTTGTGTCCATGATGACATGAGGTCATCACAGATGGTTTTTAAACCGTCTGTGAAAAAGGCTATCACAGACGGTTCGTGAATAGAACCGTCTGTGATAGTCTGTTTTCACAGATGGTTCTATTCACGAACCGTTTGTGAAAACAGACTATCACGGACGGTTCTATTCATGAACCGTCTGTGATAGTCTGTTTTCACAGACGGTTCGTGAATAGAACCATCTGTGATAGTCTATTTTCATAGACGGTTCTAAACAAGAACCGTCTGTGATAGTTTTTTCTATGGCAAAAAAAAACAAAAACGGATTTTCACTTCGTTTGGAGCCTCGCGAATGAATCTGATGTTGATTTTCAGATTGAACTTTTCACTAGCATTCCCACAATAGCCATAGCATCACAGTAGCATCAACTCAATCCATTCACAGAGCACTAAAAAAAACACGGCATGCATCACCCACACCACGTTGGCATCAACTCAATCCATTCACAGATCACTAACACATCACAGTAGTAATCCACATCACAGAGCAAAAGGGGGGAGTAGAGAGAGTGAGGTCGTGGGTGGCTGGGGTGACGAGGTCATGGGAGGCCGACGACGATGAGGCCGGGGCAAGGTGGAGGAGGCCCTAGGAGACGAACTCAGGGGAGGACGGGGCGACGAAGTAGAGGAGGTCGGGGGCGACGAGGTCGTGGGAGGCCGACGACGACGAGGCTGGGGCGACGTGGAGGAGGCCATGGGCGACGAGCTCGGTGGAGGCCAGAGGAGAAATGGCAGATGAGAAATGGCAGAGGAGGAGATGGAGATGGCAAAAGAGGAGATGGAGATGACAAAGGAGGAGATGAATGACTCTGTTAATATAGAGAGATTTTCGGGAGCCCGCCATTAAGTGCAAATTTTCATTTTCCCGCCGAACGAAACAAAAGTATCACAGACGGTTTTATACAAAAACCGTCTATGATGACATATCACAGACGGTTCGTATCACGAACTGTCTGTGATAAGCGTCTTGTCGACGATCAAATCGCCGATCTGATGAATAGATAAATGAAAAGAGGAAAATGGCGCGTATCTTCTAGAAAGTAGTGAGACTGCTCTTTATTGCTTTGAACTGGCTATTACAAAGGGTGTATAGAACTTAGACTAAAGACTAATTCGGGAGTACAAGTCTCTTGAGGGTGTCTCCCAAATGATCTTCACTGTTCCGGCCCCCCATCTTCAGTCCGCATTCCTCCTTATATAGTTGATGAAGGGTTGGCAGTTGTCTCGGAGGAGACGCTTTGTTCGAGGAAGCAACGCGTCAGTCGAAGAGAGATGTCATTGATAATGTATCAACCGTCGATGCGATTATATGTCCATGAGTCATGTAATCGCATTTGATGATCGTAACGTCGCGTGGTATGGAATATATACATGTTCCATTCGTCACACGGTAAAGCATATGTCTGGTCATAGATCCAGACATCAGTTCAAAGCCTTGTGAGTATTTGACTGGTCGTAGACTTAGTTGGGAACCATGTCCGACCAGATTGGGTACTATGTAACCTCTGGAATTCTTACGACCAGTGAGGTCGTTAGTCTTTGGTTTTACAACCATGAAGACGTATGGTCTCTATATACTAAATAATAAATAGAGGCTTTAATCCTCGTCAGCTAGCCCCCGAACTTTTTAAATGAATTGGTCGTATAGACGCTTACTCCCGATGCAATCGTATCGGGCAGACCCCTCATTAAATGTCGTGGTATTCGAGGCAGTCCGTATTCATTTTTAAAGTTCAGAAATTGTCTTGGAATTTGAAGGAACTCTTGGTCCGCTGGTCAAAAAGGGATTTTTGTCCGTTGGATTTTCCTAAACGATTCTGATGTTATTGCTATAAAAAGCCCCTTAGCACTGGGTGTTAGGGTTTCTACGCCTTTTGCTTTCCTCTTCATTTTTCAAGAAACCATCTCCGATCACCTTTGAATTCTTCGCCCGAAAGAAATCACCATGTCGGATCTTATTACCAACTGGTCGATCTCCGATCTGAGCGAGAAGAAACTTGAAGGTCTGGAAAAGGTTGGGCTATTACCCAACAGAAATCTGATCGCGTGGAGATCAGCATTTGGGGAACATTCTCCAAGTGGTGAGGATGGAGAAATTCCCATTTTTCTCGCATATATCGAATGTGGCTTCAGACTTCCAGTTCACTCCTTTCTTTCTCAAGTTTTGGAGTATTATGGAGTTGAACTGATCAATCTGGGCCCCAACGCCATAGCCAACCTCAACATCTTCGTTTACCTCTGCGAAGCGTACCTGAGAATTCCAGCAACCTTGGACCTCTTCAGGTACTACTACAGATTGGTGAATGCGAAGAAGACGACCGGTACACCCGGAGAGTATACCTTGCGTCTCCATGACGGGAAGGCTGATGAGTACATTCCGATGTACTCCAAGTATTCATGGTCGTCATGGAAGAAAAGTTGGTTTTACATGAAGATCACACAGGGCGATGGCCTTTATTATAGCGGTAAAAAGGCTATCGAGATCCCACAATGGCGTTCCTCCTCGAAGGAGGGAAAAATTGGGAGATGGGTTGAAGCCATCCATCTCCTGAGTGTCAGAGGTTTGACATCCTGGCACGTGGTGAGAAACTTCTCCAGGCGGAGAATCAGTCCTTTGAAGGCCAGAGCTCACTCGATGCTCTGGTATATTGGTCGTGACGATACGACCAATGATTCTAGGGAAGGTAAGTTCCAGTAAGAATCCGACCAGTATATTTTTCTGGTCAAATGCTCTTATAATCCTAAGACCTCTCTTTTTGTTTCAGCTTTGTCTTCTGATGAAATCAGAAGCCGGATCAGAATGATCTGTGCTGGAGAGCCTAATGAGAAGGCTGGTTTCCCTTTGATCTTAGCAGTGAGTACTGCTGAAGAGAGGACTGAGAGACTTCGGGTAAGTATGATAATTATTTTCCATCTTTACAATCTTTTCCGATTGGTGTTTACCTAAAAACTCTCTTTGATATGTAGTCGGTTGGTCTAAGAATTGATGAGGCCACGGAGACCTGTGAGCCAATTGACGAACCGACCAACCTTACGATCACTTGTGATCGTGTAGGGGTAGGTAACCGAAGGAAATACTTTTTGCTTAGATGAAAAGATATGTCCATCACCCGACTAACTTTGTTTGTTGAATCAGGCGGTAGTAATTGAGTCCCATACAGTTGTTCAAGATTTGCCAAGGGTCGTTGAAGCAACTGCTTTGGTGACCGATGAACCTACACCTTCCGATCCAATGACCAGGGATTCTACTCTTGACCAGCTGGTTGAAAGTATTACATCTGATCGTTTATTGAAGGATGTAGAGGGTACAGCCAACCCTTCCAGTTCGAGACTGGAAAATTGGTTGAAAAGAAAAGAAAGGCTAGCGCTACAGACTTCAAGCCAGCACGCTTCAGAGTCAAGATAAAAAAGATAACCGGGTATGTTGTAAATGAAATTATCACATAAACACATACCTTTTATATTCTTGGTGAACTTGAACTCTGAACTTCCTTTTCTTTGCGCAGACCTATTGGAGTTCCTGTCGTTCCCGACCAGGTTATTCCAGCAGGTCAGGTGATCGAGGGCACCTCCGATCAGGGCTTTCCTCAGGCGAACAATCCTGAGGAGGAAGTGGTTGGGGAAGCCCCCGAGCCTACATCAGTGTTGGAATCTGATTTGAATCCTGTGGAGATTGTTACTCCGTCAGCGAAGGTAGGCATCTCTGCAGATCCACAAGAGATTCCAACTTCTGAAAGGAACTCCTCCCAGACTAACAAGTTACCTTTCTCTCCTTGATTTACCGAGGATAAGAAGCTTGATGATGCTTGGAGGAGAGTATCAGATCGTCTTGCAAAGGCGAATCCTGATAAGATTTTTGTCGATTATAATGATGTGGCAATTCAAGTAAGTGTCCTCAACCATCCTTATAGTTTTCTTGAAGTTCATAAGAAACTTTTAAAGAAAAAATGCTATTCATGCAGCATATGGTTGAAAATTTTGCTGCGATCGGAGGACTAACCGATCGGATTAAGAAACTAGAGCAAAAACACTCCGAACTAGAAAGTAAGAACTTTCTTCTTAATTTGTCTTTTGCCAAGACTTTTTTTTTAACCGTCCTCCCTTATCAAATTTGATAGATTTGGAGAAAACAAAAGAAGAAGCTTTGGCTGAAAAAGCCAGAAAAATAAAGCTTGAAGAGGAAATTCAAGCTAAAAACCTGTCGATCGAAAACTTGACGACCAGATACGAAAATACCAGGAGAAATCCTGGAAGAAGGCCGAAGGTAACTTAGTCGTAGACATGACTTAGTATCTCTTCTGATCCTTTTTAGCCTAATATTTGTTTTGCTTATGCAGAACAAAATCAAGCTTTAATCAAAGCAAAGAAAGGTTTGGAATTTGAGCAAGATAAGGGGCAGCAGTTATGTTTAACCTTGATGAACAAATTACTGCACTCAACAAAATGATCTTTGACATGGGATCAGGATCAACGTTGCCTTCCATAAGTGATCCAATGGAAAAGGTAAATTACCTTGGTCACCTTTTGGAGGACCTTAAGGGCTTGCTCAAGACTACAAGAGATAAGTACACCCAGTCCATAAAGTAATCTATTGCTAGTGGAGTTAGTCTTGCTTTGGCAAAACTGAAGGCGTCCGACCCCTCTATCAATCTTCAAGCTATTGAAGAGGATTTTAACTGCATGCCTGAGGAGGCGACCAAGTTTCTCAAAGAAGTTAAAACTCTTGGAGACAAGGTTGCAGAAGAAATGGAGGTCGGATCTCCATCCAGCAGTGATTAATAGAGGGCAATCTCTAGTAGTAGAAATCCTGCAGAAAAGACAGAGAGTATGCAAAGAATGTGTACAAACTTACCTTTCTCTTATCAATGAAAAAAGAATTTTTGTTTATCCGGTCGACTTATCATATATTACCTAGCCCCCGACTGTTTTATAGTAGAAGAACTTTACTACAAAAACAGTAGGCCAAGAATATGAACTTAAGTCTCAACCATTGTTTGAAAGTATGTACTGATTGTTAAAAAACTGATCGTGATAATACTAGGAAACCTTTTTTGGTCGGAACCAGTGTTAGGTTTCGACTAGTTGTAAATCTATTTTTCGTAATCAAAGTACTTACTAAGACAATATACGGTCGAAAGAAAAAAAAATGATTTTTCTTGATAAGAGAAAGTTATATGCAAAGACAGATATAATAAACGATAAGTGGTTTTATTTCTATGCAGTGCTCAACGCTGGTCGGAATGAACTTGCTGAGAAATGAAGATATAGATTGTATTTCGCAATACGTGTTCGTGCTCTAGCCCGACTAGCAGCGAGGATCGTAAGAAAAGGGTCGTCGCTAGGAAGCTCCTTCCAGTCGGCGGAACCACATGCGAAAAAGGAGAGACTTCGACTATGAGGTTTTCCGTGTCCCGACCAGTAGCCAAACCAGAGTATAACAGAATTTTGAAAATAAAACATATAATCTCCATTGTCCTAAGCATATGAACCGCAGTCGACCAGAGCTAAGTTCTGTCATATATATAACATCACTTGCTTTTTGAATTGATTCATTATTTATTAAACTAAATGGAAATGAAATAAAAATTAAACGAAAAACTTACGCAATTGGCCAATATTCCAAGAATTAGACAAAACCTTACCGTCTGAAATGGCTAATCGTACTGAACCTGGTCGGGTGACTTCGACCACAGTGTAAGGACCTTCCCACTTGGGAGAAAGTTTGTTGCGATTTGCTTGGTTCTGAATTTTTCTAATAACCAAATCACCTACAGCTAAGCTGCGAGGTTGCACCTTACGACTGTGGTACCTTCGCATGGCTTGTTGATAGATTGCCGAACGCAACAAGGCTTGGTTTCGTCGTTCCTCAAGGAAATTGACATCGTCGAGTCATCTTTCTTCCTGATCCTTTTCATTAAAACGATCAGTGCGAGCAGAACCAATTTTTAATTCTGGAGGAAGCATGGCTTCGGCCCCATAAACTAAAAAGAATGGTGTTTCACCGGTCGCACGACTGGTCGTCGTACGAACAGCCCATAAAACAGAAGGAAGTTCTTGAACCCAAGCTCCTGGCCGTTTTATTAACTGGTCGAATACTCGGCCTTTGACCCCCTGCATTATGATACCATTGGCACGCTCAACTGCTCCGTTACTCTGCGGATGAGCAACCGAAACGAAATGGATTTTGATAACCAGGTCGTCGCAGAATTCCTGGAAATTACCGCTGGAAAGTTGGGTACCATTATCCGTGATTATACGACTGGGTACACCAAATCGTGCAATCACATTTTTTATGAGGAACCTCTTAGCAGCCTCAGTTGTAGTTTTAACAACTGGTTCGGCTTCAATCCACTTTGTAAATGTGTCAATCATGACGAAGAGGAATTCGAAGCCCCCGGGTGCTCTTGGGAAAGGTCCCAAAATGTCCCCAGGTTGTAAAAGGCCAAGAAAGAGGAATTGTTTGCAGAGCTTGCGACGGCTGATGTACTTGTCGGCTATGAAACTGACATTGTACGCACTTCGACACGAGCTCTTTTGCATCATGAAGGGCAGTTGGCCAATAGTATCCTTGCCTGAAGGCTTTACCGACCTATGTTCTGTAGGAATGATGTGCTCTACAGACTCCTTCATGAATTTCGGTTAGCAACTTAATGCCATCCGAGTGAGATATGCATCTCATCAACACTCCATGAGATCCTCATTTGTACAAGGTACATTCTATTAGAGTGTATGATTTGGCCTTTCGTGCTATACGATCAGCCTCTACATTATCTTCTGGAATTATGTCATGCTGAAGATAATTGTAGATCGATGTCATCCAATCTCTACCATGATCGTCACCGATCTGTGGAGCATCCATGTGATCAGAATCAATTGGATTGACCTGATGTGAACCATTGATGTTCTCAGAAAGCTCGACCACCTAGGGTGAATCGAGTTGCTCAAGAAAAAACTCCCGGCGGGACGGTGGACCTTGTGGAGGCCATCCGTGCCAACTGATCTGCTAGAATCGCCTTTCACTAGTAATTTGCGAATTCCGAGCGAATGAGCTGCTCGAAGTCCTACCAGCAAACCTTCATATTCTGCTACATTATTAGTAGCAGGAAAGTTAAACTGGATGGCGTACTTAATGTGTTCGCCAGTAGGTGATATCAAGACGACTCCAGCCCCCGATCCTTTAAGCATTAATGAACCGTCAAAGTGCATTGTCCACTCGTCGTGGTGCTCGTACTCGAGTTCTTGCTTAGGTTCTGGGTTTGTCCATTCGGTAATGAATTATGCTATTGCCTGAGACTTTATAGCTGTTCGTGAGATAAAATGGAGGTCGAACGTCCCTAGTTCAACTGCCCACTTTGCTATTCGTCCTGATGATTCCCTGTTTCCAAGGACTTGACCTAAGGGATATCCTGTAGGTACGACCACTTTGTGGGCTTGAAAGTAATGCTTTAGTTTCCTTGAAGACATAAGGAGACCATAGAGCAACTTTTGTACCTGTGGATATCTTTCCTTTGGTCCATGCAAGACTTAACTACGTAATATCTTTGGTCGTTGAGCGTTTTCACGCTCTACGACCCGATTATCACGACGACTGCGGCGTCGCAGATATGTAAATCAACAGTGTTTCTTCCGGTCTTGGAGAAACTAAGACCGGGGGGCTTCCTAGGTACTCTTTGAGTTTTTCAAAGGCTTCGTTGGCTTCTTTCGTCTATTCAAAACTCCCATGCTTCCGAAGAAGTTCAAAGAAAGGTAATCTGTGAGGACCCCGGAATATTGGAGGTTTATACCAAATTAATAATCATACCAAAAGTAAAATTTTTAATCAAGAACAATCAAGTCTTAATTAAAAATAATACTAGAAGTATAATCATTAACAAGGTACAATTCCAATATTCAGGTTCCCGGATATGCCTCTCATGTTAGCTCCCAGGATGAGCTGCTAACATAGACATATCCTTACAACATTATATCACAAGCATACGATTGGAATACAATAATAATAAAAATTTTCAATGAAACATTAAGTAAACCAGAAATGAAAACATAAATAATAAAATACAATCTCGATGGGCGCCACAACCCAAGGGCAACTTGATGGGATTAAAGCGAAGTACCAACGTAGCTGCGTCAACTTGAAATATTACCTAGGGCGTTCTTTACGCAACAAGTGGAAAATTCCACCGAGTGCGGAAGGTACTCAAGAAGACTTACACAAACTATTTAAAATAAAGTGTCCGAGAGGTCCTATACAAAGGATTAGAATTTTTAGATGCATAAGGTTAACAACGGGAAGGTTATAATGGTTAAATTTTGCGAGAAAGCAATACATCTTAACCTACACTTGCTAGGTTTTAGTAAAGCAATTTAATAAATCAATTTGGATTAAAATAGTAATTAAATAAAGGTATGATCATAATTAGTATCAAAATCAAGTGGCTACAACCACTAACAATAAATTGCATGACTCACTATCATGTCGAAACAAATCAAGTGGCTACAACCACTAACAATAAATTGCATGACTTACTATCATGCGAAATTAATACTTCCCAAAACCCAAAATTAGAGCAAATTCTATACGGTGACATCAATCCAAGCGTTGTCGTAGCAGTGGACACGGCTATTCGAATAGTTTTAATCCTGCGGGTGTACATCTTTACCCACACGACTTAGTTAGCCCGTAAGCCTCCTAATAATAGCACACTTGCCTTTGGTATGCCGTAGTAAACTAAGATTTGGTATTTTTCAACAAGTTGACACTATTGAGTTGGATGACCCATGTGAGGCCGATCCCGCTTAAACAACGATGATAGCATATATTCAGCCGAGGTTCACATGTTTATACAGGAATGCCGACCAGTCAATTAAATGCAAACTCGTGTTAGCCACACATATTACATGATCGGGCCTGAAGGTGCGTACATGCGATGTAACACATCTACGCCTTACCCTTCTAAGAACATCGATATCGATATAAGCTCCACATGGCATACGACACGGCCAAGACTTAAGCATCTATGCCATATGAAATCAATACACATGTCCTTACTCTCACGTATCCAACTCAATAATATTAACCCTTTACTTAACCAAGCAGCGCCCATACATCTGCGTGTGGAAATGCGTGGGGCTTGAATTGGGCCGTCGAGTTGGGTCCTTAATCAACCGGACAAGACATCCACAGTTCCCATTCTCGTGCACTAGGCACCATCACTAGCATCCACTTGTCCAGATTTGAATTAAGTTTAACAACAAGATTTAGATTCATTTGAGTTTAAATAAAGCAACAAAGAATCAACAAAAATAAAAATGTATTTGTTGTTCCCGTGTTTGACAAGATAAGCACGCCAAACACTACTGTTCTATGGACTTTGCATGGCTAAGCAAAATTGAAATTAAGTATTATATCACCACAAACTACCTTAGGTTGAGTGTATGATCATAATTAAGGTAAACCACAATTGTCGAGTTATAACTACCTATTGAGATCACAATTAATTGTTAAGAAAATTAGCATGCAACAAAGATCAACCGTGTTTTGTAAATCTCTGATTCAAAATTGGGATCAACATGGTGCAAAGAGGATGCTTGCCTTATGGAATGTCCACTTGTTCACTCTCGGATGCGTTATTGTTTCCGTCGCACAATTCGTAATCTAAAAAGAAAATACAATAACGAATAAACACCGATAAAATTGAGAAATCCAAAATGCTCAAAAATGCATGATAAATACATATGAATGAGGTTATGATTCTAGATGCATTTAAGTATAGATTGTAGTTTAATAAAAATTCAATTTCTTATGGGTAGTTAAAGTTAATTCAATTTACGGTGGAATTACAATGACTGACAAAGCTTAGAGTTTAGGTGATGTTGTTTTCCTTAACAGGACACCTAGTACTCACAAACACTCTCTACTTATTCTTAATTCTACAAAATTTTCAACTCCAATTCACCTAATCAACTAAACACTTAACTACAAAATACTTTATCTCCTAATTACCTACTCTAATCACTTTTCCCCTCCTATTTCTAACCCTAGCTCCCGGCCGATGCTTCCATCTCCCCCTTATCTCTTTGGTGACTCCTTCTCCTTCACCCTTGGTTTCCCGACTCTCTCGGTCTCTCTCGCTCCCTCATCTCTCCCTCGGCTCCCCGTCTCTCTCGGTCTCTCTCCACCGCAGTCGCCTCCTCGGCTCCCGCTCCGGTTGCTCACTCCCCTCGGCGCCCTGCGCCTCGGTCTTCGCCTCCTCCTCGGCGCCGCATGCGCCATTGTCGTCCCAGGCTTCCCTCATGCCGGCACTCCAGATCCCTCTGTCCCTTGATCGCAAGCCGCGCCTCGCTCCACCGGTCGCCTCGGCTCTCTCTCTACCCGGTTCTCTCTGTTGCTTCTCCCCTCCGCTAGCTTGGCGCTTAGGCCGCCATGCTCGCTCGCCTCCCGGCTCGCCCTACTCTAGTGCTTTGGCTTGGCGGCTCGGCCTCCCGGCCACCATTGCCTTGCTCCTCGAACCGCCCCAATCCTACCTCGGTCTCTTGCCCGATTGGTTCCCGCTCTAATTTAATTTCAGCTATGTTGATTTTAGCAAAAGCAGTTGATTTCATATTAATGTTCTTTGATTATTTGTGTATGCACGATCATGGTGACCGATTGGAGGTGGTGGATGATGGATATTGGGTTCGGTTGCTCTTGAGGTAAGTCCTCGGCGATCCCCTCTCTACTCCTACCCCTATTGCTCTGTGATGAAGAAAATGAACTGAAAGCTATGTGATGCTCTTGAGATGCGGGATGGATTTTCTTGAAATCGATGATTGATGATGTGCAAGTGATGTGCTTGCTTGATGGGTCTTTAGGGTTACCTCGGATGATTTTAGAAATTTGGAAGAAGAGGGTGGCGATCTTGGCTTTGGTGTGTGCTCCCCTCTGGTTCCTTCCTCCTCTTGCTCTGGCTTCCTTCCTCCTCTTGCTCTGTCAGGCTGCTTTCTTCTTTGGCTTGCCTTGGTTGGTTGCGACATCAGTTCTTAGTGGTGATCTTTGGCTTGGCTTGGCATGTTGATTTGCTCTGGACTTTGCTTGATTGTCTTGCTCTTGATCCCTTGGTTCGGCTTCTCTTGGTGTGGGATGTGGTGGCTTGGTGGTTTTGCCTTGATTCTTATACGAGAAGAGATGGAAATGGGTGTGGCTTGAGGAGGATTGGCTGCTGAGAATGAAATGGGTTGCTTCTGCTGGTTTTGCAGTGGGTTGGGAAATCTCTGGAAGGGGCTGTGATGTCCCTCGGTTGTGCTTTCTTTGGCTCGATTCGCCATTTCCTTTGGTCGTGCTCTGTTGGTGCTTGGCTTGGTGAAAAGAATAAGTCGTCATGGCAAAATGCTAATGATGCTCATGCATTGATGCTTATCGGATGGCTCCGATATTTTTGGGCTGGGCATTTTTGGTTCATTGGCTAGCAATTCATTATGCAATAGATTTGCGACAATTGAGGCAATTCAGTATACGTAGGTTTTGGATTTTCCTGAATGCCGAATGATGAAAACCTACGGAAATAAGGCGGTCGATTTACTTAGGTTAGTCTAGGTATCTTGGGTATCCGGTGCCGACTAATGCAGGTTAGCCTAGGTGACTTGAAAAGTCAAGATGCTTGGTTAACCCGAGGTTGGTATGGGTAGTCGCGATACTCAAGGTGCCGACTAATCTAGGTAGATCGAGGAACCGCAATGATTTCTATGGTATCTTGACGGCAATTTATTTTATTCTAACCCTATTATCTTGCTTTTGAACAACTAATGGTCTTTTGATTGGTTGGCGAACTATGGAGTACAAATGGGGTTTGGATTGGGTCGAAGAAGATGATTTGGCTGGACAACAATGGACGGGCAAGATTCCAAGGAAGACTTTAGGAAACATGCAATGCAAGTTTTATTTTAATATTTTTGTAAATGATTCAAAGTTGTAAAACATAATATGATCTGATGTAAATAAATTCTTGTTTTACTTGTATTGAGAAGATTGTTACTTATGATAAACATTGTAAGTTTTTAATTAAATTATTTCTCAGAGAATTTCTTAAGTATTTATTGTTGCCTCTCTTTGGAGCTGTGATTGGAGTTACCTATTAGACTTTGATTAGGATATTTACAAATGCAAAATTTATGCAAATGCTTCAGAAACAACAAATATAATATAAAATGCATATAATTACTGTTTATTAAAATTGGGGCTGTTACATAATCCCTTCTCGCCCAACCTGGCTATGAAACGACTTAGCGCTGCCATACAACCGGTTAGCTTTTGTACTTCTTTCTTTGTTGTCGGGGGACACATCTGACTGATGGCTGTTATCTTAGCCGGATTTGCTTCGATACCTCTAGCCGAAACTAGGAAACCAAGAAGCTTTCCAGCAGAAACCCCGAACACACATATCTCCGGATTCAACTTGAGGTTATGTCTTCTCAAGTTGTTGAAAGTTTCTTGTAGGTCAAGGATATGATCGCCTGCATTGATGCTTTTGACAACCAAGTCATCTGCATAGGCTTCTAAATTCCGACCTACTTGCGGGCTGAAAGTTTTTTGCATTAACCTTTGAAAAGTTGCGCAAGCATTCTTGAGACCAAAAGGCATCTTAACATAACAGTAAGTGCCATATGGTGTGATGAAGGAAGTTTTCTCCTCATCATTTTTACTCATGTTTATCTGGTGGTACCCTGAATATGCATCTAAAAAGCTTAGTAACTCGCACCCGGAGGTAGAGTCTACAAGCTGATCAATGCGAGGAAGGGGAAAATCGTCCTTCAGACAAGCTTTATTAAGATCTGTGAAGTCAATACACTTTCGCCATTTCCCATTATTCTTTTTAACCATTACAGGATTGGCGAGCCACTGAGGGTGATGGACTTCACGAATAAACCCAGCTTCAAGGAGCTTGTCAATCTCCGACTGGATTGCTTCCTTCCGGTCAGGTGCAAAACGCCTTAGCTTCTGTTTGACCGGCTTTTTATCAGGTTGGAGAGCTAACATGTGCTCGATCACTTCCCTAGGGACTCTGGGCATGTCGGACGCTTGCCAAGCGAAAACGTCCTGATTTGCTCAGAGGAAAGAGACGAGCGACTCTTCCTATTTAGGGTTGAGTCCTTCTCCGATCAGTAACTTCGGAACTGGCCTATCGATGTCTCCCAACCTGGCGTCTCTCGGAGAAACGCCTTTATCGAGGGGCACCTCTTTTGTCTGATCGAAGGGTTTCGTGTCAACTTTGGTCTGGAGTGCTTGACCTGTACCGCAGAAGAGTCAGTATTTCTAGTCGGAAGCTCATCAACCAGTTCTAAAGATCTTCGATCGCAAACATAAGCCATTTTTTGATCTCCCCGAACCATGATGACACCTTTTGATGCTGGCATCTTCAAACTCTGATAACCGTAATGTGTGGCTATCAGGAACCTTGCTAGAGCCGGACGACCAAGGATCCCGTTATATGCGGTCTCAAAATCGGCCACATCAAACGAAATCTTTTCCGTTCGGAAGTTATCAGGACTTCCGAACGTAACCGGTAAGGACACCTGTCCTATCGGTTTGGCGGTAGAGACAGGGACTACGCCATGGAAGGCATATTTTACTGGCTTTACCTTTGACTTAGGAACCTACATTTCCTCTAAAGCTCCCGAGAATAATATATTTAAAGAACTACCTCCATCTATCAAGACTGTATTGATCTTACAATTATTAATAGTAGGCTCAACTATAATAGGGAACCTGCCCGGTCGAGTCGATGAAATGGAGCAGTCTTTTTTGCCGAAGGAGATTACGGTGTCCGACCACCTCGAGGACTTGATACTGATCGGAGATTCTGCTAGGTTGACCTCCCGCCCCACGTCTTTCAGATGACGTCGAGAGTCATACGATGAAGATCCTCCAAAGATCATGTTGACTGTGTGCTGAGGTTCTTGGTATTCCATCTCCTCGTCGCTATCTTTATCCTTTTTGGAGCTGACCTCCCCCAACTCTTGTATTGAAGGAAGCGGGTCTTTACCTGCATAGTAATCTTCCAATTTCTTTTGCCAGACACGGCAGGTACGCAGATCGTGTCCAGCCTGTTGGTAAAGCGGGCACCACTTCTTACCCTTTTTATATCCATCGGTCGGAATATTTGCTTTACCTCGACCGGTATAGTCCCTCTTACCTTTGGTAGGCTTTTCCGGGACCGCTAAGATCTCCTTACCCTCCGTCTTGCGATGTTTCTTCTTCTTGAGAACTTTCTTATTCTTCTTCACATGCTCTTCTAAACAAGATTGAGGAGTTTTGTCTTTTCGATCTATAGCTTCGCTCCATTCGACTGCTTCACTAGCAGCTGCATATTTATCCGCCATATCGAATAGCCCGGTGGTTGTTCGTGGGGGATTCATAGCTATATCCTTCGTGAACCTCCGGTTCCTCAATCCTGCCTTGAATGCCTGAATCACAGAAGATTCTGCAATCTCGGGTATGGAATTACGAACCTGGCTGAACTTCTTGATGTACTGTCGGAGAGTTTCTTTTGGGATTCTGCCGGATCCGATGTAGATCATCTTCCTTCCCTGGGCGGTCGTACGTACCCTGAAAATTCACGATTAAGAGATCGCAGAGCTGTTCCCAAGTGTAGATTGATCCGGCCAGGTTTGGTTAGGTAACCATGACGAGCGAGATCCTTCTAACACCGTAGGTAGGTAATTAGCCATCACGTTTTCATTACCACCACCGCTCGGCGGCGGTGGTATAGATCTGGAGAAATTCTAACGGGTTCTGAGACCCATTGAACTTGTCCATGTTGGCCGGTCGAAACCTGTTAGGCCAACGCACAGCCTGGAGCCCTGTAAAGAAAGCTCGGCAGCCTGTGACTGATTCATGGCGCCTTCTTTGGAAAGGAGCCGGATTGCGGTCGGTTGGGGGCCGGTTCTTTAGATTAGAGAACTGAGGTTCCGGCGTCCCGACCTGATCGTGAGCGTTATGATGCTCTCGATCACCTGCCTGGTTCAAACGATGTCGAAGATCGTTCGGACCAAGCGAATGACCCTCTCGACGAGAGGAAGGTGTACTTGTTCGGAACAATCTCCTTCCCTCATGAATCATTGGTTGGAAACGTCGAGGAGGTTGCGGTATTGATAGATTCCCAACATACGCATGTTGCCCTCTGCCGAGGGAAGAACGCTGGGACGAAGTCATTGTTTGACTTTGCGGTGTCCTCCGTTCTCGGTATTCTTCCGTACGCTGTACGGTTTGTTGGAGAATCTCCGACACTTGTCCTACCAATTGGACAAAACCTGGAGCTCCTGCTAAAGTAAGATTAGTATTATTTAAAATATCACGAATGCGCTATAGATTCTGTACCATTACGGATGGTCTCGGAGGATTCATCGAGGTTGTTGGCGTTCGCAGATCCGAACCTTCTCTTAACCTCGTGCCTGGTCGCACTTGACCTGTCATTCTCGGTGGGGCTGAACCAGGCGAATTAACTGATGGACGTCCATCAGCTCTGTTGCCTCTGGTAGCTGGTGCTTGATTGCCCGCGCTATTTCCATCAACACATGGTGGCGAGGTAGCGGGTGCAGGACCGTACAGGGCATTGCGATCAGTATTTTCGATCGCATTGACTTCGTGTTTCCAACATCGATCCTCCGAAGAGTTTCCACTGTACTCAGTGGAGAGCTTCGTAGTACTTCTACCAGACATTTCCACGACGGAGACTGGTCAGAGATGAGAACCTCTTGAGGCCTCCGTGGCGGACTCAGCCAGATACGACGAACTGCTGATCGTATGCTGAGCTTTATCATCCCTACTCGGCCCATAGCCGGTGAGGGTTTCATAGACACCTTTACCAGATGTCGGTTGGCTCCTGGAATTGCAGGGTGAATACCTATCAACCATGATGGTGTCGAGAGTGTATTAACTCTCGGATTGCAGGGCTGAAAATTCATCACCTTTTTTGTCGGTCGGAAAGACTGGGCTTGAAGAGGTTTTTGGACACTCCGAACTGATCGGAATGTCCTGTCCCTCGGGAAGCTCCACTTGTTGCAGTGGTGCGTCCTCATCCATCTGCTTGACTTCGGCGTTGTCAGCGACTTGCGAACCAGCAGAGGAGGAAGAGGACGACGTCCAACCACCCTGCATGGCCTGGATGCAGGCGTCCATGTCGAGGTTGGAGTAGTCGTCCAGATCGAACCAATTCTCCTCGTCCCAAGTTCCTGCCATGATCTCATGAACAGAAGGATGGGCGAGAATTTGATGAGCAAAGAATTCCTTTAGAAGATTTGCGCCTTCTACCCCACGGACGACGCCAGCTGTCGACGATCAAATCGCCGATCTTATGAATAGATAAATGAAAAGATAAAAATGGCACGTATCTTCTAGAAAGTAGTGAGACTGCTCTTTATTGCTTTGAACTGGCTATTACAAAGGGTGTATAGAACTTAGACTAAAGACTAATTCGGGAGTACGAGGCTCTTGAGGGTGTCTCCTAAATGATCTTCATTTATTCGGCCCCATCTTGATCAGCATTCCTCCTTATATAGTTGATGAAGGGTTGTGATTGTCTCGGAGGAGACGCTTTGTTCGAAAGCAACGCGTGCAGTCGAAGAGATGTCTGTTGATAATGTATCAACTGTCGTGCGGTTATATGTCCATGAGTCATGTAACCGTACTTCAGTATCGTAACGTCGTGTGGTTTGGAATATATAGCACATGTTCCATTCGTCACACGGTAAAGCATATATCTGGTCGTAGATCCAGACATGAGTTCAAAGCCTTGTGAGTATTTGACTGGTCGGAGACTTAGTTGGGAACCATGTCCGACCAGATTGAGTACTGTGTAATATCTGGAATTCTTACGACTAGTGAGGTCATTAGTCTTAGGTTTTACGACCATGAAGACGTATGGTATCTATATACTAAGTAATAAATAGAGGTTTTAATCCTCGTCACGTCTCATCACAGACGGTTCTAACCACGAACCGTCTGTGATGAGTATCTCTGCCGCGGCACACAATTATCTGCCGCGGCACACAATTGGCACATAATCCTCTGCCGCGGCAGAGTATTGGCTGCCCAAACCCTACAGCGGCAGAGCATTGGTTGCCATGGTAAATTCGAAGACGGTTTTATACACAAACCGTCTGTGATGAGATACTCATCACAGACGGTTCGTGGTTAGAACCGTCTGTGCATCACAGACGGTTCTAACCACGAACCGTCTGTGATTCGAACCGTCTGTGATAGTGACATATCATAGACGGTTCGTCTTGGAACCGTCTGTGATTATTTTATTACAGACGGTTTCAAAGAACCGTCTGTGATGAGGTGTCTTATATGGCATATTTTGTAGTAGTGCTAGACCGCTTGTTTCTTCATCGACGTCAACTACCTCGCTGCACTCGCCTCTGCACTGCTTCCGTTTCTCCACCAGCCCCATTGTAAGTTGTTCATGCGCCTAAATAACAATATGTTCTTGATTATTTTTTGAAGCACAATTAGTTTCCTGCTGCTAGTTTCAATTATTGCATCATTAGTTCTTTGATGTGTTTGCCACACAGTAAAATTTAGACTTAAAATGTTGCCAATATTTCCAACACCGTCTTCCCTTGGGTTGTTGAACTTAAGCTTCTTAACCATTGCTCTGCTCTCTATAACTTTACTTTGGGTTTGGTCCCCGCCCCTATTTATAGATTATAACTACTGATTGTACTGTGTGTGAAAATGAGAGAGAACGATGACACCGATTAATCTTCCAGCTAAGTGAAGTGCTATTTACACCGCCCCTTCGGTTAAGTGTGTATATGGTAGTAGACCTTAGGGTCTAACTGCGGTGACTACTTTAGCTTAATCTACATCACACACTTCTTGGATAATTAATTACTACAATTAATTCCTGGTGGAAACTGGCACCCGCAAGGCCACATCACCCGGGAAAAAAGTGCCGTAGGTTCGCGCCGCGCGCGGCTCGCTCCCGCCCGATTTCCAGCCCGTGCGCTTGGTGGGAGGGAGCTTGCTCGCGCCGATCGATCGTCCCTGGAAGGCCGGGATTGCGTGGAGGGGCGCCTGCGCTTGTAGCGAACGGGTGTTGCTCGCGTGGCCGCGCGTCCGGTGGACCCCCGTAACCGCACGCTTTGTCTTTGTCCACGCCTTCGCTTGCCTTTTCTAGGGTCCAGTGGACCCATTAGCCGCGCCACGCCTTCGGCAAAGACGGTGCGCCCATGCCGGCGCCAGGGGCGCGAGTGATCTTCTAGTTATCTCAATTACTTTTAGATAGAGTTGGTCAAACAGGTTGTGCATGTCGAATTGACTCCAGGCTAGGTACTATAGACTCAGTCCAAACACGGTACAACATACACTGTTCATAGGCCGTATCGGCCCGGTACGAAAGCCCGTGCCGTGTTTGGGCCACTACCTTGGTACGGTGGGCCGGCCCAGCACAACATGAACAATGTCGGATCGTGCCACGCACGGCACGAGCCCGACCAGCCCGGCACAACCCATCTGGCCCACACGCGCTGGAGGCAAAGGAGGCGACACCTGGCCCGAGGAAGGGCGGGAGGAAAGGAGGCGGTGTGGCGCCGCCACGGAGGGAGAGGAAGAGCCAGAGACAGAGAGAGGAAGAGGGGGAGGGAAGGCGGCGCGGCGCGAGCCAGTGCTGAGGGAGAAAGCGGCGTGGCCGCGTGGGCAATGGGGCGTAGAGCAGTAGAGGCCAGAGGGAGAGGGAGAGCCGGAGAGGGAGAGGGAGACGGCGCGGTGCGGGCGGGCGTTGAGGGTGAGGGAGGATCGAAGGAGGCAACGCGCCGAGGAGGCGGCTTGGCGGTGCAGACGAGGCGGTGCAAATGAGTCTGTGAGCCGGTGAGGCGAACAAGGAGGCGGTGTGGCTGCGGTAGTCTCGGCATCTTGTGAGCGATGGGCGGGAGAAGAAGGGGCGCGGATAGGCGGCAGGTGGCGACGCAGGCCGGGCAGCGTGCTCGTTGGGGCATTTTTGCCTGTTTTTTGTGAGCATTTGGGTCATAAAAAATAGCAAAAAATCCTAAAAATTTTCCTATAAATATCCACCATATCCCCCCTCTCATTCAGAACCCTTTCATTCTCCATTCTCTTTTTGAAATTATGTCGTGCAAATTCAAATTCGCGTTAAGCTAATTTGGCAAAATAAAAAAAATTGCTAAAATTTGGAAAATTCAATTTTCGACTGCAAATCAGCGAAAGAGATACAATACTATTTTGGCTTACTTTTATTGTTAGTGATTGTTATGCTAAGATGAAAGTAATAATAGTGTTAGTTTCAATTTTGCAGTTTTCATTATGGACAGCCTTTACGACAGCTTTGCTCTTGGTGATAACGAACTTTCACTGGAAGAAATTGCATCCATGGAATCCATGGAGGCGGTTGTGGCTGCCTCAAGCCAACCGAAAGAGTAAGGCGGAATTCCGTCATCAGGCTCCACACTAACCAGTTCATAGAGGCTGATGTCGTATACATCACGAGTGTGGGAGAATTTCGACAGGATAACCAAGCAAGACACACAGGGAAATGAGGTACCATTTGCTATTTATAAAATTTATCGCAATGAACTATCTGCAAAGTCTACAAGTGGAACGGTGCACTTGCTTAGACATTATACAAGATGTAAGGTTAAGTAAGGATTCGTGATGAGGTTGATTCCTTCTTGCTACATCAACGATGCACTTGTCATATTATCAACCTAATAGTCAAATGTGGTTTGAAGAGGTTGAATCAGTATATTAAATCTTTTCATGATGCGATTTTGTATTGAATAATTCTAACGTAAGGATAGCATAATATAAGATCTTCTGCAGGGTGATGGGTGTACATCCAAAAAAAATTCGGTTTGGACATAGAGGTAAGGTGGAACTCTACTTACCTCATGCTTAAGAGTCCTTTACCATACAAGAATATTTTTTCTGTTTTTATTCAAACGCACTATCATACCACTGACGGTAGTCCACTGTTGACTGACCAACATTGGTTTGTTGCTAAGAAGATATTGTCATTTTTAGAGAAAAAAATTTAGGTAACTGTTGTTTTGTCCGCTGTCTACTATCCAACATCTCCTATCATTGTGTATAGTATTTTACAGATTGGTACTCAATTAAAAATGTATGAAAATAACTTAGTTTTACGCGATGCTATTGTTTCCATGAAATCTAAATACATTAAATATTAGAGACAAATCTCTTACCTATATGCATTTGCATTTCTTTTAGATCCTAAAGGTAAACTTGATGCATTTGGTAGTGTACTTGAACTTCTTAGTGGTGCTACATGGGTAAACTATATTGACTATTTTGTAGAAGTTCGTTCTCAGTTATATGAGGTTTACCAAAGGTATGAAAATAACTTTCGGGGAGTCCACTCGCAACGACCTCTAGTAGCCCCCACCTCAAGTAGCAAGACAAATATATGGGGCAAGATGATGAGGACATCCCTACCATGGATATAACCGTGCCTACACATACAACTCAACCACAACCAGTACAAGGACCTCTTACCCGAGCTCGTGCTCGCCAACTTAATTATCGGTGAATTCGTTCCTAGGATTATATACTCACGAGAATAGACCGCTACCTAATGCAAGTGATTTAATTGTGCTTAGGAATATGGGAAAGGACAATGGAGGCATGCGAGTCGTGGAGATGTATGGAAGGCATAATGGAGATCATCACGTCACTTTGGGTCCAAGACAAGCAAGAGTTCGAGATGGGCTCGTTACGGTCGATTCGGACTACGGCGTCGGCACTAACTTTAAGCGGCGTAACTTCTTCATACGGACTCCGTTTGGGGCGTTTACGGACTTCGTGGACAGCTTATCAAGTCTACTTTCTAACGGATCAACCTCATCATCAAATTCTATCCGAGCCGGCGAAATTATCAAAGGAGTCCGTATCCGTATTAGAGTCCGAGTCGAAAGTGTCTGCGCCACCTCTACTTTGGCCCAGGCCTTGTAACCCTAGGGCGTCGTCCACCTCGGCCGGCCGCCACCTGGTCGTTTCCCTATATAGGAGCCGCCGTCTCCTCGCTTGCAGGGGATTTCGTTGAGTTTAGGTTTAGCCATTGTGCAAACTCTGTTCTTGATTGTGTCGAGCGACCACCTGTCAAGACAGCTTCGGGATCCCATCTTTGCTATTCACAATACAATTTATGTTTCCTTCATATTAGCAATATCAGATTGCCTATGTCTTATTCTTGCTAGTTCTTGATTGCTCGCGAGGATTGAACCGTGTTCGGAGTTGATCGCGCCTCCAGCGAGTCAATAACGCTTCGGAGTTAGTTCGCGATTGCTAAAGCGCAAGCGTCGTCGTCGGTTGTAGTCGGATCGTGAGAGTCACCGCCACCAAAATCGATAGTTATCAATCTCATCGAAAGATCGGACACCTCGTTTACATCACAAGATCTTCGGTGGCTCTTCCTCCAGGTCCAGGCCTTCTTCTTCTACACAACAATATGCTCAGCTAAGACCCACAATGAGCGGGGAACTATCCATCTATCCGAGCGACAATACGATGGATTTCAAGTTAGAAGGCTTGAAATCTTGCAATGGTGGCAAGTCCATAAGTTAACATATCTCGTGCTATCCATACTTGCGTGATGTGTTAACTATTCTATCTCCACGGTTTCCTCTGAGTGCAGTTTGATCTTTACGGAAGAATATTGGATGAGAGAAGAACAAGTCTCACAAGTGAGATGGTGGAGATACTTCTAGCAAGTGAAGGACTAGGAACAAGGCGATACATCGAACACAACACTCTGTGAAAAATCGAGAGTTGTCGGAGGTATTCAAAATATGTACTTAGACAATAACATCGACACGTAAAAGTAGAACAATGATGTATCTTGTATGTAGAGCTATAGGTTGTACTCTTTTTCATTTGCCAAGGTTTTCTCATTTTGAGTTTTTACTTAACGAAGGTTTTAATGACGCAGCCAGATGGACATTAATAAAGCTCTTTACTTCATTTTCAATATGATTATCTCATATTTTCCAATTTTCATGACTATTTCTAAATTCTACACAATTTTCTAATTATTTTGGATTTTTTTGGTTCTATCGAGCCAAACGAGCTAAATGGACCAGACTTGGCCCGTCGGGCCAAATGGGCTCATGCTAGCCTGGCACGGCACGAACGGTAGATGGAATGTACTTGGGCCGCCTCCCTAGCACGTGGGTCGGCACAGCACGACCCGTCTAACAACTAGGCCAGAACGAGCCGTGTTGAGATGGGTCGTGCCTCGTCGAACCCATGCCATCTGGCGGGGCGCCCATTTGGCAGTGCTGCTCGGGATGAGGCCATGTTGTACCCTGTCTACCCGATTAACACCTAGTGTTCTGGTGAACACTTATATTTATAATGTTTCCATTGGTTGTATGAAAATAATATGAGTAGATTGCCTTAAAAAGTTTATGGTTTCACAGATGAGATAAGTTTCTGATCAAAATTGTGTCTCGGAGATGGTGTTTATTGTTAAGATGATGCTTATTGTTGAGAAACCGACGCTTCTACACAACAATATGCTCAGCTAAGACCCACAATGAGCGGGAAACTATCCATCTATCTGAACAGCAATACAGTGGATTTCAAGTTAGAAGGCTTCGAAATCTTGCAATGGTGGCAAGTCCATAAGTTAACATATCTCGTGCTATCCATACTTGCACGTGATGTGTTAACTGTTTCTGTCTCCACGGTTTCCTCTGAGTCTGGTTTCAGTCTTTCTGGAAGAATATTGGATGAGAGAAGAACAAGTCTCACAAGTGAGATGGTGGAGATACTTCTAACCGTGAAGGACTAGGAACAAGCTGATACACGAACACAACACTCTGTGAAAAAATCGAGAGTTGTCGGAGGTATTTAAAAATATGTACTTAGACAATAACATCGACACGTAAAAGTAGAACAATGATGTATCTTGTATGTAGAGCTATAGGTTGTACTCTTTTTCATTTGCCAAGGTTTTCTCATTTTGAGTTTTTACTTAACGAAGGTTTTAATGACGCAGCCAGATGGACATTAATAAATCTCTTTATTTCATTTTCAATATGATTATCTCATATTTTCCAATTTTTATGACTATTTCTAAATTCTACACAATTTTCTAATTATTTTGGATTTTTTTGGTTCTATCGAGCCAAGCAGGCTAAATGGACGGACTTGGCCCGTCGGGCCAAATGGGCTCATCTTTGGCTTTGGCACAACACGAACGGTAGATGGAATGTACTTGGGCCGCCTCCCTAGCACGTGGGTCGGCACAGCACGACCCGTCTAACAACTAGGCCAGAACGAGCCGTGTTGAGATGGGTCGTGCCTCGTCGGGCCCATGCCATGCCGGGCCGGGCCGCCCATTTGGCCAGGTCTGCTCCAGGATGAGGCCATGTTGTACCCTGTCTACCCGATTAACACCTAGTGTTCTGGTGAACACTTATATTTATAATGTTTCCATTGGTTGTATGAAAATAATATGAGTAGATTGCCTTAAAAAGTTTATGGTTTCACAGATGAGATAAGTTTCTGATCAAAATTGTGTCTCGGAGATGGTGTTTATTGTTAAGATGATGCTTATTGTTGAGAAACCGACGCTTCTACACAACAATATGCTCAGCTAAGACCCACAATGAGCGGGAAACTATCCATCTATCTGAACAGCAATACAGTGGATTTCAAGTTAGAAGGCTTCGAAATCTTGCAATGGTGGCAAGTCCATAAGTTAACATATCTCGTGCTATCCATACTTGCACGTGATGTGTTTATTCTATCTCCACGGTTTCCTCTGAGTGCAGTTTGGTCTTTACGGAAGAATATTGGATGAGAGAAGAACAAGTCTCACAAGTGAGATGGTGGAGATACTTCTAGCAGTGAAGGACTAGGAACAAGGCGATACATCGAACACAACACTCTGTGAAAAATCTGAGTTATCGCAGTATTCAAAAATATGTACTTAGACAATAACATCGACACGTAAAAGTAGAACAATGATGTATCTTGTATGTAGAGCTATAGGTTGTACTCTTTTTCATTTGCCAAGTTTTCTCATTTTGAGTTTTTACTTAACTAAGGTTTTAATGGCGCTTGACGGATGGACATTAATAAATCTCTTTATTTCATTTTCAATATGATTATCTCATATTTTCCAATTTTTATGACTATTTCTAAATTCTACACAATTTTCTAATTATTTTGGATTTTTGGTTCTATCGAGCCAAGCAGGCTAAATGGACGGACTTGGCCGTCGGGCCAAATGGGCTCATCTTTGGCTGAACACGACACGAGCGGTAGATGGAATGTGCTTGGGCGCCTCCCTAGCGTGGTAAGACGCGGCCGCGACCGTCTAACAACTAGGCCAGAACGAGTCGTGTTGAGATGGGTCGTGCCTCGTCGGGCCCATGCCATGCCGGGCCGGGCCGCCCATTTGGCCAGGTCTGCTCCAGGATGAGGCCATGTTGTACCCTGTCTACCCGATTAACACCTAGTGTTCTGGTGAACACTTATATTTATGAAGGACCGAAATGGCAACAGAGGGGGGGTGAATGGTGCCTTAAAATTAATACTCCCCTTCAATGTAATTAAAACCAGCCTACAAAGATCTCTGAAGATCTAAAGAAAGTAAATGAAGTAAGATCAAATAACAAAAACAAGTTTCAGGCTGTTCTTCTGGAAATCGGAAGTTCCGGGCAGTAGATTGCGAAAGTTCCGCTTGCGGTAGTTCTGCAGTGTATATCGCGGAAGTTCCGCTATGCGATACTTCATTGCATAAAATCGGAAGTTCGATTATCTGACAAAAACGAGCGCTCGGGTTTTGCCCAAAAATCAAACTACTTAATCTTGAGTGCTCTTCTCGAGGTCAAGTTTTACAGACATCATCCTAAACACCATCTTGACCTTATGGAGAAGAATCGCAACCAAAGATTCAATAAGCGAACCAAAAGCGGATTTCTTGAAGAAGGGGCAAGAAAGACCAAAACCAATGATAGCGAGATTCTCGATTCTTAGAGCATGAAACTTTGAGGAAGTAATAGCAATACCAAAGCGATTCTAGATATGAAGTTTCATGCTATCTTATAAAGCGAATCAAAAGATATGCCAAAACCCTAGATATTCAACATGAGCAGAGAGGGAATAAAGAGAGGCATAAACATGTAATCAAAGACTCGAGTTTCATTGATAGAAATCAAGCGTTTACAAGTGGAAACACGGAGGAATGATTACAAGAGATTTGATTCATTCTCTCAAAACCAACAAACTCTCAAAAGGCAACACACACCCTTTTCTAGAGCTAACCTAATTTTCTCTCAAAAGCTCTAACCTAACTCGGGGTTCTCCCTATTTATAGCCTTTGCTAATGGGCCTCCAACCCATTAAGCCCGCTACACCCGAACGGAACCGCCTCCACTTTTGCCGCTGCGAAAAGACCCTTCGCCCCTTGCGCACCTTCCGAAGCCTCCGTACACCTTGTTGTGTGCGACTGCAACCGCTTCAAGATTCACGCCGTCTTGACACATCCCGGCCGTTCGACCTCAACGCCTCCTGCGCCTAGTCCGGTCCACGTGTCTCGCCACGACTCCATCTTGATGCCTGCGATCAACACAGACAAAAACACATCACATAGCATTGCACAATAACATAGCATCAACATTTGTATAAGACTCAAACTCATACAAGATCAAAATCACAAAATAATCTTCTACGCGATTACGGACACAATCGGAAGTTCCGCACTTACCACGGAAGTTCGATTTCGAACTATCCGCACTGTCGGGAATATCGGAAGTTCGCGCTCAACAACTGCGGTACTTCGATATCCGAACAACCGACTTCCCAGATATTTAATTCCGATTTGATATCTCAGAGAACACTTAATGTCAGAATTATCGGACACTCCGCTACCCCTTGAGCGGAAGTTCCGATTACCTTCAGCCGAAACCAAAACCCAGATAAATCGGAAGTTCCTATTTCCAACACCGGTCGTTCCGATTAATCGGAACTTCCGCTCCATACACGGTAGTTCGATTTCCTGACTCGACCGAAGCAGTCTAAACCGAAAACCTCAACTCTCAATCTAATCAACACACTTGTCAAATACTCATCACTCAGAGTGGAGGACCTCTCACATGGTCTCTCAATCTCCCCCTTGATGAGTATATTGACAATTACCGAAAAAGCATAAGATGAGTTTGAGATTACAGTCAACCAAGGTCTAAACAAGAGAATTAAGCTCAAGACCAAGTTGACAAAAAAAAAGAGAAAGACTTGAGATGAGATGAAAGAGCAATTTTCGCACAAAACTCAAGGCTTTTCTTCAGAAGGCTTTTTCTCACACACATTCTCCCCCTTTGGCAATAAAATCATCAATATGTAGAAAAGGGAGGAAAAGACTATATGATGTTCATTTTAAGCATTAGGAGCCATGTAGATTATCCAAAATGACTATTAGAGTTTTACACCAAGCCATAACACAGAAGAATGCTATCAAGATCATGACAATCGATGTATAGAAGAGCTAAGACAGAAGGTCCATAATCTGATTAATGATCCAATTCTTTAGCAGGTCAAATAAGTCAAGATTGAAGTCTAGCTAAAGATATCCAAGGATGATACAAGCCATGTCAAATAATCTAAGTTGAACCAAGAAGACTCATACTGAACAGTTTAGAGTACTACCAGTTGAAGAAGGACTCATTTTATCCAGAACTTGGTCTCTTTGATGATAAGCAATTTTAGCACATTTTCTTTTTTCGAAGACTTTTATGGTTTTATCTCGATAAAGCAAGCTCTGGACTAGGTGCCATCCACAACCGCCTCTGAGCTTCAACCATTTTTTTAGCCATGTGCTAGATCCCAAGCCTTATCGACCACTCCAAACAATGACTTAAGGAGGTGATCTTAGGTCATCAAGGCTCCCCGAGTTCATGCCTAGTGCAATGGCAAGCCGTCTCATGAGAAAGATTTGGTGAGATCGGTTTTTAGCACAAAGAGATCATTTTGCTTTTGAAGTTTTTAGACCGGTGATTAGAGATAAGTCATGTTTCTTAACAAGCGACATAGCTTACTCAAAAGTTCAAAAGAGATTCGAGACTCAACTCGACCTACTTGACATGGCGAATATCATAAAAGGATAGTTTCAACGGACTAGTCTCAAGAGCTATCATGACAAGATTTTACTTCAAGTTTAGCATTTTTTTAAAAAAAAATACCTTAGCATGGCAAAGACTAAGCTACACATAAACAGTCATGATAGATCTAGCAGTTTAGCATAAATCATGGCAAGGTGTAAAATAGTGAAAACAGATCATAAGGGATAATAAACAAGGCTCCATTTGATTATCATGCAATGCTTGATGAAATACACAAAATCGATTCCCTTGAATGAGATGCATCTTTTAATTGAGGTTGAGTTATGACACAATTAAGAATATGGAATAACCAAGAATAACTCCCCCTGAACCAAAGGAACAAAAACGAGAATCTGATAAGTAAAACAGAAAAGGCAGTCCTTTAGAGCATAGAAAAGATATAGAGAAAACTATCGCTCAGACAGATTCTTATCTACTCCATATGATTCTAGGACTATTAGGTGATCTACACAAACACTAAGGAGCAAACAACATCCTGTCTACCCAAGGGTGGCCCGACCCTGCTAGAACCTATAAGAAGTGAGTAAGCTCTACTTAGAGAGGAAGAGGCGACTAATAAGCGACATCCTAAAAGCACAAGACAAGAAGTAGCATCAAAGCAATGTGGCAAGAGAAACACTCTAACCTATCTTTGGAAGGACTTGACCGAAATATTAAAAGAAATGAAACGAGAAAGGAGTAAGCGTATAATATAATATAATATAATACAATGGTAGCACAACGCTCCCCCTCAAAGATCCGTGGGACAAACCACTAAGCTCTCCCATGGTGGCAACCGAGAGTCATCCGGAGGCTTAGTGAAGATATCGATAGCGGTGCTCACTCTCCTGGCTGGAGCACAATGTCACCCTTCTCTACATGGTCTCTAAGAAAGTGATATCGATATCAATATACTTGGTCAGAGAATGTTGCCTTTGGGTTCTTGGCAATGCAAATCGCGACGTGTTATCACAAAAGAGTGGAGCGCAATGATAGATAGCCCGAAATCCTGCGGTCGAGACCATCAAAGCACTTGCTCGACAATCGGGCTGCGACAGCGTGCTCGGCCTCTGCGGTGGATCGCGCAACAGGATTGCTTCCTCGGCGACCGGAGGCGAGAGAAGTGCCAATGAATTGGCAAGTGCGGAAGTGCTCTTCCTATTTAACCTCTGACCCGTGAAATCGCATCGGAGAAGGCTCTAAGATATAGACAAGAAGAGGAAGAGTACGGATACCATAGTCAATGGTAGCTCAAAGGTACCGAAGATGCGCTTCACCGCTTTGACGGTGAGATCTGCGAGGAGAAGCTCGAAACCGAGCACAAAGACACCTGAGAAAAGTGTATGTCCGGTCTCGAGTGTGAGGTACACGAGAGAGAGCCAATCAAGCTCTGAAATCCTTTTGGTCAACGAGTTCGCCGTCTTCATACGGATCGAGCATTTGTAGATGCCATTGGAGTTGATCTTGGCTTTCCATCATTCATGTCGAAGCGCTCAGAGGTCTCGAGTGTATTTGCCTTGATGAAGAAAGGTACCCTCCCGAGTCATTTGATTTGGAAGCCAAGGAAGAAGCTCAACTCGCCCATCATGCTCATTTCAAACTCAGAGCTCATGACATCGAAAAGCGGGAAGCGAGAGCACGCGAGGAGCCGCCAAAGATAATGTCATCCACATAGATCAGACGAGCGGAAGATCGGTGCCAAGGCGGCGGATGAACAAGGTCTTGTCAATTTTACCCATCTCAAAACCATGGCTCGTGAGATAGGACTTAAGCCTTTCATACCAAGCTCACGGGAGCTGCTTGAGTCCATACAAAGCTTTGGAAAGCTTTGTAGACATGGTTAGGGTATTTGGGGTTCTCGAAACCGGGAGGTCATCGACATAGACTTCTTCCTCAATAAGGCCATTGAGAAGGCACTCTTGACATCCATCTGTAAAGCTTGAAACCCTTAGAAGCTGCAAAGGCAAGCGAGATTCTAATGGCTTCAAGTCTAGCTACTGAGGGCAAAAGTCTCTTGAAATCTAGACCCTCAACTTGAGAGTACCCACTGAGCTACCAGGCCTAGCCTTGTTTGAATAACTAACCCATCTTCACTTTGCTTGTTCTTGAACACCCATTTGGTCTCAATGATATTGTGACCTTGAGGGGCTCAACAAGGGACGGACCTTGTTCCTTTCAAAGTTTTCCAATTCCTCGTGCATGGCGTTAGTCCATGACTCATCGAAAAGAGCATGACAAGCGTCTTTGGGCTCAAACGAGGCAACAAAGGCAGAATGGAGACAGAATAGAGATATGCCAGTTTTTGAACGAGTGACTCGCTCAAAAAGATCTCCAATTATCTGCTCTGAAGGATGGTCCTTTTGAATGTGTCTTGGAGGTCCATAGTGGGATGAAGAAGTGGCCTCTACCTCATTAGCGATGCGAGATAGGACAGAGCCACTAGCTTGGAAGAAGCGAGAAGGTAAGGTGATCTCCTCGAGGTGCGGTGGAAGAAGGCACCTCAAGAGGAGGAGAAAGAACTGGATCAGGTATACAACCTTCATCTCCGTCTTCCTCTTCGTCCACAAAGATGGACTCAGACTGCTCTAGGGAACCTGAGATATCAGGCCAAGTCCGGGTGGCCTCATCAAAGGTCACCTCACAGGTCTCTAACAATTTACTAGACTCGCAGTCCCAGACTCTATAGGCACGAGAAGAAGTCGAGTAACCCGGAAAGATCCCATCACAAGATCGTGACTCGAACTTATCTAGGTTCCCGGACTTGAGAATAAAACACTTGCAACCAAACACACGAAAATGCGAGGCCATGGGTTTTCGCCCATATCTCAACTCATAAGAAGTGCGATGCAAGAGTGCAGAAGAAAAACTCATTAGAAACATGACAAGCGATAGCAATTGCCTCATTAAAACTTCCTAGGTGTAGAGTATTCATCAAGCATCGTCACGCCATCTCGACCAAGGTGCGGTTCTTCCTCTCCTAACGCCATTTTGTTGGGGGCGTATGGAGGCGAGGCGGTGCTCTACACTGTCTCACCACAAAACTCTCAAAGTAGGAATTCTTGAACTCGGTGCCATTATCATGCGGTGCTCGTAATGCACAGGGAGCTCAACAGAAAGCCTACTAAAAGACCACGAAAAGAGTAAGCGTCTCATCCTTGAGGCTAAGAAAAATACCCAAGAATACCTCGAGAAGTCATCGACCACGACAAATGCGTACCACTTCCCTCCTCTTGTGCCTCTAGCCGGTCCCTCGTGTCCATATGGGCGATTGACACAGTGCATCTGTCATAGTCCTTTATGGCGGAGGATGTGAAGCGGCAACCATTTTGCCGTGTCGGCAAGGAGCACAAACAAGATCCTTGACCATTTTGAGTTTTGGCAAACCACGAATGAGATCGTGGCCGCTAACTTTCGGTCGGATGATCAAATCCTATATGACCAAGTCTCCTATGCGAGAAAGTCAAATCACGGGATTGAAGCAATTAAACATCGGAGAGGATCACGGAAGATCGGAAAAATCAGCACGAAAGATCCTCCCATATCGAGAAATCCATAAACTAGACTACGAAGAATCAAGAATTTTGCAATTGTTTTTCTTAAAGCTCACCTCGAAACCGTCATCGGTGGTGAGAGGCTGAAGCGATTATCTGCGACTTACTTACTAAGGCAACATCTTTTAAAATAAAAGAATCATTAATGCTCCACAGTACCTTTAGCGATGGCGCCCAAATGAAGCATCTCGAAGGTGATCGTCTCATCACACAGAGCACGGGCTAGGGAAGAAAACCAGCGAGAATCTCCGGTCATATGGCGTGAACAGCGAGTCTACAATCCGGACCTTTCCCTTCCCAAATGGGCGACCACGAGTCAAGCAGTAAAGTCTCGATCTTGGGGTGAATCAGCGATGATTTTGGCACCCAATCTTGAGTAACACGCGAATGATGAAGTAGTCAAGCAAGGCCGACCTCTATCTACCCTCGCTCTCTGTCACTCATCAAGTCAAAGATCTCGACTGTTCTTTGGATCCATTGCTATGGGAGAGCGAGTCGAAGTGCGATAACATCTTGATCTCGCCATGGTAGCTATCTCGAAAGGAAAAGCGAGATCTACCCTCGGGGCGGAAGATTACGACCAAAGGGAGCATGAGGACAATCGAAAACTCGGAAAAACCAAGTCCTCGATCTTGCCCAAAATCATCAGATGGGACAAACCTAGACCTCATGTTGGTCTTAGGTGCACTCAAGATCTGGGCCTGACCCTGAATGTGCCTAAGAAACTCAACACGGTCTCTACGCGCGATCTTGGCGCGCTGAAGCAATGATCAACTAAATGTCCATCTTTACGGCGAAAGTGCAATGATACTTCATACGAGGGCGCGAGGCTGCGGGTGGAATCACCTTGTTTGTCGAAATCCTTTGAACAAAACCCGTGACTTAAAATTGACTTTCTCATCCAGGCTTAGTTTTGATCACACAGTGCTATGGTTTTGAGCACGACAGGTGGATGCTTCCTCATATCCTCCTTGATATCATATCCTAGACCCTGATTAAATCTGCAAATTTTAGATTTATCTAGAATGAGATTGAGCTTCTTCTTACCTCCTACAAACCTCTCGAGAGTGTTCATAAGATACTGACACTCCCGAAAGAAAGAGGTGCAAGAAGAGCGGGGGAAGAAGGGACGGCAGAAGGTAAGGGAGCGGAAGAAGAACCAACAACGGAGGAAAGATTTGCTTGTGCACGCCAAACCGACTTTGGGGGGCAGTCCTCATCGCTAGCAGATTGGTTCACGTTGCTAGGCGTCTCTACCAAACCCTTAGACTTCTTCCCAGCACACACAATACAAGCAGATGATTGTGTCTCTAGAAGGTCCTTAGTTAGCTTCACACATTTTTCATCCAAGGCAACCAAATCACATTTTAGTTTATCACAATGATTGCATGGTGAGCTAACAAGGTCCTTAGAAGCATCTTGAGCCAATTTATTCTTGTGATCAATCATTTCTTGAAGCTGCTTGATCTGATTCTAGTTCAAAGATTAACTTAGGGCAGCTTTAAACAAGAAACAATAGGCTCTAGTAAGCGCGACTTGAAATTGACAATTTTGTGATCTGCCCGTTTTAGGTTCATCTTGAGATTATTACAATTTTCACAAGTTTCAGGCAGATCAAGCAACATGGTATAAAGACCTCTAAATGAATTGTCCTTAACCTCACATGAGGTGCAAGCAGTAGCCTCAACAGTAGTGGATGAAGGAGGTGCTACCCTACTCATCTCTAATTCAGCAAGAAGGCTAATGTTCTCTACCTTAATCATGTCAAGTTCAGAAGACACACTATCATGCAAGGTCCTTAGTTTTTCCATATCATCAATCAAAGCACAAACATGTGTCACATTCATCACGGGAGGGAGCGGATGTAAGTAAAGTAAGCTCCGTGATAATCTAGCTACTTCCTTCTCCAACCCGGCACACTTAGCCTAGACTTAGCATGGAATCTACCTAGCTTAAGAAAAGCATCATTAAGCTGGTCATAAGTGGGACTAACCTCATCCGGTCGGATCTGACTCATTGTCGCTCGATTCGCCCCGAGGGCCATGAAGCACATGCCGGAGAAGTTGCCGTCGTCCTTGGGATCATGATCGTCCTTCCCATCATCGTCACTCCACCCCTCCACCTCGCTGGTGTCCGGTTAAATCGAGGCGGTGAGGACGCGATGGAGCAACTTCTTTGCCTTCCCAAAGTTGCGGAACTTCTTCTTGCCTTGATCAGGTGCTGAGGGCTTCGTGTTGCGGTTCTTGTCGATGTAGTCGTTCTTGCTTGGACCGCCATAGTCACCTTTGCCCTTCCCAAGCTTGGGACAGTTTGCTCGAATGTGGTTGGGGCCACCACACTCGAAACAAATCACAGGACCTCCTCTTTTACCATCCCTCCTCCTCTTGTAAGCATGGGAAAACTTCCGAGCTAGGAGGGCTAGCTGTTCATCCTCAAGCTGCTCTAACTGATCATCAGTTATGTCACAGAGAGCAGCTAGGGAGAACCCACGTATTGACTCAGAAGAAGATCCAGAGGTGGGATCAGTGACTAAAGCCATCATTGTGACTTGACCTTGAGAGACAATGTTAATCTCGTGAGTCTTGAGACACGAGTAAAGCGCATCAAGAGTCGAGTCGAGAGGTCCGTGCTATCTTTGATGGTAGTCACTTTCATCTCCCAAACACGAAGATCAAGTCTGAAAGCATCATCGGCGTTATCCGAGTCGGGGTATGTAAGACCGACCGCTCGGAGGTTGCTCAAAATCTTGTGAAAGCGAAAAGCACTCGTCTAAAGATTCACCACAAAGCATTTCAAATTTCTGTATTCACGCTTGAACCGGTCTTGTCGAACCGTCTTAATCTGAGTGGTGCCCTCATGGTATGCATCGAGTCACCCGGATGTCATAGCGAAATCAAATTAGAAATACGATCAAACTCATACCTTAAACCACGAATGATTATGTTCCTTGCCTTAGCATTTGCCTCAACATCGGCCATGTTTCCGGCATTGATGTTCTCATCGGCGAACGACAAATCTAACCTTCACCTTTCTCGGATGGCATACCCACGAGCACGGATGTAAGTTTCCATTCGGCTCTTCGGAAGGGTAATCCGGACCATCAAAAGCGGAGGCTTGGTGGAATACTTGTCGTTGCCATGGCTCAACCGGCCGGTTAAGATCTATCAAGAAGAGCTAACCGCTCGATACCAATTGAAGGACCGAAATGGCAGCAGAGGGGGGGTGAATGGTGCCTTAAAATTAATACTCCCCTTCAATGTAATTAAAACCAGCCTACAAAGATCTCTGAAGATCTAAAGAAAGTAAATGAAGTAAGATCAAATAACAAAAACAAGTTTCAGGCTGTTCTTTTGGAAATCGGAAGTTCCGGGCAGTAGATTGCGGAAGTTCCGCAGTGTATATCGCGGAAGTTCCGCTTGCGGTACTTCCGCTGCATAAAATCGGAAGTTCGATTATCGACGAAAAAGAGCGCTCGGGTTTTTGCCCAAAAATCCAAACTACTTAATCTTGAGTGCTCTTCTCAGGTCAAGTTTTACAGGACATCATCCTAAACACCATCTTGACCTTATGGAGAAGAATCGCAACCAAAGATTAAATAAACGAACCAAAAACGGATTTCTTGAAGAAGGGGCAAGAAAGACCAAAACCAATGATAAGCGAGATTCTCAGATTCCTAGAGCATGAAACTTTGAGGAAGTAATAGAAATACCAAAACGATTCTAGATATGAAGTTTCATGCTATCTTATAAAACGAATCAAAAGATATGCCAAAACCCTAGATATTCAACATGAACAGAGAGGGAATAAAGAGAGCATAAACATGTAATCAAAGACTCGAGTTTCATTGATAGAAATCAAGCGTTTACAAGTGGAAACACAGAGGAATGATTACAAGAGATTTGGTTCATTCTCTCAAAACCAACAAACTCTCAAAAGGCAACACACACCTTTTCTAGAGCTAACCTAATTTTCTCTCAAAGCTCTAACCCTAACTCCAGGGTTCTCCCCTATTTATAGCCTTTGCTAATGGGCCTCCAACCCATTAAGCCCGCTACACCCGAACGGAACCGCCTCCACTTTTGCCGCTTTGCGAAAAGACCCTTTCGCCCCTTGCGCACCTTCCGAAGCCTCCGTACACCTTGTTGTGTGCGACTGCAACCGCTTCAAGATTCACGCCGTCTTGACACATCCCGCCGTTCGACCTCAACGCCTCCTGCGCCTAGTCCGGTCCACGTGTCTCGCCACGACTCCATCTTGATGCCCTGCAGTCAACACAGACAAAAAACACATCACATAGCATTGCACAATAACATAGCATCAACATTTGTATAAGACTCAAACTCATACAAGATCAAAATCACAAAATAATCTTCTGCGCAAAGTTACGGGCGCAATCGGAAGTTCCGCGCTTACCACGGCGAAGTTCGATTTCGAACATCCGCATATCGGGAATATCGGAAGTTCGCGCTCAACAACTGCGGTACTTCCGATATCCTAACAACCGACTTCGGATATTTAATTCCGATTTGATATCTCGAGAGAACACTTAATGTCGAATTATCGGACACTCGCTACCCCTTGAGTGGAAGTTCGATTACCTTGACCAAAACCAAAACCGGATAAATCGAAAGTTCCTATTTCCAACACGGTCGTTAGATTAATCGAACTTCCGCTCCATACACATGGTAGTTCCGATTTCCACTCTCGACCGAAAGCAGTCTAAACCGAAAACCTCAACTCTCAATCTAATCAACACACTTGTCAAATACTCATCACTCAGAGTGGATGACCTCTCACATGGTCTCTCAATTTATAATGTTTCCATTGGTTGTATGAAAATAATATGAGTAGATTGCCTTAAAAAGTTTATGGTTTCACGGATGAGATAAGTTTACGATCAAAATTGTGTCTCGGAGATGGTGTTTATTGTTAAGATGATGCTTATTGTTGAGAAACCGATATTTGTAGTCGGTCAGAACAATCACCTCGTAGACAAATGTAGAATCAAATCAAACAATGCAAGAATAAATAGTAGGCGAACACACATAGAGACAAAGGTGTAGGGTATTCTTCTTCTTTATTCCTTCTTCAAATGATCAGCCTTTTACAATTACTAGCACCCCCCTATTTATAGTCTACAGACCTGCTAGTATTTCGGATAGGGCGCCCACCCATGGGCCGGCTACTGGGCCAAGCCCATGGTTTGCCAACACTCCAAAAAAACCTAGTAGGAAAAATTTAGAGAAAGAGTACATGATACGTTCTTGCTCGTTACATGAATTGCCCGATTAAAAACATTAGCCGAGAAACTTCAAAAGAACTCATCAAAGGAAAAAGAGTACAATCCACCGATTTAATTTAATCTCGAGATTTACTCTTTGGGTACTCAATCTTTGTGATCAATTTTAAATAATGAGTTCGTGAATATTCTCCCCCTGAATTCTGCACTTCTCTAAGTCTCATCATTCTAATTCCACATATGCACCTTTCAAAGCTAAATGCTGAAAGTGATTTGTTGAATAAATCTACAAGATTTTCACATGACTTAGTATGCAGAACTTTAATTTCGTCCATATTTTGCAATTCATGAGCATAGAAGAACTTAGAGTTGATATGATTTGTGAGATGACTCTTCACATAACCCATCTGCACTTGTGCAACACAAGCTGCACTATCTTTATAGATAATAGTGGGGGTTTGTATGGTATTCAATCCACACGATTGTTGGATGTGGCGAATCATCCGCCGAACCCAAGCACATTCTCGTGGGGCCTCATACAGTGCTATGATTTTCGAGTGGTTCGTCGAAGTTGATACAAGACTTTGCTTAGAAGATTTCCATCAAATTACAGTTCCACCACATAGGAATACATAGTATATTTACGACTTGGATATATGCGGGTCCGACAGGTACCCGGCATCTGCATAGCCATTCATAGACAGGTTATGGTTCTTTTTGTAGAACAGACCAAGGTCTTTGCTTACTTGGAGGTATCGAAAGATGTCATTCAGTCCCTACCAATGCCTTTTGGTAGATGCTGCATTATACCTTGCTAGTAAGTTTACGGTAAATGCAATGTCTGGTCTAGTACAGTTTGCTAAATACATGAGTGCTCCTATTATAATTAAGTACAGGAATTTCGTTTCTAGGACTTCCTCCCCCTCTTCCTTAGGTCTGTACGAATCATTGTCTTGCTGCAAAGATCTCCTGACCATTGACACTTTCGAAACGTATGCCTTTTAAAAGCAGAACCTTTTTAACACCTTTTGAGTGTAGGCATACTGATGTACTAAAATCCCTTCAGGGGCATGCTCAAGCTGCAAGCCTAGGCAATATTTGGTTTTACCCAAATATTTCATTTTGAACTCCGACTCAAGGTAAGAGCTTGCTTTCTTAATACCTTTCAAGGTTCCAATGATGTTAAGATCATCTACATACACTTAGATTATACAAAATCCATTCTAGGGTTGTCGTATAAATACACAGGGATTATTCTCATTGTTCATGTAGCCTTTTTTGCATTGAAAGTCGTTTCAAGCGATTATAGCATATCATGTCTGATTGCTTAAGTCCGTATAGTGACTTTCTGAGTGTCACACTATACATATTTCTATTTGTTCTATCATGGTTAGGAACAGGGATATATTCAGGTACCTTTATATAAATGTCTGAATCCAATATTCTATAAAGGTATACAGTTACCACATCCGATAATTTCATTTCTAAATTCAAGTTAGCTACATTGAGATTAAATATCTAAAGGGTGGTTCCGCCTATGACCGGGGAATAGTTTTCTTCATAATCATCTCCTAGACGTTGAGTGAAACTTTGTGCAACGAGTCTTGCTTATTTTCATTTCTCTTTCGAACAAATATCCACTTATGCCCTACGGGGTGCACATAGGGAGGTGTGAGGCTTACAGGCCCAAACACCTCTCTTTTATTCAGAGATAATAATTTAGTTTTTATTGTCTTCTTTCAATCTTCACAATCTGATCTTTTCTTGCATTTAGCAAGCGATCCAGGCTCTGGATCAAGATCGATGATTATGGTAATTTTCCTTGCAAATTAAATTTCGATATTGGCTGTTGTCCTACTCATAGATTCTTCCGTGGTCACATAATTTATATCTATTTCTTCATGGAGCGATTTTTCTAATGCTTCTATTTGCTCATCGCTGCTTCCGATTACAGGGGCAAGTCCCTTTAGTTTTTTAGCTCCGATGTGTGCACACACATCCATGCTGATGTCTCCCTCTGTGGGAATGTTCAAATCTGGTGTGTCTTTCCTAAAGGTTCCATACTGGTGCCAGGTCTCAACTGGCTCTCCTTCTGGTTCTAGAAAACTTCGGTGATTGGCCGTGTCAAGTCCTTCTTATCCTTTTTCACTAGGCGTCCCCAGTTACTTCGGATTTGAGCGGCTAGAGTTCTCATCCTTTCTGAGGCCGCAGGACAGGATTAGGGATACCTTTTTCTTTCTTCGGTATTTCAACCCTCTCCGGTGAATTGCGTGCAGGCACATGCGACTTGGTCACGCTCTTCAAATTAATAAAGTGGTTAAGCAGTTGATTTACTAATGTTTGCAAATTAATTATCTTCTGGATTTCAATTGTCTTTTGGACTTCAATTATCTTCTGGACTTTCTTGTCTTCTGGACTTCAATTGTCTTCTAAACTTCAATTATCTTCTAGACTTCTCTATTTGCTTCATTAGTGTGCGGGTCATGTGCATGGATTCTCGTGGCTTGCCACGTTATTTTTAAATATTTTTTATCAAGGGGTTTATTTTCTGTAGGACCGGAAAGGCGACTAGGGGGGGTGAATAGGCGCTTTCCAAAACTTTCTCGCCTAAATCAAAAACCAACACGAACTTTACTCCATTAGCTATGAAAGCTAAGAAGATCAGTAAGCACACCACAGAAGCCTTGTGTTGGATTTGATAAACCCCTCAACCACACGACACAACTGGAGAAAAGAACTCACTGTTCCTTACTGGGGACTGGCGGTCTGACCGGCTACCACGGGCGGTCGGACCGACGGTCAACCAGCGGTCTGTCCGGCAACTAACTAGCGGTCGGACGGTGGGCCGGTGATTCGACCGGCAAGCCGCCGATCTGAATACAGGCGGTCGGACCGCCGTTGAAATCGGTCGGACCGGTAGAGTCGATCTTGAAAAACTCCACCCAAATCCAAAATGAAATTTGATCCAACTTTTGTTTCAACCAATAAAACTTGACCAAATTTGAGCACACCTCCTAATGATATTAGAGACCTATTTCTAGCGACGATCCGTCGGATCCACTTGAGAATCGATCTCTCGAGATTTTACCAAAGAAGTGCACAAACCCTAGAAATATGAAAATCTTGATTCAAGACTTGCTTGTGGGGGGTTGATGATCTAGATGACTCTAGGAGTAATCCCACACATCAAAGCAAGATAAAGTAGGCCAAGAGACCAAGCATGAACCTTTGAATCAAGGAAGCACCAAAATCATCCAAAGGAGAAAGAACACAAAAGGGAGCAAGCGATCTTTCAATTGAGCATCACAAGATTGTTCGATTACACAAGATGCTTACAAAGCCTCTCCAACAAGGAGGGCAAGAGCTCAACAAGGAGCACACTCCAAACCCTAGTTCTCCTCTCCTCTCCTCCAAACCCTAGAAAAGGAAGAAGGGGCTAAAATGAATGCTTCGGAGGTTTTCCATCTCCCCCCTTCCTATTTATACTAGAGAGCTAGGGTTTCCTTTTTGGGTCACTTACACATGGGACCCACACACAAATAACTCTTGAAGCAATCGCTTTGCTTCACCACGTGTAGGTTGATCGGCGGTTCTCATCGCGTCGCCAAGCCTCTCTTGTCAGAATCCCATGGAACCTCCCGAGACTTCGCACCGATATCCGCACTTTGATCCAACGGTATGTCGAACCACCGTTCGATCCATCTTGCCCATTCGCACCATGCTTGTGTCACACGACCTCACGGTATCCACGATCGTTACGGACCTCGGCTCTCCAAGCGTAGTCGATCCACTCACCGTTAGCGTTGTTGACACGCAAGCCACTGCTGACAATAGACAAACAAACCGTTTAGGAACAAGTTCTTCACAACTTGACCCACGTTAGTTCCGCAATGCAATATACAACAATAAAGCATTGAAGTTCATATAATAACACAATCAAAACCAACTCAATGCAACACTTGGCTAACCTTCAAGCCATTGCGGTCGGCCGCCCCAGGGGCGGTCAGGCCGATTTCATCTTGATCGGACCGCTCCCACAGCAGGCGGTCGGACGGTCCAAAGACAGCCAAATTTTCAACTCAAAATTCCGAAACCTTACGGAATTTTCAAGCGAATAGAACTTTTGGTGGGAGCTCCAAAAATGATGGGACCACATCCGGAGACTCCCTCACTTGCCTACACAACCTATTTTGGATTAGCCCCAAAATCCAACTTTAGGTCGGACCCGGTCCGGCCAAGGCCCTCGGACTCCTCCGATCGGCCATGCCTGGCCGCACCACCGATCGGACCGCTTGTGATGCGGCGGCGATAAACAAACCAGCGAGATTTTGCAAACCAACAACGCCATTGCCAATTGACTCATCATCACGAGATCGTGCACATATCCTCACGATATCCACAATCTCCCCTTGATGAACACATTGGCAATTTTCAAAAAATGTGGTTTTGAAATGAAAAGTAAAAATTCGCCGTTTTTAGCATAAAGGCACAACTTGGTCCATAAGCAAGAAAAAGCTTAGGAACCACCAAGCGGCTTGAGAATAGTATAGGCAAGTGAGATAAGGCAATGAAAGCACCAAAGTTCAATTTCAGAAAGTAGCCAAAAATCTCACTTAGGTCCAAATGAAAGACAATTTTCTATTTGACCTTTGATCATTGTGAGTATTTTTCAATTGCAAATGAAATCGGGAAAAGGCAATAGAACCACAAGACTTAACTCACTATGATCACAAATTTTCAAAAGGTTCAAAAATTTTATTTTATGAAGTTCTTTTATATTAAACCTTGAGTATGAAACCAAAAGCTCCAACATCATTTTCTTCACAATCTTTCTCCCCCTTTGACACTGAATTCATCAAGATGCATGAAAAGAAAGAGCATGAAGGAATGACTTTATTTTGAACTTTAGTAAAAGGAGCCATGACCATTATACATGGAGGCAGTACAAGTATTATACCAAGCTATATAAAGAGTAGACGCTATATTCAATCATGGCAAAACATGTATTGCAAAGCTAAAACCAAGATAGCAGCAATCTAAGATTAACAGAATTAAAATCATGAAAGGTTGCTCAATATCATAGATTCACTCCAAGCAACCAAAAATGAGTCAAGCCATGTCTATAAGTAAAAGAGACTCAAAACAAGAATTGAGGCATTTTGAGCATTAAGAGAATTCTTTTGAAGCAAAGCTCAAGCACTTAGCCCTTTTGGGCAATTCCTTTTCTTTTTTTTTGTGCTAGATCTCAAGCCTTGCGCGACCATCTCAAGCGATAAGCTTAAAAGAATGATCTAGGTCATCAAAACTCCCCGAGTTCATGCCTAGTGCAATGGCAAGCCGTCTCATGAGAAAGGATTGGTGAGATCGATTTTTCATACAGAAAATCTCATTTTCATTTGCTTGACTTAATAAGATAAAAGCTCATTTTCAACTCGAGAATAAGTTCAAGACTCAATTCAACTTTGTAAGACATGGCGAGAGTCATAAGAGGATCACTAGAGCAAAACTAGTCACAAGATCCAACAAGACATGATTTGATTCAAATTGCTCACACGGATATAAAGCTAGCAAGGCAAAAGCTAAGCCAAACACGAAGAGCCATAAAAGAAGTCTAGCAGACTATCACTTGATATGACAAGGTATAGAAGATGAAATCAAGTCATACAAGGATAATAATCAAAGCTCCACTAATTTTATTATACAATGCAAGACAAATGAATTGAAACATGCATTATGATACAATGAATGCAAAAGAGCAACTTCCCCTCAAAACAGCCCAATAGGACTAATAACCCTAACTCTCCCATAAGCGACAAAGCGAAGAGTCAAGAGCCTTAGTGAAAATATCATAAGTGTTGCTCGGACTCTACAAAGTGAAGCACAACATCACCTTTCTCAACATGGTCTCTCGAGAAAATGAAATCGAATGTCAATGTGTTTAGTCTGGAATGTTGCCTTTGGGTTTTGGCAATATTAATTGCGAAGTGTTATCCGAAAAGAGGAACACTTCCCAAAGATAACCCATAGTCATGGCGTGGATAAAATCCAGAGAACACGAGAGCAACCAGCGGCGGCTACATACTCGGCCTCGGTATGTGGCGTACAGCAGTAAGACTATTTTCTAGAAGACCAAGAAACAAGAGATGTGCCCAAGAAATGACAAGTGCGGAAGTACTCTTCCTATCAACTCTACACCGTGAAATCGGCATCGAGAAAATGCTCGAATTGAAAGAGCGAAGAAGAAGAATACGAGTCAAAGTCAAGCGTATCTTGAAGATACACGAATATCGACGTCTTGCTTGCGATGAGAAGCACGAGGAAGCACAAAGCGGCGCCTGGACATCGGCGGTGTATGTCGGCCTCGTATTTGTAAGATAGAGGAGGAGCCAATCATCTGCGGTACTCATACGGTCCACGGACTCTCCATCCTCATCGAGGTCCGGCCACGGTGGTTGTAGCAATGGGAGTAGACATTGGCCTCTGCTTCCCATATTGAAGCGCGAAGAAGGTCCTTTGTATACTTACTTTGGTGAGCGAAAGTGCCTTCTTTCGATTGCTTGATTTGAAGACCAAGGAAGAATGTCGACTCTCCCATCATGCTCATCTCAAACTCACTTTGCTCATCGAATCGAAAATCTAGACACCAAAGCATGAGAAGAACCACGAAAATAATATCATCCACATAAATCTGAACCAACAAGAAATCAACGCCATGCACGAGTGAACAAGGTTTTATCAACCATTCCCATTTTGAAATCATTTTCAAGCAAGAAACTCTTAAGCTGTCATACCAAGCTCTAGGAGCTTGTTTCAATCCATCTGAGGGCTTTAGAGTTTAAAAACATGATTTAGGAATTTTGATTTTCAAAACCGGGAGGTTGCTTGACAAAGACCTCTTCTTCTATGAAGCCATTCAAGAAAGCACTTTTAACATCCATTTGAAAAAGCTTGAAACCTTTGGATGTTGCAAATGCTAAAAGAATGCGAATGGCCTCCAATCTAGCTCTTTGGAGCAAAGGTCTCCTCAAAGTCTAAGCCCTCTACAGGAATAACCTTGAGCTACAAGTCTAGCCTTATTGCGAACAACCAATCCATCCTCACTTTGCTTATTTTTAAAAACCCATTTTGTTCCAATAACATGAGAATCGGAAGGTCGCTCAACTAAAAACCGGACTTTGTTTCTTTGAAATTTTCAAGCTCTTCATGCATGGCATTGACCCAAGAGGCATCGGATAAAGCATGGGTGATATCTCGGGGTTCAAAGGCGACAAAAGCGAGAATGTGCATGAGAATCGGGAGAAATAAACACAGGCGAGTGACTCGCTCTTGAAGATCCCCAATCATCTGCTCGGTGGATGTTGTCATTTGTATCTGAAGTGGTGCTCTGGTGCAGACGTGGCCTCTACCTCATGAGTTGTGGAGGTAGGAGCAGAGCCACTCGGATCGTCGGTGGGGATAGGAGGAGGTGCTCGGTTTGGCCAGCGTAGTGGTAGCGAGGCTCTCCACCCTCTCGAAGTAGGCGGAGGATGGTTTGGTTCTTCATCCTCGAGTCATCATCGTGAAAATGCTTCCTTGAATTTGGGAACACATGTACACAAAGCATCGGGTCTAGTACCGGGACTAGCCTCATCAAAGTGACCATGCAAGTCTCAACAATTTTGTTAGTGTCAACATTAAAAACACGATAGCCACGAGAATGAGCGGGATATCCAAGAAATATGCCATCAAAACATCTAGACTCAAATTTATCAAGATTGCCATGTTTAAGAATGAAGCACTTGCAACCAAAAATCTTGAAATGAGAGACTTTGGGAGAATGACCAAATCTAAGCTCATAAGAAGTCTTTCCAACCACAGATCTCAAGAAAACCACATTGGAAATATAACAAGCGATAGAGATCGCCTCATTAAAATCTCCTAGGAGTAGAATGCTCATCTAGCATGGTCAGAGCCATCTCTACAAGGGTTACTGTTCTTCCTTTCTACAACACCATTCTGTGAGGAACTCTAGGAGAAGAAAGCGATGCTCAATTCCCTATCGGTGTAGAAGGTAGAAAAGAAGAATTCTTGAACTCTGTCCCATTGTCACTCCTAATGGCTCTCAAAGCTCGGGTATATCAACAACAATTCTAAGGACCAAATCTCTAAAGAATCCAAATGCTTCGTCCTTAGAAGCAAGAAAATAAACCCATGAATACAGGAGTAATCATCCACAACCACCGCACATACCATTTCCCACCGGTGTTGAACTCTAGAAGGACCAAGCTGTATCTAAGTGAAGAAGTTGTCCGAGTCCATCAGTCATTACCAAAGTAAGAGGTGGGTGGGAAGCGGACACCATCTTACCATGTCTCTGAGGTGAGCACACAAGATCTCTATGACCTTGACCTAGGCAAACCTCTAATCAAGTCCTTGCAAGTGACTCTAGACAAATGATCAAAACCTATATGCCCAAGTCTCGATGCCACAAAACAAGGTCATGAGAATCGGAGGCTACAAGACACCTAGGGTGGAAGCGGAAGAAATCTTGAAATTTGCACAGAAGATCTTCTCAAATCGGAGATCTCAAAAACAAGCTCACTGAGGAATCTAGAACTCTGCACTCACCTCTCTTAAACCTCACTTCTAGACCCTCATCAAGCGGTGAAAGCAGATAGAAGATTATACCTCGACTTACTTACCAAGCGGCGTCTTTTAGCATGAACTTGTCGTTGGCGCGCCGCGGTGCCCTTTGCGATCCACGGTCCGTAGAAGCATCCCCAAATGTAATCAATTCATTGCGGATGCACGTGTGAGGAGGAGAACCATCTAGAATCTCGGTCATATGTCGAGAACACCGAGTCAACAAGCCATATGTCCTCCTTCCTCGCATGACGGACCTAAAAGCACAATCGAGAAAACATCCGTGCCTCGATCTTGGGGTTAGTGATAAATGATCGAGGAATCCGATCTTGAGAGGCACGATGTTTAGGAGCAGCGATAGAAATAGCGAAACATGATCGGGAATAAAATCATAAGGATGCACATGAGAACCACCTAGACCTCTCAAAGCGATCTACCAAAGATCGATACTCCCCTGTCTAGGTGCTACCCGTGGTCTCTCCTCACGATGTCCTAATCCAACACGCATTGCCTAGACCCACCAAAAGAGTCTACAAAGTTCTCTACAAATCTAGGCCTATGTGTGGTGCGATAAGCAGTGCCTAGCTCTAGAGACTACAGTTGGAGAAGGACTCCTCTAATGGATCTTAGAGCGCTCATCCTCTCTTTTCTCTCAAGCTTTGCTCTCAGAGCGAGAACTCAGCAGTATGGCCTTCTTTCTTGCGAGAAGGTGCAATAGTCTGGACCTTTTGAGAGTGCATGCAGAGAATGAGTGAAAGCACCTTTCTTGCGAGAAAGAGTTTGAGCAAAACCATGGTTTGAAAACAACCCGGATGGCTTAGTAGGTTCTAGCTCAAACAAACCATTCTTCACAACTCTAGCAATCCTAGGTGGGTTTTTCTTGGAATGCTCTAGGGGATTGAAACCTAGACCACTATTTTTCACACTCACTTTGGATTGATCAAGAATCATGTTGAGTTTCTTTTTCCCACTTGAAAACTTCTCAAGAGTCACCTTGAGGTAATCATTCTCTTTCATTAAACCCTCACATCTAGTGCACTTGCTAGACTTGATTACCTCATTGCTCTTGCTCTTAAGAAGGGCCACTTCCACCTTGAAGGCCTCACAAGACACACAATAGGATTCTCTAATCCTATTCAACTGCTCCTTAAATTTGACTCTAAATGCCTCTTGAATCTGATTAATCATGGTTTCAACTTCAGCATTTAAAGCACAAGAGTTAGAATCAATAACTTTCTTAGAAGCAGTAAAAGACATGGATCTTTCAATTTTAGCCTTTTCTTCAAGGGTCTTGTTTAAGGCTTCAATCTCAATTGTAAGCTTGGGACAATTTTCACAAGATGCAACTCTAGAGTAAACTAGCATTTCTTTCATCTCTTGCATCTTAATCTTATTATTCTTACAATGAGAGCATGTATGACTAGCATCAAATTTTGCAATTCTTTTAAGGAGCTATCGGTTTTAATTCAAGCAAAGCACAATTTGAGCAAGTTAAAGGGATAGCTTCCATGGCAGTCACATCAAGTGAAATGGCATCTAAGCAAGCAGAACTAGACTTGAGAGATTCTAGTTCATCGAGAGCATCTTTAAGTTGATTGGTGACGGAGGAATGAGCGATTTCAAGCTTGTCAAGTCATTAAGCAAGCTAGTGCGGGATTCACAAAAATCATCGGGATTAATAGATTTTAGCCTAACCACTTCTAGGTTCAAATTATCAATCATAATGTCACCTTCTTAATCATTTTACTTGCTTATGCAATTTACATTCAACAAGCACCAACGCCCTTTTCATGTCGGCAATAGAAGGGCATACCTCATCGGGATCACTAAAGGATCCTCATTGTTGGAGGAGTCATTTGTCGTGGTGTTCTTGGCCATGAAACACATGCTTGGTGAAGTCATGCGCCTTCTTCTTGCCACGAGTCACTCTCGTCGTCCTCCGTTCCGAGTCCACATCGCTCATATTTACATTCTCAAGGCGGCAAGGACCGGTGACAAACTTCGATAGTTTGTCTTCTTGGGTTTAGCATCCTCTCACAGGGATGTCTTCGTGTCTCCTTCTCCTCCTTGCCCTTTAGCTTGGGGCACTGGAGCGAATGTGGTTTGGCTCACCACATTGAAGCATGTGATAGGTCCACTTCTCCTCCTATTCCTCACCTTGTTATACGCTCTTGTGAATTTGGTGGAAAGGAGGGCTAAGTCATCCTCGGCGGTTTCTCTAGTTGCTCATCACTTAAAGAATGTAAAGCGGATAATGAAAAACCGGATGAGCTACAATCAAGAGACTACGAAGAACAACCCTTGGATTTGTCGACCACTAATGCCATCGACTCTGTCTTGGGGAGGCGAGATAAAGTCAATCTCATGCGTCTTCAACCTCGAGTAAAGCTTATCCATGGTAAGCTCACTCATGTGATGTTGTCATTGATGGAAGTGATCTTCATTCCCAGGACCTTCACATCAAGAGCACCCGAAGTGGCGTGCATTCTCGGACTTCGGAAATACCAGTCAACAGTGCGGAGATCATGAAGAATCTTAGAAAATCTTCCCACAGCTCATCCAAAGACTCACGGGCCTTTGTTCGATCTTTGAGTATACTTTCTTGGTGGTTACATCTCACTTCCTTGATCGCGATGGACCCTTCATGATAGTCACAAAGAGTCGCGGATCTCGTGAAGCGGACCGCAAGTGAGCAACACGCTCAAACTCGGATCGACTAAGGCCTTGGATCAAATAATTCGAGCCTTCTTTGTTGGCCTCCACATGCGGGTGATCGTATCGTCATCGGTGGCACGACATAAGGATTTTCACCTTTAGCCAAATAAGCGTGCCCTTGAGCCTCGATATATGCTTGCATCGAGCCTTCCAGTATGCAAAGTCAACTCCTTCAAAAATGTGTGGCTTGGTTGAGTACTTGTCGATCGCCATGGCTCCAAAGACCGGTTAAGATCTATGAGAAGAGCTAGCAGGCTCGATACCACTTGTAGGACCGGAAAGGCGACTAGGGGGTGAATAGGCGCTTTCAAAACTTTCTCCTAAATCAAAACCAACACGAACTTTACTCCTTTAGCTATGAAAGCTAAGAAGATCGATAAGCACACCACGAAGCCTTGTGTTGGATTTGATAAACCCCTCAACCACACGACACAACGGAGAAAAGAACTCCTTTGTTCCTTCTTGGGGGTGGCGGTCGGCCAAGCTACCACAGGCGGTCGGACCGACGGTCAACAATGATCGACCGGCAACTAACTAGCGGTCGGACCGGTGGGCCACGATTCGACCCGCAAGCCGGTGATGCGAATACACGGCGGTCGGACCGCCGTTGAAATTCGATCGGACGGTAGAGTCGATCTTGAAAAACTCCACCCAAATCCAAAACGAAATTTGATCCAACTTTTGTTTCAACCAATAAAACTTGACCAAATTTGAGCACACCTCCTAATGATATTAGAGACCTATTTCTAGCGACGATCCGTCGGATCCACTTGGCAGAATCGATCTCTCAAGATTTTACCAAAGAAGTGCACAAACCCTAGAAATATGAAAATCTTGATTCAAGACTTGCTTGTGGGGGTTGATGATCTAGATGACTCTAGGAGTAATCCCACACATCAAAGCAAGATAAAGTAGGCCAAGAGACCAAGCATGAACCTTTGAATCAAGGAAGCACCAAAATCATCCAAAGGAGAAGAACACAAAAGGAGCAAGCGATCTTTCAATTGAGCATCACAAGATTGTTCGATTACACAAGATGCTTACAAAGCCTCTCCAACAAGGAGGGCAAGAGCTCAACAAGGAGCACACTCCAAACCCTAGTTCTCCTCTCCTCTCCTCCAAACCCTAGAAAAGGAAGAAGGGGCTAAAATGAATGCTTGGGAGGTTTTCCATCTCCCCCCTTCCTATTTATACTAGAGAGCTAGGGTTTCCTTTTTGGGGTCACTTACACATGGGACCCACACACAAATAACACTTGAAGCAATCGCCTGCTTCACCACGTGTAGGTTGATCAGCGGTTCTCATCGCGTCGCCAAGCCTCTCTTGTCTGAATCCCATCGGAACCTCCCGAGACTCGCACCGATATCCGCACTTTGATCCAACCAGTATGTCGAACCACCGTTCGATCCTTCTTGCCCATTACGCACCATGCTTGTGTCACACGACCTCACCCGGTATCCACGATCGTTACGGACCTCGGCTCTCCAAGCGTAGTCGATCCACTCACCGTTGGCGTCGTTGACACGCAAGCCACACCACGACAATAGACAAACAAACCATTTTAGGGAACAAGTTCTTCACAACTTGACCCACGTTAGTTCCGCAATGCAATATACAACAATAAAGCATTGAAGTTCATATAATAACACAATCAAAACCAACTCAATGCAACACTTGGCTAACCTTCAAGCCATTCTTGGTCGGCCCCCCCACGGGCGGTCAGACCGATTCATCTTGATCGGACCGCTCCCAGCGGCGGTCGGACCGGTCAAAGACTTAGCCAAATTTTCAACTCAAAATTCCAAAACCTTCTGGAATTTTCAAACGAATAGAACTTTTGACTGGGAGCTCCAAAAATGATGGGACCACATCCAGGAGACTCCCTCACTTGCCTACACAACCTATTTTTGGATTAGCTCCAAAATCCAACTTTAGGTCGGTGGTCGGCCCGCCACCATGCCGGTCCGGACTCCCCACAGGCGATCGACCGCCCACACGCCGGTCGGACCGCTGGTGCAGCGACGTAAACAAACCAGCGAGATTTTGCAAACCAACAACGCCATTGCCAATTGACTCATCATCCTGAGATCGTGCACATATCCTCACGATATCCACATTTTCCCTCCTAATGACGGGAAATAATCCTCATCAAATATGCAATCAGCGAAGCGGACTGCATACAAATCTCTAGTCATGGGGTCCAAATACCTGATTATGGATGTTGTCTCATAACCAACGTATATCCTAGACTTTTAGAGAGGGCCATTGTGGCTCGCTGCGATATTGGTATAAGCACATAAACCTTGCAACCAAATCTACGAAGATGAGAAATTTTCGATACTGACCCTTGCGCTAGTTGCATAGGTGAATGAATGTTATTTATCGATGGGCTAAAATTGATGAGAGTTGCTGCTTGCAGAACTGCATATCCCCAATATGTAGTTGACAAATTACAATTCTGCAAAAATCCACTAGTCCATTGTAGGTGTGGACGTGCAGTACAAATGCTCAATGTTAATTCCCATTGCCATGTAATAATCATCAAACGCCTTTGAGGTATGTTCTTCGACGTTGTCCATTCTGATGGACTTCATATGATGATCAGAGAAATTATTTCTATTTTTTATTATCTGCGAGATTAGCTTTGCAAAAGCGTGGTTTCTCGTAGACAATAAACATACATGCGACCATTTTGGGGCGCATCAATGAGCACCATAAAATGCGTAAATGTTGGACGAAAAGCGACTAGAGGGGGTGAATAGAACACGCTCACTTTTCACAAAATATGAATTCAACACAATTTCACTCCAATAGCTATGATGAAGCTATGAAGATCAATATACCAGTACAGCGGAAGACTAGTATTGAATCCAATTAAACCCATAAGCAATACGACAAAAATCAGTAAGAATCAAAACTAACGAGATCGGCGGTCGACCATTTGTTATCTTGGCGGTCGACCAGGTCCAAATCGATCGACCTACGGTGTGGGCGGTCGGACCGGCACCAAATCGGTCGACCTACGGTGTGGGGCGGTCGGCCGGCGAGCTCGAAACGATAAACACGGCCAGATGTGAAGTTGCAATTAGGTCTAACTTTTGATTCTCAACTCCAAACTTCACGAAACTTTGCACACACCTTCTCTATGATATTAAGGACCTATTCAATCAACAATTATGATAATTCTTGGACGAACAAAGATCTTTTATGATCTGATTGAAGAAGGTGCAAAAGCGGGCAAAAGTGAAAACTAGATCCAATCGCTTGCTCGTGGGTGATTGATGATCAAATTGATCCTAGATGGGTTCCCACACATCACAGCAAGCTAATCCACGTGAAAGAATCAATCAAAAACTCGTGGATCAATGAAAGCCCTAAAATCACGAAATTGAAAGCAAGAACGAAAAGAGACTTATCTCAAGCACACCTTGCATAGATTAAATTAAGTGATTGTTCTTTGGATTACATGCACTCCATCAAGGATGCCAATGCCCAATCCAAGAGTGCAAAATCACCTCAAACCATAAGAGCCCTAGCCTCCACCTCAACTCCCCCTAAGCCAATTAGGGTTTAGAAACATAAAGAGGCGAAAGAGTAAAAGAGCTAGATGGTGCAGTCACCACCTCCTCCTATTTATAGTGGAGGCCTAGAACTCCTAGGGTTTGACTCCATTGGGCTCCCGTTAAGGCCCACTAATAAACGGGTCACACACGCACGCTTCGCAAAGCGCCGTCTTTAACCTTTGACCTAAACAGCTTCACCTAACGCCATCTTGCGCCTCAGATTTGCTAATAGGTCACCCTTGTCCATCTTGCGTCACGCTTGAGTCATTGACCTCACCCGGCATCGTCGATCGTTCTGGACCTCAACTCTCCAAGTCTAATCCCGATCCTCCTCGCCGTTGACCGTCGTTGACCACCAAGTAACCTGCACAACCATAGAAAAGCAAACACAAATTCGGGAACAAGTTCTTCACAACTTGACCCATGTTAGTCAAAACATGCATCATGCAAATCATATGCCATGAAACCAATGACTTTGACCTAACAAATCAACATCGCCACGAAGTTGGCCGACGTTCGAGTAGAAACCGGTCTGACCGCTCCATGTGAGCCAGTCGGACCGCCCCTCTGGCCGGTCGGACCGCTCCTCGTGAGCGGTCGGACGCTCGAGACTTAGCGAAATTCATGCCACTGAAATTCCGAAACCTTACGGAAACTTAAATTGAATAGAACTTCTTCTTGGAGACTCCAAAATCATGAGACCAAGTGCATTGGGATCCCTCACTTACCTACAACACCTATTTTTGGCCCGCTCGTTTTGACCACTTTTAGGTCACAGCCGGTCCGACCGCGCACATGGCGGTCCGAGCCGATTTGGGACCGATCGGACCACTCATGCTATGGCGGTCGGACCGCCCACATCGAGAATGCACGAAGCTTTGTGAAAACTTCGTGAAGCGACAAACCGTAAACACCATTGCCAATTGTCACATCATTCTAAGATGCGAACATATCCCCATGATATCCACGATGAAATGGCCATGATAGGGACTATATAGGACCACAAAGTCTCGAGATACGGTCTAGAGATGCGGGGACTTCATCCTTCACTTTCAGAGCAAAAGGTCTAGTAATTAATTTCCCAGTGGTACTGCGGTGCACACAAAATCTTCCTATTTCGAGAAATTATTTACATCGATATTTATGTCCTTATGAATTGTTAATTATACTTTTTATCATTCTAAGACCTAGGTGGCCTAATATATCATACCAGAGACAAAAAAGTTTAGAGTTTCTAAATACGATTTTCAGGGCAGTATAGGCTGCGGGTGCCTTAATATTAGTGCAGTATAGCCCAGTTTCATATGAAGTAAGTCATTATAATACCTTTTTTCACTTTCTTTATGCTTTGTAATGAGCAGGTATTCCTCACCATACTTTTCTTGATCTCTACGTGAAGCTGTTAGCTCGAATATCATTGAGAGTTCTAGTCGGTTCTGGTACAACAAGTCTTCTTCAATGACCAAAGTTGTGCTCATTGAGAGTATAATTGTGACTCTTCTGAGCCTATTATACAAGTATCATTTGTCGCGATTGTCGTAAGACTACCAGCGTTCTTGTTGATTGGCTGAAAATAATTCCCCTCTCTCAAGCCGGTATTCGTTGTGCTGCTATCCTCTAAGCACACTTCCTCCATAGGGCGCCACACACGTTCTAATACTTCAAATATCATAACATAACTTGCTATTATAAATACAAAAAAATTAAGCCTTATAGGACTCATCACAAGAATTTAATGATTTGCTCTCCTAGAGCTTACAACCATTATTCAAAGAATAAATTAATTCACTATTCTATTACAATCACAAGCGCAAGTGATTTGTAAAAGATATAAGTGCAATCGTGCACTAGATTAAACTAGCAGTATGTAAAACTTATGCTGAATCGCTCCATGGCGATCTTCTTCTCTTAGGCAACTAAGGCTGTAGCCGCTGCGATATCCAAAGGAGGGGTTGATGAGGGCTGCTACTAGGCTGTCCACATCCATGAGTGCAACTAATTGCTGTGGATCCTCTATGCCTGCAATGGCGAGGTGTGCCTCATGCTTTCTTTGCCATTCTTCTTAGACTAGAAGATATCAATAACATGTGACCCACAACCCTATCATTCTTGTCCCTCTCCTTTGTGAGAGGCTTCCTCACCTTGTAGCTGCTAGCAACAAACATTGCTGACCTGATAATTTAAGTGAAGCGTACGAGCTCTTGTAATTGGAACAGTGAGCATAGCAAATGTGGTTATATCCATAGGGAGTGGCAGCGGCTCAAGATGTGTGCGGCGGCAGCGAGAGGCGGTGGCGGTAGGCTATTTTTGTGTACCGTGGCAGGGATTGGCAGAGACAAGAAGTGGTGGCAGAGGTTGTGTTTGCCGCGGTAGCGACGGCAGGAGGTTTTAGTTACCACGGCAGCAATGGCAGGATGTTTTGGTTTTCGTGGCAGCAAGCTGCAATAGGTGGTGGTTGCCGCAACAGGGAGTGGCCGCGGCGCAGAGATTGTGGTAGCCGCGGCAGTGACGGCAGGGGTTTTTAGTTGCCAGGGCAGCGATGGCAGACTGTTTCGATTGCCGCGACAGCAAGCGGTAGGAGATTTTTTTGGCGCAAAGTTGGACACAGTGATAAAGCTACACAAAGGAACAACACGAGAAGCAATATAGACAACGACCAACTAGAACTAAAGATCGGCAACTAGACACGACAATGCAACCAAAGATTCAACAAGCAAACTGAAAAGAAAAAATTGCAAAGGCTCAAAGCGCTCGGTATGGATGATAGAAGCGAAATTTTTTTAGGGCAATTTTCTGGACTCTAGGTATGAAAAGAATTCTACTACTAGAAAACTAGAAACTCTCACCGGTGAACTGTAGCTCTAATACCACTTGATGAACCTCGGAGGTCTTGATTTGGCCCGATCTTTTGATGAGAAGATAAATTCGGTAGAAGTAGCTCAACTCTCACGATCCTAGCTACGAACTCGTAAGGCCCAAAACCACACAATCGCTGAACTGCTCGACAAGTCGTTATCAACCGTGCATGAATACCCGAATGACCTGATCACGAAGATCAATTCCTGCATACACCGAAGAAGCATGTAAGAACAAGGTAAAACACAATCTGAATTGCAAATATATGATTGAGTTCAAAAGGTGGGATTCCGCAGAGGTTCTTTACGGTTGGTCTAGTCGACACAAGCGAAGAACGAGAGTTTTCACAATGGAGAAACTAATCAAACGAAATCCAAGGAAACTAGAGGGGTGCGACCTCCTTATATAGGGAAGTGGAAGCCGCACATAGCTAACAAAATGGGGGTGGTACTATTCATGGTACTCTTCATGGAGGGGTTACTGTTCATGTGAACAGTATGGGCTTCCTTGGGATCCGGCTAGCGTATATGCCAATTCTGGTACGATTACAAGGCCCAAATTGGCCCAAATAAGTGATACAACACCTTCTTTTAATGATTTCGAAGTCTACAGAAGGAATTTGGAGGTGAGGCTAGATCCATTAGAAAGGTCTTGGAATAAACTTTCCAACAAGCCCAAGAACACCCGAATTGACTCCGTTTGCAAAAGTTATGTGCGTTTAAAGTCGGTGCTGTCTCCGAAGGCCGAATTGTATTCCAAAACGTGTCCAGCTCGAACTCTTACTTAGCTTGGACAAAAAGTGATATGATGCCGCATAAATATACATTTTCATCATTAGGTAGCATCATATAGTTCATATAATATAAATACACTCCTAAAAACGAACTCACCTGATAATCTAAGTGAAGCGCATGAGCTCTTGTAATTGGAACAGCAAGCATAGCAAATGTGGTTATATCCATAGGGGTCATGTCTTCATCATCTTGAGCTTTCGCAACTTGCATGATGTCAATTAATTCGTCATGCTCCTTGTAGCCGTCTTGACGATAGTTGCGTGCGTATTGCAATGCATTTGGGTGAAAAGTAGAGAGATTCTTCTCAATCTGCAGTGCAAATTATGTATAAATTGTGGCCATACTAGGTCTGCTCTTTGAACTTCTGGTTCGTAATGCCAGTCATTCATGCAAAGGGTTCATAAGATTACTCTCTGGTAATTTGCGTAAAATGGTTGCAAAATTTTCATAATATTCTTTGAACTCCCAGTTCGTGACCCCATATTTTTCTATATATTTTTCATGATTTACTGCTATTTTCAGTGATTAAAAGCAATATAAAGAATCACAGATAATGGAAACAAGATAAATACAATACATAAATTGTATAGAAATAATAATAACAAATTAAACATTCTTAAAATGCTCAAATGATTCAAAATTTGAATTCAGAGACCCTTTTCTCTTGGAATATTAATTTTAGTGAATTGTAATTTCTAGGGTCTAAGCAGCGAATTTTTAGTTCTAAGAAATTTTTTGGGTATTTTTCAATTTTGTTGGTTTATTCTACAAGAATTTCTTTCCCAAAATATTTTCTTATAATTTTAGAATTTTGAGGGTTTATTTGCATTTTTTTGGGAATTTCTTTTTCCCTTATCTTTTTTTCTTTCTTTGGTTTTGTGATTTCGGTTCTGGGTCGCTCCCTCACGGCCCACTTGGGCCCATGCGGCCCGTTTGACCGGTCATAAGAGCGAGGATGCTAGGGTTCCCTTGCCTGCTTCCCATGGCGGTGGCACAAAAAAACACTAGCGCGTGGGGGGCGGTGCATGTGGGGCTCGGTTCGCCTCATTTGGGCAGTGCGAACATGCGGTCTTGCAATGGGGAGCAGCAGTGCCGCGATACTGCGTGGGCGACCTACGAGGCGGCGTGGGCGGTCTTGAGGTGCTACTGACCGCAGGCGGCCTCTGAGGCACGGCAATGCGACGGCGGGGCGTTCATGGCGGCGCCGGGTGGCGTTTGCGAGCGAGGGCGCAAGGCGGTGGTGCTCGGCAGCGTGTCCGTGGGACGGGCGTGGGGCGATGATGGAAGCGAGGTGTCGATCTTTCTATGAGATGGATAACTATCGATTTTGGTGGCGGTGACTCTCACGATCCGACTACAACCGTGCGACGGCGCTTGCGCCTTAGCAATCGGCGAACCAACTCCGAGTGTTATTGACCTCGCCGGGCGTGATCAACTGAACACGAGTTCAATCCTGCGAGCAATCGAAGAACTAGCAAGAATAAGACATAGGCAATCGATATTGCGAATATGAAGGAAGCATAAATTGTATTGCGAATAGCAAAGATGGGATCCCGGTCGTGTCTTGGCAGTGGTGCGTTCGACACAATCGAAGAACAAAGTTTGCACAATGGCTAAACCTAAACTCAACGAAATCCGAGTTCAAGCGAGGAGACGGCGCTCCTATATAGGGAAACGACCGGGGTGGCGGCCACGAGGTGGGCGCTGCGCCCTAGGGTTACAAGGCGTGGGCCAAAGTAGAGGTGGCGCGGCACCCTTCGACTCGGACTACGATCTGGATCGGACTCCTTTGATAATTTCGGCCGGTTCGGATAGAATTTGATGATAAGGTTGGATCCGTTAGAAAGTAGACTTGATAAGCTTTCCACGAAGTCGGAAGCGCTGAAGCGAGTCCGTATGAAGAAGTTCGCCGAGTTTAAAGTTAGTCTTGTGTAGTAGTCGAATCGACTCGAGCAGGCCAACTCGAACTCTTGCTTGTCTTGGACCCAAAGTGACGTGATGATCTCCATTATGCCTTCCATACATCTCCACGACTCCGCATGCCTCTCCATGGTCCTTTCTCATATTCCTAAGCACAATTAAATCACTTGCATTAGGTAGCGGACTATTCTCAGTAGTATATAATCCTAGGAACGAATTCACCTGATAATTAAGTTGGCGAGCACGAGCTCGGGTAAGAGGTCCTTGTACTGGTTGTGGTTGAGTTGTGTGTGTAGGCACGGTTATATCCATGGTAGGGATGTCCTCATCAGCCAGCCGTCGGCATGGTATGCCATGGCTTCGGTGGCACGGTGTACGTGGCCGCGTGCAGGCGCAGGGCGAGGGACCGGCGTTGGCGCCCGTGCAGATGGCTGGTGCATGCATGTGGCCAGTGGCGGCTACTGGCCATGCGGGGCAACCGGCGACACGTCATGCGGGAGGGTCGAGCTTGCGGCTCTGAGCGGCTCGGGCACAGTGGCGGCGGCTCTAAGTGGCGGCGGCGTGTGCGGCACGTTGGCGGAGCGACCGCGTCTTTGGTGGCGATGGCGTGTAGTTTTGCTTCGGGCCGATGGGCACATGATTTTTTTACTGTTCATGCAATGTATAAACTATAGTGCAATAGTCATCTGCTCTTTCATACAACCCACCAATCGGCTTGGCCGGTGACTTCAAGTCGGCTCGTGGTAGATTAGAGCGGATTTACAATCTACAATCCACGGTGCAATCGACATTCACTTTTCCATGTAACCTATCGACTGGGATTGTGTCGGCGACTTCAAGTCGGCTCGCGGTTGATTAGACTGAATTTGTACCGTAGAAAGTAATATAGAAAGCAACAATTGCAGAATTGAAAGCGATCTAGAAAATACGATTCGTTCTATGAGCGTCATGCTATGACGGTTACCTTTCGATTTGAGTAGAGTAGGCCTAGAGGTAGGTCGGAGTCGATGGTGCTGATTACGCGCTGAGGAACCGTCGCTGGCGAGTCCAGTCCGAATGATCACCTCGTGGAAAAATGTAAAATCACGTCAAACAATGGAAAAACAAATAGTAGATTGAACACAAAGAGACAAAGGTGTAGGGGGTATTTCTTCTTCTTTATTCCTTTTTCAAAGTGATCAACATTTCACAATAACTAACACACTATTTATAGACTACAGAATCTGCTAGAGTTTCGAATGAAGCACCCACCCTTGGGCCGACTGCTGGGTCAAATTCGTAGTTTCCATCACTTATTTGTAATTGAATAGAGTATATATAACGTGTAGGACATTTTTGTGAATTCTGGACAGATCTGGCCGTATTGCGCATCGAAATTCCAAATTGACCCCCTAAACTATGAAATTCCCGATTTGGCCCTGTAGGCCCGCGTGTTGCGGTTGGAGAAGGCAGGAGGCGAGTTGCTATGGTTGGCGACAGCAACACGTTGGTGCTGGCGTCACCGATGGCAGCACGTTAGTACTGCCGTCGGTACTGTAGCAAATAATATTTTCTGAAAAATCTATTAAATAATATTTATTCAAGGAATTTTTAAATATATAAAATTAGCTCAAAAAATTTTGAATTTTTGTGTGAAGCCTCATGGCATAGTGTGATTCCTTGTGTAATTGTTTCAAAATTTTATCTATTCTTATTTTTTCTACAAAATTCTTTTAAGTATAATGTTTATACGAATTATCTAATATAGAAAATGAGGTTCAAACATTATGAAATTTTTTTGTCAGACTCCCTACATAGTGGACTTGATTGTGTAAATTTATGAAATTTTACATGCTCTGAAATTATCTTGACAAATTCAGGGTTTAGGTTTGAAAAATCAGGACGAGACGTTTTGGAAATTAGGGTTTCATGATTTTATGTGACTTGAAATGTCTGAAGTTTAGTACGACATGACTACTCTTCATATGGTGGAGTTAAGGCAAAGTACTGTAATTAACTAAAGAGGCTGGGAACGTTGTGATTACGAAGATGCCCTAAATCATAGAAGAATCGATGTCGATGTGAATTGTTATTTCTGAGATTCCACCAGAAGAGGCATACTTGCAATATAGTATTGCTTTGATGGCTCAGCGGAGGCACAGAACCAGAACTACATTGCAGTCCGCGGACAGAAGCACGTTACATGTGGTCACATGGCATGATGGTTCGGCTAATTGCTTTAGTCATGCACGCTATTACTACGATATATTGCGACACAAGCCTCCAGACCATGTAAGTACGCATGAATTTAGGGGATAGTAAAAAACATGGTGAGTAGGAGGGGGACTACTACGGAATGGCCCGACCTACTGCGTGGACCAGGGCCATTTGGCCTTCCTTCCGAGCTCGGCGTTGTACTCCTCGCCGGCCGCCCTGGCCTCGGCCGCCATTTCCCGCTTTTTCTCGTGCTCCCTCTCGCGTGCCTCGCGCTCCCTACGCCTGCACGTCTCGAGATGGGTCTGCGTCTCCCGTCGGATACGCTCGTTGTGTTCTTCAGTTCGACGCTTCTCCTCCCGGATCTCGCGACCCCTTTCGGCATTCCACTTCTCGAAGTTGAGCTGTCACTAGTCGTTTGGGTGGATCTCTAGGTCGATCCACTTGCGGAAGCCACATAGCGGATCCGGGGACTACGGGTAGACGGGAGAGATTGTTAGTGCGTGCTTTGAAAGATAATTGGTATGAGAACTTACTGTAAGTACTCCTTACCGGCTGCCGATAGCTGCTCGTATCCCAATGGCGGTCGGGATAGTCAGAGGAGTAGTTGGGACAACCCTAGTAACACATGCCGAGGCTGATCCAATACTTGGATTTAAAGAACTTGCATGTGTATGCACCAACAGAGGGGCGGTGTCTCCCCCTCTGGCGGGTGTTGCGGCAAGCGCTCGGTTGGGACGTTCTGGCAGGGGTTGCTGCTATGGGGGGCTTCATTGCGGAGAGCTGCCAGCCAGGCAAGCTCCTTTTGCCAGACCCGGGCCGCGGCAGCACTAGCTTGTTCGGCCCGTGCCGTAGAAGTCCTTGCTAGATCGCGGATCTCGTCCCATTGCTTCTACTGCTTGTCCATGCCGGCGTGGTGAAGCAAACTGTGGTGTGGTGTTGGATTTGGCCGAGTAGTTGTCTTCCACCTCTTTTTATAAGCCAAAGGGTTGGCATAGTGTGGTTAAATCTTATCTTTTTGCAGAGAGAAGCCATGTCTCATTTTTAAGAGTGTTGTCTTTTCGATCTGAAAAGCTGGCGAGGCAGAGTGTTGTCACGTCCTACTTTGCAGAGCGCTGTCATTTCGGTCTGAAAAGCTGGCGAGGCAGAGTGTTGTCACGTCTTACTTTGCAGAGCGCTGTCATTTCGGTCTGAAAAGCTGGTGAGCTAGAGTGTTGTCATGTCCTACTTTGCAGAGCGCTGTTACTTCGGTCTGAAAAGATGGCGAGCCAGAGTGTTGTCACGTCCTACTTTGCAGAGCGTTGTCATTGCGTGGGTGTAAGTACTATGAAATTGTCTGCAACCTTACAGATTTAGGTCTCCAAAATTTAGAATGTAGTATTTCAAAAGTAGGGTTTGATTAATTCACACACAAAGTATTCATAACGGAATTAGACAGAGGCATACATGATACAAAGTAGTGCAGGAATGCATAGATAAAGAGTGTATAATACAATCTTACTAGAACTGAACTTCTACTTGGCTAGAAGAACTAATAGAAGAAAAACGGCAAAACTAACTATGTTAACTAATTTTTGAAGCATTTTCTCAACCCTTTCCATTCTTTCATCCAGTCTTTTAAGCACATTATCTTTATTTTCCATTGGTTGATCAGAGGTTCGAGGCACTTGACGAAATGTAGTAATACCACGGGTGTCTTCTTGCAAGGCAGCAATTTGCATTGCAATGTCTCGAACCTCTGGCACTGCTTCATCCGCCCACAGCCAGAACCGACATGTTGTGTTATGTAAAAAGAATTGCAACAACAAGTGAAAAAACATATTGTATCGAAAGAAGTTCATTGGGGATGATCAGGCACAAGTTACCGTAAGATTTGAACACTTCATGAACACTCAAGATGGAATCGTTGGCGTATGGGAGGTGAACACATTCACTGGATCCCTACAACGAGGGCAAACCAAGTGTTGCCGTAGTGCTTCTAATTGCCTGCTCGCTCGGAAGTTTGATGAGGCTGTAGACATCCCGTTTAAGACTGGAAGAAAGGAGAAGAGGAAGTGAAGAGTGAGGGGAATGACAGTCAAAATAACCATATATATAGCCTGCCGGTAATTTGCAATTGGGTTGAAGAAAATTCATGTCTGCGAGGCAGCGGGGCCGAGGAGGTATTGTGGGGCAACATTGTGTTATGTCTTTAAGGTTTAGTATCTTAAAATCGGGAGGTAGAGTTGTCGTTTGTACTGAATATTTTCGAGAACATTTTGTGTACATAAAATCACAATGTCGTAGTGCACAGGGACATTACATAAATCACAAAGGTAGAATGCACAATGACATTACATAACAAGTTTTAGACGGCCATGACATTAGTTAGGGTGCATCGTCGTGTCGCTTGCCCGAACAGCGTAGTTGATCCTCAGGAAAAGTGAACCTGTCCAGTGAGTGGTGTACGTCTCGAAGGCCTTAGTAGGGGCGCTGCCTGGGAGGCGAAGCTGGGGTGATCTCAACGTGGTTGTCCGGCTCAGTCCTGAGCATTTCGTCAAGCCACTAGTGCTCGTCCTGCGGGAAGGGTACTGGGTGAGTTAGTTCTTGGTTTTGTGAAACAGGAAAATAGTTGTAACTATGTTCACGCGTACCTGAGTAGGTTGTTGTGTCGAGGAGGGTCCTCCTGGCCAGTCTGAGCTGTAGTGCGGCACGGTGTACCCTCTGTACGTATTGCCGAACCACGAGTCGCGCTCCCGCAATTCGGACAGAACGCCATGCGTCAATGAGCCGACCCATTTGTCTACGCGCTGCGGCGAGTCAGGGTCGGCGTGCGCAGTGGGAAAACGTCACGCCGGCGAGGAAGTCCAGTCCTGCGTCTCCCTTCGTGACGACGATGGTTGCAGCAGAGTGTTGTCCCCTCGCAACAGCTGCAAGGACAAACAATAATGTCGGATCGTCGAAGCGAGTGCATACAAAGTTCACGACAACAACAACCGGTGACATATGACATACACATGGCCGAGGGGTCGGGGCGGCGACCATAGCTCAGGCGACTCCCAGTGCGACGGGCGTGCGGAGGGCGGTGCCAACGGAGGTGCCAAGGGCGGAGGGGGTGGAGGGTGACCTCGGCGTCCACGATGTTGTGCATGAACGTCCCTGTGGCGAACACAAGTTTTGGCTCTAATCGCAGCCCTCGTGTCCTCGGTCATGGCACGCACCGCGGCTATGAGACGATCAAAGTCTTTATTGTTCCCACGTCGTGAAGCTTGGCACCCTCACGCAGTGTATCACGATCGAGACGGTGTCTTGCAAGAAACCAACAGTAAGTGCGAAACGTGTTGTCGGACGAAAATTACATGAAGAATGTTTTACCATCTCGTCATGGCGTGCCGCCTGGTGATGGTCCGGACCAGCTCGTACGATGTCCTCGTGCATGGCGTCCCTTCGGGCCGACTGGCGCCAAGCCCGATAAGTGCACACAGGTGCGTGAAGCGTACCATTGCAGAAATCTGCGATGTCGTCACGGATGGCCTCTGCGCGCGTGCCTCCTACTGCGTCTGCCGCATGACCCTCTCGCTCCACAGCGCCGTCCACGGCTGCTGTGTCTGCCTCCAGTCGTCGCTCTTCTGCCCTCTTCTCGTTTGCCTGCAAGTAAATTTAGATCTCAGAAAATGTAAGTCAGACATGCAGCTAAAATGACACCAAAAAAGAACATACCGGTGGGCCTTTGCTATGAGAGGTCGTCCCACGAGCGGTGGCACCTCCTGGTACAGGCCGAACTGTCTCATGACCCGCTGTGGATTGTACGGTTTGAGCATGTGCGAGAAGACCAGGTGGCAGGACGTCAACCAGAGTGGCTCGTCCTCAGTGCACTGCGTCGATAATCCGTAGAGGCCGTGTCTGCAAGGAACTGTCTTGTCCATAGCCACCAGATGACCTCGGCCTCGTGCAGAGTCTCGAAAAGATTATGGAACTCTGGGTACACACGCCTCGGTCTCTCCCTAGCCCACCCTAGGGTACCACGTGTCAAACGTGTTCCCATCGTAGGCCCATCGTGGGGGTTGTCGCCGAGAGCGTTGCCGTAATACTCAACGGTCAACAGGTAAGGGTGCACGGTGCTGCGGAAATACGGACGGCCAACTGGAAAGTGCTCTCAGGACCACAACTGTAGTAGGGTGTAGCATACCTCTAGGACTAGCTCCTTGCCCGTAGTGCGCTGAGTGGCATCGCACAACCCTCGGTAAGTGGCGCAGAGCACCGCAGAGCCCCAACTGTACTGTGGAACCTCGTCGGGCCAGGCGTCCGCCAAAGACTCTGCGAGATGGATATAGCTGGGGTACACGCAGTCTTCCTGTGTAGTAGGGAACAAGATCCATCCAAACAGGAACAGAAGGTACGCGACGAGGTGTGTCCTCATTGCCTCCACAGTTGCATCCACGGGGCAGGTCATGTACTCCCGCAGCTAGGAATGTGGCACACCCGACATGTTCGCAGGAATCGGGTGGCCGAATTTGTTAGCCATACGCACCTTCTAGTCTACTACCCTCGGAGGTGGCACTACTAGAAGGCCATGCAGCGGCTGACCTGTAAGCATTGCTACGTCCTCAAGAGTAATGGTCATCTCCCCCTACCGGAAGTGGAATGTGTGAGTCTCCGATCTCCACGGTCCTGGCGCTTGAGAGGAGTCTTGAGTCAAGCCAGCGTGTGCGGGATGTCCAAAATGCAGGCAAGGGGCAGGAGGCCGGTGTTCCGCAGCCGTGAGACGTACCGCTCGTCAAGGGGTCACCTCTCTTTGGGGGTGCTCAGGACCAGGCTCGGAGAGCCGCCACCGGCGGACCACGCCCGGCAATGGTGTCCCCCATCCCAGCATGGGTCGGCGGCTCGTCTGCGCGTCGTCAAGCTGGAGCTGCGCCATCTCTGCGAAAGGAAACAACATGTCGATTACGCATGTAAAACATATTGTGTGGCACAGAAAAATAAGGTAAAACATACGACAAAAAAAATCAACAACACAATATGACCATAATGAGTTAACAAAAGACTCAGACAACTTAACAAGTAGTACATAAAGGCATGGATTAACAGCAACACAGCCCATCGAAGGCATTGAAATAAGCAAGCAACATCACGACTTAGTAATTATATCTTCCTCGCTACGATTGCCTTTGCTTGTGCCGGATGCATTTTGGGCAGCGTGATCGTCTGATGCCCAAGCTGTCTTACCTGATCTACAGCAGAGGCGGCGAACCCGTTGCCGTATTGGTGTCATCCATGTCGTTCCGGATGCGTCGTGACTGGCGTCTTCCACTACCGGGGTGCTTTAGTGCGTCGTTGGACACCCACTTTACCTGCCACAGCCAGAGGTCCCTGTAGTTCTGAAGGACCGAAATGGCAACAGAGGGGGGGGGTGAATGGTGCCTTAAAAATTAAGAACTCCCCCTTTACTGTATTTAAACAAACCTACAAAGCCCTCTGGAAATCTCAAGAAGATTGAAGCAAAATCAGAGAACGAAAACAAGCTTCAGTCTGTTCTGTTGAAATCGGAAGCTCCGATTCTACCTAGCGGTAGTTCCACACTGCGGTAGTTCCGGGTTCAATGCGGAAGTTCCGCTTGCGGTTGTTCCGTTTTGGACAATCGGAAGTTCCGATTGTCCTGACCGAAGAACAGTGCGCTCGGGTTTTTTCCAAAAATCCGAAATACAAAATCTTGAATGCTCTTCTCATGTCAAGTTTCACAGGACATCATCCTAAACAACATCTTGACCTCATGGAGAAGAATCGCAAACAAAGATTCAATAAACAAAGCAAAATTGGATTTCTTGAAGAAGGGGCAAGAAAGACCAAAAACCATAATAGACAAGATTCTAAGATTCTTAGATCATGAAACTTTGAGGATATATTAGCAATAGCAATACGACTCTAGATATCAAGTTTCATGCCATCTTATAAGAGGAATCAAAAGATACACCAAGAACCCTAGCTATTCAAGAGAGGAACAGAGAGACGAAGAGAGGCATAAGCAAGTAATCAAAACCTCAGAGTTTCATTGATAGAAATCAAACGATTACAGAGGGAAACACAGAGGAATGATTACACAAGATTTCAGTTCAAACTCTCAAAAAGCAAAACAAACCCTTTTGCTAAAGCTAACCCTAATTTTCTCTCTCAAAGTCTAACCCTAACACCAGGGGTTCACCTCTATTTATAGCCCTTGGCTAATGGGCCTCCAACCCATTAAGCCCGCTACACCCGAACAGGCGCCTCCACTTGTGCGCTGCGAAAAGACCGTTTCGCCCCTTGCGCACCTTCTGGAAGCCTCCCGTACGCCTTGCTGTTCTTGACACGCAACCACCTCAAGATTCACGCCGTCTTCGACACATCCCGACCGTTCTGACCTCAACGCCGCCTGCGCCTAGTCCGATCACCTCGTGTCTCACCACGACTTCGTCTCGATGTCCTGCAGTCAACACAGACAAAAACACATCACATAGCATTGCACAATATCATAGCATCAATATTTGTACAAGACTCAAACTCATACAAACTTAAAATCACAAACTTTCCTTCTCTGCACAGTTCTGGACACAATCGGAAGTTCTGCACTTACCATTGCGGAAGTTCCGATTTCTGGAACATCCGCACTTGTCAGGATTATTGGAAGTTCTGCGCTTACCATTGCGGAACTTCCGATTATCGGAACGTCCGCACTCCCAGATTTTCAATTCCGATTTTCGTCTCAGAGGAATACTCACGTCAGTATTATCGGACAAACCGCGTCTCCAGGTGCGGAATTTCCGATTACTTCAACCGAACACAATTCCCAGATTAATCGGAAGTTCCTCTTTTCAATGCCGGTAGTTCCGATTATTGGAACTTCCGCTACATACACAGCGGTAGTTCCGATTATCTGTTCGACCGAAGCAGTACAAGCAATGAGAGAGACTCAACTCTCAACCTATTTAACAAGTTGTCAAATACTCATCACTCACAATGGAGGACCTCTCACATGGTCTCTCAATCTCCCCCTTGATGAGTATTGTCGAACCCGGGAACGAAGGATCCCGAATTCTCTGTGTTCATACACTAGTCCAGGATTTCCAGTGTACACAGTCACAAAAATGTTATCACAAACATATCCAACGTGTATATTTAATAAGCATAGAGTTTATTACAAGCTGGGGCGGAGGCCAAATAAAACATTAGCGGAAGCAAATAATAATGGTAAGCCACGATCGCCACGAGGCAATAAATGCGGAGTCATTGCCTAATCGTCCTGCTCCTCACCTTACGGATAGCGGTCTTCTCACGAATAATAATATTCAACAAGAGTGAGCACTACAAGCTGTGCTCGCAAATTACACCCAATCTGAAATTTAGAATGCATGCATAAGTTATTCAAAGGAAGGTTATAGGGTTTATTTGCATAAATCGACATTTTGGTTTAAATAGTTATACTAAGTTTCAAGGCACATTTTCATTACATAACTAAAATCAGATTTAAAATTGATCATTTTATAGTGGATAACCTCCATATGAAACATGGTGAAGGATACCCTCCTATCACAAGGCTACATAAATTTACCACAAGGATTAACCATCCTCAAATCATGTCCAAAGTTATTTTAAAACCAAAAACAAATCTAACTTAGAGTGGCTTTGCTCGGCATGTCCATGGCAGTGGACACGGCTATTCGAATAGATTTACACTCTGCGGAGGTGGTACAACTTTACCCACACGAGATAATTTGCCCCTTATGTGGCCAATACACACTTCCTTAGGTGTGTGACTAGGCAATTATCACAAGGCGTTTCAATGCATTACCTCAATACCAATATGCGCTAAGGTTTCACTTCCATTAGGCTAACCACTGCAGGAAACCCCTCTTGCGCCAAGTGGGAATAAAGTCTAGCAGACACCCACACAACAAAAATGGCATAAACAATACGAGGTAATACAAATTATTAAGCACAGTTACGCCCATCTGAACATGTGGTAGTCTGGTGGAGCTTTTGCAAGATGCGGCTCAAAGGCGGTCCTTAATCTACTTGGGCAACTTTCAATAAAAACCCTAGGTCTCAGTCCTAACCAGACAGGCCCGTGCATAAACTTGCACCCACCAACGGTCCATGTTTGCCCAAGTACAAACCATTTTCTTTTATTTTTAATTTTCAAAGACATTTGCAAAAGTCCACCATGACAAAGCAATGTCATAGGCTTTTTATCAATTTATGAAATTTTGGCTAAATTCTCCCAAAGTCAAATATTTCATGGTCTAAGCATTTGCTATGCATATATTTATTTTTAAATTCATTTGACTAAGGTTACAAGGAATTGATAATACAACAATCAAATTTGGCTATACAAAGGAATTGGAATAATTAAATATTTAAAGCAGAATTTAAAATAATTAAATACAATTATGCATGCAATAATAATTTAAAGCAGAATTAAATAATTTTAAATATTGGGGCAAAATGGTCAATGGTGTAACTTGCCTTGCTCAAATTCTGGTATTCTACTTCTTCAATAGGGTCAAGCTCTAGAGTCGTCAAAATCTATCTGTGAAAATATTCCAAATTCAAGCAAATTCAAATGAACACAAATAAATTCAAATGAAAATTCAAATTAACTCCAAATTAAATAATTTTGGTTTAGTTAGCTAGATCTTGATTTTATACAAATTTAGAAATTTGAATCACCTAAATCGGAGTTTGTATGAAGAAATACGAGCTCTGGAAGTTTAAAACCTAAATTAAATCCTAAAATCAAATTTCGATTTCCAATTAAATTTCTAAAGGAAATTCTATTTATTGCGCCGGTGACGTCAGCGATCTTGTGCTGAGGCCGACATGTGGGCCCGCATACGATCATGGGTGAGTCCATGGCGCTTTCAAGTTCACGGTGGACTCGGTGCAGCAGTGAATGCGAGGCGTTGTCTTTGGCAGCGTTCTTTTGCGTCTGACACGCTGCGACCGACTTAGGCGCCACGCACGCAAAAGTGATGAGATGGCGGCGAGGTGGTACATCCCGTCGGCCAGCCGAGAGAGGCGCTTCGGGTTCCAATGGTGCCGTGAGCGGCGCGCGGCGAGCCGGTGAGGTGCACAAAAGGTTCGAGGATGATCTTTGAGTGTGATGCGCTACTGGCGGCGCGAGGCGTGGCGGAAGATGGTCGGCGGCGGCGAGGCGCGCGGTGTGGTTCGATCGTTGGCGGCGAAGGAGCTCGGCGGCGTTAGAGTGCGCGAGAGTGCGCACGAGTTCGCGATCTTGGCGGCCGGTGGTGCGATCGGCGGCGGGAGGTTCACCGGTGGCGGCGCTAGAGGTAGCGAAGCCTGGCTCGGCCGCGAGAGAAGAGTCAAATGCGCAGCGGCCGGAGGCGAGGAGATGTGGAGAGTTGGGGCAAAAGCTTGAGGAAGAGAGCGCACCGGTGCTCCCTTTATAGGGCGGCGAGGCGGGAGATGGAGATCGTGGCGCGAGTGGCAGCGGCCGTTCTTGAGGTGAGGCGGCGTTACGAGTTATGAAGGGGTAATATGCCAGGAGCGAGCGCGGTGGGAACGGCCGCTTTCATTCGCGTGATGGCGAGAGAAATGGGGAGGAATCACGGATTGATGAGCTCGAGCGGCGGTAATGGCGGCGAAACGGACGCGGAGAAGGCAGCGCGAGGAAGACGACATTGCAATGGGCCCCACCCGCAATGAGGCGAGAGAGGAGAGAGAGGCGCGGGCGGATTGATTGTCGGCCGTCCGATTTTGATCGGACGGTCCGCGTTACTCAGCGAGGAGAGAGTGGGCGAGAAGCGCCGCATCTTTGGGCTTGACCCGATCTTATGTGAAGAATTTTAAACCTTTTTCAATTGATTTAATTCGAGAAATTCAAATAGGCTTTAGAAAATAGTAAATGAAGTCCAAAATTTTGAGAAAATTCACGAAATTTTATGAGGCATTACGGACTTAAATAAAATAATTCCAACTTTTAGTTGGTAATAGATTTTGCACATAAATTCTTTTAGCCTTAATATACTTTAGGAAAAGCTTTTAAAATTCGGAAAATCCACAAAAATTAATAAAGTCTTATTTTTAAGCGAAATTGAAATTTTGGGTCATTACAAACCTACCCCTTAAAGGGAATCTCGACCGAGATTGGACTTGGTCGACAAAAGGTAGGGTACTCGGCTCTCAAAACTTCTTCTCGCTCCCGGTAGCTTCTTCTTGAATGATTGCTCCACCGAACCTTACAAGAGCGAATGACTTTGCTTACGGTGGCGCGTTACGCCACATCGAGAATCTTGATTGGTTGTTCCACATAGGTGAGATCTTCACGAAGATCGATGCTCTCAGCGGTGTTTCTTACATTGGTACTCGAGACATTTCTTTAAGCGGGATACATGGAAGACATTGTGAGCAGGTGTGAGAGATCTTTGGTAGTTCAATTGATAAGAAACTTCACCTCTTTTGCCAAAATCTTATAGGGTCAGACAAATCAGGTGCGAGTTTTCCTTTAGTCGAAATCTCTTCACTCCTCGGAGTGGAGTTACCACGAGATAGACAAAATCTCCCATCTCGAAGGATAGTTCTCTCAAGCGATTATCGGCATAACTCTTTTGTCGGGTTTGAGCTACTTTGGACGTTCTCTTATTGCTTTTACCTTACTTTCAGCTTCTTTTATCAATTCAGTCCGAAGAATTGGTGTTCTCCTACTTGATCCCAAAGGAGAGGGGTTCTACACTTTCTACCATACAATGCTTCAAATGGCGACATCTGTAGGCTAGCTTGAAAGCTGTTGTTGTAGGAAAATTCTGCATAGGGCAAATTCTTATCCCAGCTTCTTCCATAATCTATAGCACAAGCTCGAAGCATGTCTTCTAGGACCTGATTTACACGTTCGGTCTGGCCATCTGTTTGGGGATGATATGCTGTGCTGAAGTTGAGTCTGGTTCCCAAAGCTTCATGTAGACTCTGCCAAAATTTTGAAGTGAACTGCGAACCTCTGTCAGACACAATTTTCTTGGGTATACCATGTAGACAGACGATCCTGGCCATATACAATTACTAACTTATTGCTTCGTAAGTGGTCTTGGTGGAATAAAATGAGCCACTTTTGTTAATCGGTCAATTATTACCCAAATGGAATCACAACCTGATTGGGTCCTAGGTAGTCCGGTGATAAAATCCATACCAATCTCCTCCCATTTCCACTCGGGAATTGGTAATGGTTGTAACAATCCGGCAGGTCTCTGATGTTCCGCCTTAACACGCTGACATACATCACAACGTGCAACAAACTCAGCGATCTCTCGCTTCATACTAACCCACCAATACTTTTCCTTGGATCTGGTACATCTTGGTACTCCGGGATGGATAGAGTAAGGTGATTCATGAGCTTCTTTGAGAATCGGTTATGCGGTTTCATGATGTTTAGGTACCGATCACGGTTGCCAAACCATCTTGTGCCTGCTCGTCTTGAGAAAATCACGGGGCTTTGCCTCTTCTCATATTCTTCATGATTTCTTTGATGTCTTCGTCTTCTATTTGTTTTCTCGATCGACTTTGTATGGTTGGTTGGACTTCCTTTGTGTTGATCTGACCTTGGTGACAATTTCAGTTCGGATGCTTTAGTTCTTCATACAACTCGGTTGATTTTCTTGAACTAACACCGTGTTGCGATATGCTTTCCTACTCGAGCATCTGCTACCACGTTAGCTTTACGGGTGATAATGAATTCCAAGGTCATAATCCTTTATCGGCTCTAACCATCTTCTTTGCTGAGATTAAGATCATTGGGTGAAGATATATTTCAAACTCTTATGATCTGTGAAAATCTCACAGTGATTACCAATGAGATAATGCTTGATTTTCAAAGCATGCACAATTCTTGCTAACTCTAAATCATGAGTTGGATAATTTCCTTCATGTGGCCTTAAGCGGCGAGATGCATAAGCCACAACCTTTCCTTCTGCATCGGTACATCCTAGCCCACAGGCGGTATCGTCCTGAAAAACTTCAAAATCCTTACGTATATCTGGTAAAACTAGCAGTGCGAGACTAGTCTTTTCTTGACTCTTGAAAACTATGTTCACAAGCACTTGTCCATTCAAATTTCTTTTCCTTCTTGAAGTTGAGTCATGGGTTTGGCGATCTTGGAGAAACTTTCAATGAATCTGCGGTAGTACCCGGCTAATCAGAAAACTTCTCATACGTGATGCAGACTTGGGTTGCTTCAATCCATTCTGACTTCAACCTTTGAGGGTCTCTCGCAACTCCTCCTGCGACACAATGTGTCCAAGAAAAGCCACTTGGTGAGCCAAAATTCACTTTTCTTTGAGTTTGGCATAAAGTTGGTGTTCTCGAAGTTTGTCCAAAATAATTACGAGATGTTTTCATGCTCTTCCATATCTCTTGAATAGATGAGAATATCATCTATGAATACCACCACAAACTTATCCAAGAATTCCATGAACACTTTGTTCATCATATTCATGAAATAAGCGGGGGCATTTGTTAGTCAAATGACATCACTTTGTGAACTCGTCTGATCCATATCGGTGGTGAAGGTGTCTTGAATATCTTCAGTCGATTTTTAGCGATGGTAGCGACCTCAAATCAATCTTGGAGAAACACTGGCTCCTTTAAGTTGATCAAGCAGATCATCTATCCTAGGTAACGGTACTTGTTTTTATTGTTACCTCGTTGAGTGATCTATAGTCCACACATTCTCATACTATTGTCTTTCTTTTTGACAAATAGTCTTGGAGCTCCCAAGGCGATGAACTTCGGTTGAATGTAACCTTTACTCTGTAGTTCTTGATCCGCTTCTTCAACTCTGCTAGATCGTTTGCAGGCGTGCAGTAGGGTCGCTTGAAATTGGAGCGATCCACAGGACTAAGTCAATTAAGAACATTATGTCGGTCGGTGGCATACTGTAAGTCCTCGGAAAAACATCCGGATATTCTTGTACCACGGGTATATCTTCGATTTCACTTCCTTTAAAGCGGTCAAGATAGGACTTCTTTCCGTAGAAGTCTTGGGTTGGAACTCTCTGAAATCCCTTGTTCATTGGTGAGGTTGATAGATCTACTAGCACAATCTATCACCTTACGATTTTTGGCAAGCCATCCATTCCAAAATTACGTCCAATCCTTGCGAGCAAGACTATTAAGTTGGCCGAGAAAGTTACTCGAGAGATTTCAAAGGTAAGATTTGGACAGAATAAACTAGCCCTCATTTACGAGCAGGGAATGGATTAACATGGGCTTAACTAAGGGAGGTAGATAACCCATATTTTTCCACAAACTTATTTGACACAAAAGAATCGAAGCTCGGAATCAAATAAAGCGATCTTTGATCTTGAGTTGACAAGGCGTACCAAGAACAACATCCGTGTCTTTGCATAGGCTTCCTCTGCGGTGGCGTGATTCACGTCCCTTCATGAATGACCGGTGGTCTTGAGGACCGCCGAGGCTGAAACTCCGGGAGTTGGCTTGCGGGGGTGTGATCTGCTGCTTCTTGGGACACTTATTGGCATAGTGACCCAACTCGTTGCGATGAAAGCAAGTGATTCTCTTTGTGGAAATAGCAACCTGCTGAGCCGACCTCGGATGAACTACTACGGAATCCTAAGTATTTGGGCGCAGGCTGGAGTTGGAACTCTCGGTGTAGTAGTGGAATCTCCCACGCCGAGGTGGTGAGGCCGAGAAAACGAGGCTTGGCGGTCCTCTGAGTTAAACTTCGGCGGCCATCCTCAGCTTGCGATTCTCCATTTCTTGATGTTTGCCTTCTGGCGTATGGCCTTATTACCAAGCTGCTGAAAGTCGGTAAAATCACGAGAAATCAAGCGAGCAGAGAGTTCGTCGTTCAACCCTTCCAGAAATCGCTCTTGCCTGTCTTCATCTCTGGCTACATCCTCAGGGGCATATCGAGCAAGTTGGTTAAACTTATGCAGATACTCGCCGACTGAACGGTTTCCTTGGCGAAGCGAGCGAAACTCCTTCTTTTTCAAGGTAATCATGCCAGATGGAATGTGAGATCGACGGAAAGCTTGCATGAACTCATCCCAAGTGATTTCTTGGGCATTAGCATGAGACATGCTGAAATTATCCCACCATTCTGATGCGGGACCCATCAATTGATGAGAGGCAAACAAAACTCTCTCACGATCAGTGCATTGAGCAATATCCAGCTTCTTTCCAATGACCCTGAGCCAATCATCTGCGTCCATGGGTTCCGTGCTACTAGAAAACGTTGGCGGACGCATCCTCATGAACTCTGACAAAGTTACTCTTGCGGGAGGTGGAGGAGCATGATAGGCTGCTGACGCTTGGGTATTCTGATTGCTGTGAAGGGACTGGGCTAGCAACTCAATCAGATGAGTCTGATTGGCCATCATTTGGCGCCATCGGAGCTTGATTGGAGGAGGTGGTGGCTGTTGAACTGGGTTTTCTTGATATTCGGCATTCTCATTTCCTTGCCCTCTAGCACTGACACTTCCGGTGCGGGTGGTCACCATCTGATGAACTCTTCACAGATTAGACAAGAGAGACAGGAATTATAAGAGTATAGATCTAAAATAGCCCAAATTCAACAAACACAAGGCAAGAACATTTCGGCAAAATAATTTATTTTTATTTTATTAATTCATTATGGCTACTACAAAGGTTTGGTAGCTCATAATTCGCAACTAAAGGAAAAATTTAAGGTCAAATCTATGGTGTTATTGGGGTATAATCTGGCTCACTAGAACTAGCCTCGCCTTCCTTGTAGGAGGCCAGTTCTTTTCTCGCAATCTTCAACTTTTCTTACGCATCTTGTAATTTCACTTGCGGGAGAGACAACTCATCTAGTGTATTCCGTAGGCATAATCCATGGCTCGGCGAGATCCACGATGAGTGAGATCGGGGCGATCTTCATCTCTAGTTGAGCGGAAAGCACTTGTCATGCCGGGTTGGGATGTGCATTGGGTAATAGTGGAACCCAGTGCGTTGAGCGGTGATCGTAGATGTAGCGAAGTCTGCGGGTTGCTTCCTGGTGCATCTGGATGCCTTGGCGAAGGTGTCTCGTCGCATTGGGGCATCGAAGGCGTGGAAGTGCGTGTTCGGCGATAGATTGGAGTAGAGGATCACCTCTACTCTCCATCGTTCTGATTTCCCACCTTATACTTGTATCCTTGATCGTCGGTCTTTCTTCAAAGTCCAAGTCTTGCATCATCTTCCGAGAATGGCGGCCCAATGACCAAAGAAAGACTCCATGGGAAATGGCATTCGGAACTTCAGCCATCTACAATTTTTGAAAAGGAGATGAGTTAGTAAATAATTTTTCAAGAGAAAAGTTGAGGAATGACTCCAGAAGACCAAGTTATTTTTAATTTTCAAAATAAATCCTTAAGGGTTTGATTTCCTTCTAGGTCACGACCTACAGTCGATATGGCTCTGATACCACTTTTGTCGAACCCGGGAACGAAGGATCCCGAATTCTCTGTGTTCATACACTAGTCCAGGATTTCCGGTGTACACAGTCACAAAAATGTTATCACAAACATATCCAGCGTGTATATTTAATAAGCATAGAGTTTATTACAACCTGGGGCGGAGGCCAAATAAAACATTAAGCGGAAGCAAATAATAATGGTAAGCCACACGATACGCCACAGGCAATCGTCTGGAGGTCACTGCCTAATCGTCCTGCTCCTCACCTACTGAGATAGCAGTCTTCTCTGAATAATAATATTCAACAGAAGAGTGAGCACTACAATCGTGCTGCATAAATTACACCAATCTGAAATTTAGAATGCATGCATAAGTTATTCAAAGGAAGGTTATAGGGTTTATTTGCATAAATCGGCATTTTGGTTTAAATAGTTATACTAAGTTTCAAGGCACATTTTCATTACATAACTAAAATCAGATTTAAAATTGATCATTTTATAGTGGATAACCTCCATATGAAACATGGTGAAGGATACCCTCCTATCACAAGGCTACATTAAATTTACCACAAGGATTAACCATCCTCAAATCATGTCCAAAGTTATTTTAAAACCAAAAACAAATCTAACTTAGAGTGGCTTTGCTCAAGCATGTCCATAGCAGTGGACACGGCTATTCGAATAGATTTACACTCTGCGGAGGTGGTACAACTTTACCCACACGAGATAATTTGCAGTTATGTCGGCCAATACACACTTCCTTAGGTGTGTGACTAGGCAATTATCACAAGGTGTTTCAATGCATTACCTCAATACCAATATGCCCGCTAAGGTTTCACTTCCATTAGGCTAACCACTGGGAAACCCCTCTTGCGCCAAGTGGGAATAAAGTCTAGCAAACACCCACACAACAAAAATGGCATAAACAATAATGAGGTAATACAAATTATTAAGCACAGTTACGCCCATCTGAGAACATGTGGTAGTCTGGTGGAGCTTTTGCAAGATCGGCTCAAAGGCGGTCCTTAATCTACTTGGGCAACTTTCAATAAAACCACAGGTCTCGATCCTAACCATGACAGCAGTGCATAAACTTGCACCCACCAGCGGTCCATGTTTGCCCAAGTACAAACCATTTTCTTTTATTTTTAATTTTCAAAGACATTTGCAAAAGTCCACCATGACAAAGCAATGTCATAGGCTTTTATCAATTTATGAAATTTTGGCTAAATTCTCCCAAAATCAAATATTTCATGGTCTAAGCATTTGCTATGCATATATTTATTTTAAATTCATTTGACTAAGGTTACAAGGAATTGATAATACAACAATCAAATTTGGCTATACAAAGGAATTGGAATAATTAAATATTTAAAGCAGAATTTAAAATAATTAAATACAATTATGCATGCAATAATAATTTAAAATAGAATTAAATAATTTTAAATATTAGGGGCAAAATGGTCAATGGTGTAACTTGCCTTGCTCAAATTCCTGGTATTCTACTTCTTCAATAGGGTCAAGCTCTAAGAATCGTCAAAATCTATCTGTGAAAATATTCCAAATTCAAGCAAATTCAAATGAACACAAATAAATTCAAATGAAAATTCAAATTAACTCCAAATTAAATAATTTTGGTTTAGTTAGCTAGATCTTGATTTTATACAAATTTAGAAATTTGAATCACCTAAATCGGAGTTTGTATGAAGAAATACGAGCTCTCGAAGTTTAAAACCTAAATTAAATCCTAAAATCAAATTTCGAATTTCTCGAATTAAATTTCTAAAGGAAATTCTATTTATTGCGCCAGTGGCGTCAGCGATCTTGTGCCAATGAGAGGCGACATGTGGGCCCGCAGTCATGGGTGAGTCCACGGCGCTTTCAAGTTCACGGTGGACTCGGTGCGCACGCAGCGATCTGAGGCGGTTGTCTTTGTGCAGCGTTCTTGGCGACCACGCCTGGCGCCGACTTACCGCCACGCACGCAAAAGTGATGAGATGGCGCCGAGGTGGTACATCCACGTCGGCCCGGAGAGAGAGGGCGCTTCGGGTTCCAATGGTGCCGTGAGCGCGTGGCGAGCCGGTGAGTGCACAAAGGTTCGAGGATGATCTTTGAGTGTGATCGCTACTGGCGGCGCGAGCGTGGCGGAAGATGGTCGGCGGCGGCGAGAGGCGGCGGTGTGGTTCGATCGTTGGCGGCGAAGGAGCTCGGCGACGTTCGAGAGTGCGAGTCGCGCGCGAGTTCGCGATCTTGGCCGAAGCGGTTGGTGCGATCGAGCGGCCGGAGGTTCACCGGCGCGGCGCTAGAGCGTGAGCACGGCTCGGTCGGCGAGAGAAGAGTCAAATCACGGGCGCCGGGAGCGAGGAGATGTGGAGAGTTGGGGCAAAAGCTTGAGGAAGAGAGCGCACCGGTGCTCCCTTTATAGAGCGAGGCGAGGCAGGAGATGGAGATCGTGGGCGAGGTGGCAACGGCCGTTTGCGGAGGTGAGGGCGGCGGCGTTCTGGAAGTTAAGAAGGGGGTAATCTGCAGGAGCGAGCGCGGTGGGAGCGGCGCTTTCATTGCGCGTGATGGCGAGAGAAATGGGGAGGAATCACGGGATTGATGAGCTCAAGCGGCGGTAATGGCGGCGAGCAACGGACGGACGCGGAGAAGACGAGCGCGAGGAAGGCGACATTGCACAGCCGGGCCCCACCGACAATGAGGCGAGAGAGGGGGAGAGAGGGCGCGGGCGGATTGATTGTCGGCCGTCCGATTTTGATCGGACGGTCCGCGTTACTCGCGCGCGGGGAGAGAGTGGGCCGAGAAGCGCCGCATCTTTGGGCTTCGCCCGATCTTTATGTGAAGAATTTTAAACCTTTTTCAATTGATTTAATTCCAGAAATTCGAATAGGCTTTAGAAAATAGTAAATGAAGTCCAAAAATTTTGAGAAAATTCAAAGAAATTTTATGAGGCATTCTGGACTTAAATAAAATAATTCCAACTTTTAGTTGGTAATAGATTTTGCACATAAATTCTTTTAGCCTTAATATAATTTAGGGAAAAGCTTTTAAAAATTCCAGAAAATCCACAAAAATTAATAAAGTCTTATTTTTAACTGAAATTGAAATTTTGGGCTGTTACAAGTATATTGACAATCACCGAAAAAGCATAAGATGAGTTTGAGTTTAAAGTCAACCAAGGTCTAAACAAGTAGTACAGAAGCTCAAGACCATATTGACACAAGAGAAAGACTTGAGATGAGATGAAAGAGCAATTTTCGCAAAACTCAAGGCTTTTCTCCAGAAGGCTTTTTCTCTCCAAAATTCACCCCCTTTGGCAATAAAATCATCAAGATGTAGAAAAGGGAGGAAAGACTATATGATGTTCATTTTAAGCATTAGGAGCCATGTAGATTATCCAAAATGACTATTAGAGTATTACACCAAGCCACAACACATAAGAATGCTATCAAGATCATGACTATTGATGTAGAGAATAGCTAAGACAGAAAATCCATAATTTGAGAATTGGTCTAATTCCTTAGCAAGTCAAGTAAACCAAGATAGTAGTTTAGCTAAAGGTATCCAAGGATGATACAAGCCATGTCAAATAATCTAAGTTGAACCAAGAAGACTCATATTGAACAGTTTAGAGTGCTACCAGTTGAAGAAAGACTCATTTTATCCAGAACTTGGTCTTTTTAATGATAAGCAATTTTAGCATATTTTTCTTTTTCTGAAAGCTCTTTATGGTTTTATCTTAGTAAAGCAAACTCTGGACTAGGTGCCATCCACAACTGCCTCCTAAGCTTCAACCAATTTTTCAAATCTTAACCATGTGCTAGATCCCAAGCCTTATCGACCACTCCAAGCAAGACTTAAGGAGGTGATCTTAGGTCATCAAGGCTCCCCGAGTTCATGCCTAGTGCAATGGCAAGCCGTCTCATGAGAAAGATTTGGTGAGATCAGTTTTTCACAAAGAGATCATTTTGCTTTTGAAGTTTTTAGACCAACGATTAAAGATAAGTCATGTTTCTTAACAAGCGACATAGCTTACTCAAAAGTTCAAAAGAGATTCAAGACTCAACTCAGCCTACTTGACATGGCGAGAATCATAAAAGGATAGCTTCAACCAGACTAGTCTCAAGAGCTATTATGACAAGATTTTAATTCAAGTTTAGCATTTTTAATCACCTTAGCATGGCAAAGACTAAACTACACATAAAAAGTCATGATAGATCTAGCGGTTTAGCATAAATCATGGCGGATGTAAAACAGTGAAATCAGATCATAAGGGATAATAAACAAGGCTCCATAAGATTATATTACAATGCAAGATGAAATGCAGGAAAAACCAGATTCCCTTCAGAATGGGATGCACTCTTTTAACTCGGTTGAGTTATGACAAATTTAAGAACTAGAAAACCAAGATAAACTCCCCCTGAACCAAAGGAACAAAAACGAGAATCTGATAAGAGAAACAGAAAAGGCAGTCCTTAGAGCATAGAAAAGATATAGAGAATAATATCGCTCAGACAGGTTCTTATCTACCCCATATGATTCTAGGACTATCAGCTGATCAACTCACACACTAAGGAGCAAACACTGTCCCTGTCTACCCAAGGGTGGCCCGACCCTTGCTAGAACATATAAGAAGTGAGTAAGCTCTACTTAGAGAGAGAAGAGACAGCTAATAAGCAGCATCCTAGAAGCACAAGATAAGAATTTGCAGTCAAAGCAACCTGGCAAGAGAACCACTCTAACCTATGCTGGAAGGACTTCGACCCAAATCACTCAAAAGAAATGCAACCAGACAGGAGTAAGCATAATTAAAATATAATACAGTAGTAAAACATAAGCTCCCCCTCACAACAGTCCATAAGGACAAACCACCCCAAGCTCTCCCTTGGAGGCTGAAACCGAGAGTGTCGGAGGCTTGGTGAAGATATCGACCAACCGATGCTCACTCTCCACAAACTGGAGCACAATGTCACCCTTCTCTCGTGGTCTCGAAGAAAGTGATATCGATATCAATATGCTTGGTCCGAGAATGTTGCACTGGGTTCTTGGCAATGCAAATTGCGGGCGTGTTATCACAAAAGAGTGGAACACGATCTATCACTAACCCAAAGTCTGCGGGTCGAGACCATCAAAGCACTTGGCTACGACAATCGGCTGCGACAACGCGTGCTCGGCCTCTGCGGTGGGTCTGTGCAACACCGGATTGCTTCCTTGACGACCGGGAGACAAGAGAAGTGCCAATGAATTGACAAGTGCGGAGGTGCTCTTCCTATCTATCCTCTGACCGGTGAAGTGCGCATCGGAGAAGGCTCTAAGAGATAGACAAGAAGAGGAAGAGTACGGATACCATAGTCAATGGTAGCTCGAAGGTGCCGAAGATGCGCTTCACCTTTGACGGTGAGATCTGCGAGAGAAGCACGAAACCGAGCACAAAGACACACAGAGAGTGTATGTCCGGTCTCGAGGTGTGAGGTACAAGAGAGAGCCAATCATGCTCTGAACTCCTTTTGGTCAACGAGTTCGTCGTCTTCATCGGATCAAGAAGCATTTGTAGATGCCTTGGAGTTGATCTTGGCTTTCCATCATTCATGTCGAAGCGCTTGGGAGGTCTCGAGTGTACTTGCCTTGGCGAAGAAAAGTACATTCCCGAGTCATTTGATTTGGAAGCCAATGAAGAAGCTCAACTCACCCATCATGCTCATCTCAAATTCCGAGCTCATAACATCGGAAAAGCTGGAAGCGAGTATGTGAGGAGCCGCCAAAGATGATGTCATCCACATAGATCGGGCGAGCAAAAGATCGGTGCCAAGGCGGCGGATGAACAAGGTCTTGTCTATTTTACCCATTTCAAAACCATGACTCGTGAGATAGGACTTAAGCCTTTCATACCAAGCTCAGGGAGCTGCTTGAGTCCATACAAAGCTTTGGAAAGCTCAGTAGACATGGTTAGGGTATTTGGGGTTCTCGAAACACGGAGGTTTCGACATAGACTTCTTCCTCAATAAGGCCATTGAGAAAGCACTCTTGACATCCATCTGGTAAAGCTTGAAACCCTTAGAAGTGCAAAGGCAAGCGAGATTCTAATGGCTTCAAGTCTAGCTACAGAGCAAAGGTCTCTTGAAATCTAGACCCTCAACTTGGGAGTACCCAGAGCTACCGGCCTAGCCTTGTTTGAATGACTAATCCATCTTCACTTTGCTTGTTCTTGAACACCCATTTGGTCCCAATGATATTGTGACCTTGAGGGGCTCAACAAGGGACGGACCTTGTTTCTTTCAAAGTTTTCCAACTCCTCATGCATGGCGTTTATCCAAGACTCGTCGGATAGAGCATGACAAACGTCTTTGGGCTCAAATGAGGCGGCAAAGGAGAATGGAGCAGAAGAGAGACAAACCCGACTTTGGAGCGTGTGACACGCTCAAAGAGGTCTCCAATGATGCGCTCTGAAGGATGGTCCTTTTGAATGTGTCTTGGAGGTCGGGGTGGATGAAGAAGTGGCCTCTACCTCATGAGCGGATGAGATAGGAGCAGAGCCACTAGCTTGGAAGAAAGCAGTAGGTAGGGTGATCTCCTCGAGTGCGGTGGAAGAAGGCACCTCAAGAGGAGGAGGAAGAAGCTGGATCTGGTAGACAACCCTCATCTCCGTCTTCCTTATCGTCCACAAAGATGGACTCAGGCTGCTCTAGAGAACCTGAGATATCAGGCCTAGTCCCCGGACTGGCCTCATCGAAGGTCACCTCACAGGTTTCTACCATTTTGCTAGACTCGCAGATTCCTGGACTCTATAGGCACGAGAAGAAGTCGAGTAACCCGGAAAGATCCCATCACAAGATCGTGACTCGAACTTATCTAGGTTCCCGGACTTGAGATAAAACACTTGCAACCAAACACACGAAAATGCGAGACGCTGGGTTTTCGCCATATCTCAACTCATAAGAAGTGCGATGCAAGAGTGCAGAAGAAAGACTCATTAGAAACATGACAAGCAAGTAGCAATGGCCTCGACCCAAAACTTCCTAAGTGTAGAGTACTCATCAAGCATAGTCTGGCCATCTCGACCAAGTGCGGTTCTTCCTCTCCACAACGCCATTTTGTTGGGGGCGTATGGAGGCAGGCGGTGTTCTACACTGTCTCACCACGAAGCTCTCAAAGTAGGAATTCTTGAACTTCGGTGCCATTATCACTGCGAATTGCTCGTAATGCACAGGAGCTCAACAGAAAGCCTACTAAAAGACCATAAAAAGAGTAAGCGTCTCATCCTTGAGGCTAAGAAAAACACCCAAGAGTACCTCGAGAAGTCATCGACCACAACAAGAATATACCACTTCCCTCCTGCCGATCAAGACTCATTTGGACCAAGCAGTATCCATATGGAGCGGTTGTCACGGTGCATCGATCATTGTCCTTTGTGACTTGAGTGAGAAGCGGCAACCATCTTGCCGTGTCGGCATGGAGAGCAAACTAGATCCTTGACCATCTTGAGTTTTAGCGGACCACGAATGAGATCGTGGCGCTAACTCGTGTCAAATGATCAAAGCCTATATGACCTAGTCTCCTATGCGGAAAGGTCAAATTACGGGATTGAAGCAATTAAACACCGGAGAGGATCACGGAAGACTAAGAAAAATCAGCACGAAAGATCCTCCCATATCGAAAATCCATAAACTAGACTACAGAAGAATCAAGAATTTTGCAATTGTTTTTCTTAAAGCTCACCTCGTAACCATCATCGGTGGTGAGAGGCGAAAGCGATTATCTGCAGCTTACTTACTAAGGCAACATCTTTGGAATAAATGAATCATTAATGCGCACAGTACCTTTAGCAATGGCGGCGCCCAAACGAAGCATCTCAAAGGTGATCGTCTCATCACTGGAGCACGGGCTAGGAAAGAAAACCAACAAGAATCTCGGTCATATGGCGAGAACAACGAGTCTACAAGCCAAACCTTTCCCTTCCTGCCGGCGAACTGAGTCAAGCAGAGTAAAGTCTCGATCTTGGGGTGAATCAGCGATGATTTTGGCACCCAATCTTGAGTAACACGTCGAGCAGGATGAAGTAGTCAAGCAAGGCCGACCTCTATCTACCCTCGCTCTCTGTCACTCCACGAGTCGGAAGGTGCGTGTGTAGACTGAAGTCATTCTTGAATCCATTGCTATGGAAGAGCGAGTCGGATTACGCAACATCTTGATCACGCCACGAGTAGCCATCTCGAAGGAAGCGAGATCTACCCTCAAAGCGACGGAAGTCACGACCAAGAAGGGAGCATGAGGACAAAATCGAAAACTTCGGAAAAACCAAGTCCTCGATCTTGCCCTAAATCATCGGTTGTATCAAACCTAGACCTCGTCTTTGGTCTTGCGTGCACTCATAGTGCAGGATTGACCACGAATGTACCTAACAGACTCAACACGATCTCTACGCGCGATCTTGGCGCGCTGAAGCAATGATCAACCAAATGTCCATCCTTCGGCGGAAGGTGCAATGATACCGCCTTACGAGGGCGAAGATGCGGTGGAATCACCTTGTCATCGAGATCCTTTGAACAAAACCGGTGACTTAAAATTGACTTTCTCGATCCACGAGCTTAGTTTTGATCACACAGGTGCTATGGTTTTGAGCACGGCGGTGGATGCTTCCTCATATCCTCATGGTAATCATAACCTAGACCTTGATTAAATCTGCAAATCTTAGATTGGTCTAGAATGAGATTGAGCTTCTTCTTGCCTCCTACAAACCTCTCGAGAGTGTTCATAAGATCCGACACTCCACGAAGAGAGAGGTGCAAGAAGAGCGAGGGGAAGAAGGAACAATGAAGGTAAGGGAGCGGTAAGAAGAACCAACGGCAAAGGAAAGATTGGCTTGTGCATGCACAAATAGGCTTTGAGGGCGATCCTCTTGCTAGCGACTTGGTTCACGTTGCTAGGCGTCTCTACCAAAACCTTAGACTTCTTCCCAGCACACACAATACAAGCAGATGATTGTGTTTCTAGAAGATCCTTAGTTAGCTTTACATTTTTTTCATCCAAAGCAACCAAATCACATTTTAGTTTATTACATTGATTGCATGGTGTGCTAACAAGGTCCTTAGAAGCATCTTGAGCGATTTGTTATTGTGATCAATCATTTCTTAAACTGCTTGAATCTGATTCTAGTTCAAATAGCTTAACTTAGGGCAGTTTAAACAAGAAACAATGGGCTCTAGTAGCGCGACTTGGAATTCACAATTTTGTGATCTGCCTGCTTTAGGTTCATCTTGAGATTATTACAGTTTTCACAAGTCTCGAGCAGATCAAGCAACATGGTATAAAGACCTCTAAGCGAGTTGTCCTTAACCTCACATGAGGTGCAAGCGGTAGCCTCAACAAGAGTAGATGAAGGAGGTGCTACCCTACTCATCTCTAATTCAACAAGAAGGCTAATGTTCTCTACTTTAATCATGTCTAGTTCGGAGGACATACTATCATGCAAGGTCCTTAGTTTTCCATGTCATCAAGCAAAGCACGGCATGTGTCACAATCATCACGGAGGGAAGCGGATGTAAGTAAAGTAAGCTCCCGTGATAGTCTAGCTACTTCCTTCTCCAACTCAAAGACACTTAGCCCTAGACTTAGCATGAAATCTACCTAGCTTAAGAAAAGCATCATTAAGTTGGTCGTAAGTGGGACTAACCTCATCGAGTCGATCTGACTCGTTCATTGTCGCTCGAGATCGCCCCGAGGGCCATGAAGCACATGCCGGAGAAGTTGTCGTCGTCCTTGGGATCATGATCATCCTTTCCATCATCGTCACTCCACCCATCCACCTTGCTGGTGTCCAGTTCGTCGAGGGCGGTGAGGACGCGATGGAACAGCTTCTTTGCCTTCCCAAAGTTGCGGAACTTCTTCTTCCCTTGGTCAGGTGCTGAGAGCTTCGTGTTGCGGTTCTTGTCGATGTAGTCGTTCTTGCCCGAACCGCCGTAGTCACCTTTGCCCTTCCCCAGCTTGGGGCAGTTTGCTCGGATGTGGTTGGGGCCACCACACTCGAAGCAAATCACAGGACCTCCTCTTTTTCCATCCCTCCTCCTCTTGTAAGCATGGGAAAACTTCCGAGCTAGGAGGGCTAGCTGTTCATCCTCAAGCTACTCTAACTGATCATCAGTTATGTCACAGAGAGCAGCTAGGGAGAACCCGTGTATCGACTCAGAAGAAGATCCAGAGGTGGGATCAGTGACTAAAGCCATCGACTGTGACTTCGACCTTCGAGAGATAATGTCAATCTCGTGAGTCTTGAGGCGCGAGTAAAGCGCATCAAGAGTCGAATCGAAGGTCCGTGCTATCCTTGATGGTAGTCACTTTCATCTCCCAAACCACGAAGATCGAGTCGAGAAAGCATCATCGGCGTTATCCGAGTCGGGTATGTAAGGCCGACCGCTCGGAGATTGCTCAAAATCTTATGAAACCGCGAAAAGCACTCGTCGAGAGATTCACCACAAGCATCTCAAATTTCTTGTATTCACGCTTGAACTGGTCTTGTCGAGGCCGTCTTAATCGGGTGGTGCCCTCATGGTATGTATCGAGGTCACCCGGATGTAAATGTGAAGCGTAAGGCAAATGAGAAATGCGATCGAACTCATACGCTCAAACCTTGAATGATGATGTTCCTAGCCTTAGCATTGGCCTCAACATCGACCATGTTTCCCATTGATGTTTTCATCGGCGAGGAGCAGCGAATCTAACCTTCACCTTTCTCGAGATGGCATACCCCTGAGCCTGGATGTATATTTCCATTCGGCTCTTTGAGAAGGGGTAATCCAGGCCATCAAAGACTGGAGGCTTGGTGGAATACTTGTCCGTTGCCATGGCTCAACCGACCGTTAAGATCTATAAGGAAGAGCTAACCGCTCGATACCAATTGAAGGACCGAAATGGCAACAGAGGGGGGGTGAATGGTGCCTTAAAAATTAAGAACTCCCCCTTTACTGTATTTAAACAAACCTACAAAGCCCTCTGGAAATCTCAAGAAGACTGAAGCAAAATCAGAGAACAAAAACAAGTTTCAGTCTGTTCTGTTGAAATCGGAAGCTCCGATTCTACCTAGCTGTAACATCCCAAAAATTTGTCATGTTTTAAAGTTTTAAAAGAAAAATAACCATTTGAATTTTTCTACTAAAGTTAAAGCTTAATTCGAAATTTCAGAGATCAAAACAATTAAACATGATTAATTCCAACATCAACTATTATTAAAAATTATTTTATTTGGATTCTATGGGCTTAGATATATTTTATAGAATTTTCTAGAATTTTTCTGAGTGCATCTGCTATTTTCTAATTGCCATTTGGATTTTCAATATTTTATAAAAGAAAAACCTATTCTATTTTAAAGCGATGGTGGGCGAAACCCAATCACTGTTCGCCCAACTCCCACCCTTGGCCCAACTCCGCGCCTCGGCCCGGCCCATTGCCCGCCTTCCCCACATCGATTGCGCGCGTGGCATCGCGCCGATCAATGGTTCGCTTCTTGCGCGCAGCTATCCGCCGCGCCTCTCCTCTCTCTCGACCGGTGGCCCGCTGGCGTCGCCACGTCATCGTCGTCTTCGGCGCGGTCTCCCAGTACCGATCTTTGCACAACGCCGCCAATCTCTCCCTCGGTCTCCTCCATCTCGGCTATTTAAGGCCCGAGCCCATGACAATTTCTTCGCCCCAACTTCCACTCCCAAAACCCTAAGCTCGGCCCGGCCGTCGTCTCGGCCCGCCATCACCGAAAGATCGTCAACGCGGCGAAGCTCCTCGCCGTCGAATTCCGCCACGCTTGGGCCACCCGCCGTGCTACCACCGCCACCAGTGCGCAATACCAGATTTACAGTGACCCGTCGGCTCTGCGCGAGAACCCCTACGCCGCCGTTGTCGGGTTTGTCCGACAAAGAGAGTCGTCACCGCCGCCGCCATTGTCGCCACCGCCGGTGAGACATCGCCGCCCTAGCCTAACCACCTCCTCTAGCGACTTGACCTTCTCTCGGGGTCCCATTTTTCCACCTCCCGCCGCGCCTCCGCATGTTCGTGGTCGCGTCGATCGCCGTGGGAGCTTTCTCCTTTCGGGAACCTGCTGGCGAGTCGTGACCATCTCATAGCCAAGTCGGCGCCCTCGGCTCTTTTGCCCATGTGGCATAGCAGTCGGCCGCAGGTGGCGGTGCCATGTGGTGCACTCGAGCCAAACCTCCCGAACCGAAGTTCACCGTGAGCCATCCAAATGCCAAGTGGGACCCACGTGTCGGATCAATTCCTTTTATTTTCTTTTAAATTTGAAATCCTCCGTGACGTCGGTGACGTCATAAGTCGATTTTCCCATTGAAAAATAAATCGGAAATTAAATTAAAATCCAAATTAGGGTTTTGATTTATTTTCAATCTTCAAAAGCCCATATCTTTTGCATCAGAACTCGATTGAGCTCATTCAAATTTGTAAATTCATCTAAATTAGAGCTCTATTTATTTATGATTTTATTTAATTTTTGGAATTGATCTTATCTCTGGTTGGTATTTATTTGTTCTATTTGCTTATTTTACAGTGAGCGTTGCTACTTGGAAGTTTGGAACAAGGAGAAGTACACCAAGATCAAGATCAATCCCAGGATTTATTCCAAGGCAAGCCGTAGTCCTTTGATCATATTGATCCTATGATTTCAAAAGTATATTGTTTTATACAATTGCATGCTACCTTTATATCAATTGTTTTGGGTTTAGTTATTACCTGTTGTCATTATACCTCCATTGAACATTGGAATGCCATGAATCCTTTGTCACCCTAGCTTGGATAATTTTAGTTGGACATATTTGTATCACCAACATGGGTATCGTATTAGTGCTTAGTCAAGCCTAGTCTCGATGGGTTCATCATCACATGTGTCATAATGATTAATCTTGATTTAATGATATATGGAATTGTGGTGGTTAACCACTTTGTAAAATTTGTGTTCCATGACAGGGGATGTCATTGGTTTCTTTTGAACAAAATTGTTTTCGCTCAGGCGAGTGGATGGTGGATTGAGGGTGTGGATTTAACACGTTGTGGGTTTGTGGAAAGATCGCCTGAGTAACTTGTCAAGGACTTAATCTTGTGCGCCATTGAATCGAGCCTTAGCAGTACAACCACATGTCTGTATGGGCGGGACTGGTGATTAATTAGCAATATCTTATTTACAGTTACATCTTGGAAGAGTGAGTTCTGAGTGCGTACTCACTATGGCGCAAGAGGGCCACATGCAGTCGGATGGAGACATTCGATGTTGAAACCTTAGCGCGAATCGGGTTAGAAGGAGCTTTGTAAAGGCTTTGTCACGTGCTCTAGCACCTTACCCAAGGTAGTGGCGATGGTATCGACGGATGCCAAACCAACTAGAGAAGTCGTGTCTTGTGGCTCAAGGCGTACAACCTCTGCGAGTGTGTGAAACTATTCGAATAGCCGTGTCATGCGGTTATGGGCGTGCTCGAGAATTTCACACGGAGATAGAGTTTCTTCTAAAATAAGTCGGAGTTTGAATGGGAAGTTCACTTGATGAATATAATGTTTGTTCGGTGAATGGGTAATTCACTTGGTGGTTTGTCGATTGGTGAATGGGAGTTCACTTGTCATTGGTTTGGTTGAGAAGTGAATGGTTAGTTCCTTTGGTTGTTTCAAAGAAATTGCTTAATGTATTTATTATTCTTTTCAATTCGCATTTCAATCTATTTATTGTATTTGTCATGAATCTTTGTTTTACGCAAAAGAACCATCTGACTAACCTTTGGTAAGCCTTGCATGAATACTATTTGCATACATCTCCCTACGACTGCTTGAGTGCTTTATGTACTCACGGCTCATGCCTTTGTTGATCGGTTGAAGAATATCAAGTCGCACAGGAGTTCTTCCGAATCAAGGCGTTGAAGGTTTTGCGGATTAGGATCGTTCTCCACTCGATTGCTGTGGGCATGTTGATTAGCCTTTCCAAGTTTCTCGTTAGTTGCAAGAGTTTATTTGTTTCTTTAGCCTGCGTGTAAAGTTAAGTAAACATTGACCATAAGGTCCAGTTATTATTATTTGTTATTTTGAGATCTTTCTAGTTAAATCGAATAAATGGATGGTATTCCATCACTTTGTTTCTGTGTGAGCTAGCTACGATGCGGGACTAGTTCGAAATACGAGAGGTTCTGAGATGTATTTTGGTCCCGACACTAGCGGTAGTTCCGCATCTGCGTAGTTCCGGTTCATCACGGAAGTTAAAACTGCGGTTGTTCCGTTTTGGACAATCGGAAGTTCCGATTGTCCTGACCGAAGAACAGTGCGCTCGGGTTTTTTTTTTCAAAAATCCAAAATACAAAATCTTGAATGCTCTTCTCAGGTCAAGTTTCACAGGACATCATCCTAAACAACATCTTGACCTCATGGAGAAGAATCGCAAACAAAGATTCAATAAACAAAGCAAAATCGGATTTCTTGAAGAAGGGGCAAGAAAGACCAAAAACCACAATAGACAAGATTCTCAGATTCTTAGATCATGAAACTTTGAGGATATATTAGCAATAGCAATACGACTCTAGATATCAAGTTTCATGCCATCTTATAAGAGGAATCAAAAGATACACCAAGAACCCTAGCTATTCAAGAGAGGCATAAGCAAGTAATCAAAACCTCAGAGTTTCATTGGTAGAAATCAAACGATTACAGAGGGAAACACAGAGGAATGATTACACAAGATTTCAGTTCATCCTCTCCAACTCAACAAACTCTCAAAAAGCAAAACAAACCCTTTTGCTAAAGCTAACCCTAATTTTCTCTCTCAAAGTCTAACCCTAACACCAGGGGTTCACCTCTATTTATAGCCCTTGGCTAATGGGCCTCCAACCCATTAAGTCCGCTACACGAGCGGAACCGCCTCCACTTGTGCCGCTTTGAAAAGACCGTTTCGCCCCTTGCGCACCTTCTACGGAAGCCTCCGTGCGCCTTCTTTGTCTTTGACTCGCAACCACCTCAAGATTCACGCCGTCTTCGACACATCCCGCCCGTTCGACCTCAGCGCCGCTGCGCCTAGTCCGATCACCTCGTGTCTCGCCACGACTTCGTCTCGATGTCCTGCGGTCAACACGAGACAAAACACATCACATAGCATTGCACAATATCATAGCATCAACATTTGTACAAGACTCAAACTCATACAAACTCAAAATCACAAACTTTCCTTCTCTGCACAGTTCTGGACACAATCGGAAGTTCCGCACTTACCATTGCGGAAGTTCCGATTCTGAAATTTATCCGCGCTTGTCGGGATTATCGGAAGTTCCGCGCTTACCATTGCGGAACTTCCGATTATCGGAACGTCCGCACTCCCAGATTTTCAATTCCGATTTTCGTCTCAGAGGAATACTCACGTCAGTATTATCGGACAAACCGCGTCTCCAGGTGCGGAAGTTCCGATTACTTCAACCGAACACAATTCCCAGATTAATCGGAAGTTCCTCTTTTCAACGCCGGTAGTTCCGATTATCCTGTTTCAGCACAGAAACAGTACAAACAGCAGAGAGACTCAACTCTCAACCTATTCAACAAGTTGTCAAATACTCATCACTCACAATGGAGGACCTCTCACATGGTCTCTCAAGTTCGTGTCCAGCCCGTACGAATGGAACTCGGCACTCCAAGTGGCATAGAGGTGGTTGATGTCGTAGTACTCGGAGATGTAACGCTTCGAGGCCTGCCGCCACGCCGTGCACGCCACGAACACATGGGAGCATAGTTTGTGCAGAAGCTGCCGCTTGTTGCAGGTGCACGACACTTCTTCACCAATTGTGCGGACCAACTTACGATCCCCTCTAGCGTGTCCCATCACGTACTTCTCCCTGAGCCTGATCTCGAACTTCTGCCTGACACCATGCATGGTATGAGCGGCGTGCGATCGAGCCTTGCTGATCTTATTCTCCATGGTAGACATGCATTACTTCGGAGAATTGCTTCCCATCCTCCAGATGCTTCTTGGCCATCATAGCTCTGTTAACAAAGTATCCGATAGTATGGTTCCAGCTCTCCTCCACGATCGTAGTGATCGGCAGGGAGCGGACACCCTTGAGCACACCGCACACCTCCGACATGTTGGTCGTCATGATCCCATACCTTCCACCGTCGGTGTCGTGCAGCAGGGACCATTTCTCCAGGTCAGGTGCGTGCAAGTTAACCCATTGTGTGAACTCCCCAACTCTCGCGGACCCTCCAGCCGCTATCCCTGCCCCAGCATGCGCTGAGTCCCTTACATGCTTCCCGGTCTCCTCATCGAGCTGTCTCCACACCGCTTCGAACCTCCTCCTTTGAATCTGCATGCAGAGCTTCTTGAACATCTTCATGAGGTCCTTGCTCCAAAACCTTGTGTGGAAGTTGGCTGCGAGATGCCTCATGCACCAACGGCTCCTAACATCGTTCCACTGGAACGGCGGCTGCGTCCCGTTTTGCATCATGCACAATGTAGACATCAACTCAGCATTGCGATCTGAGATGACACACACATCTGGCCGATCTTGGAACACCGCCTGGTTCACATTGCACAGGAACCACAACCAGCTATCGGTGTTCTCGCTCTCAACAATTGCGAACACCACGGGGACTAACTGGTCATTCGCATCGGCCGCAACGGCGGTGAGGATGGTACCCCTTTACTTCCCACATAGGAAGGTGCCATCTATCGTGAGCATAGGACGACAATGCTTGAACCCTTCGATCGCCTGACGGAAGGCCCAGAAGACTCTTTCAAGAACAAAACAATTGGGCCCCTCAGTCGGATGCACGCGTTCAAGCTTGTTTACGTACGTCCTGGGATTAGATTCTGCGATTTGATGCAGCAATCTTGGTACTAGGTTGTAAGCCTCTTCGAATGTGCCGAACATTCGCTCCAGAACCCTGCGTTTTGCGCGCCATGCCGTCTTGTAGCTGACCGGGAACCCCACTATATTGGCAACATCTGCCAGCAGGAGCTTTGGCGAAATGGACACATCTACAGCGATGAGGTGGCTTATCAAGCTGGCAACATATGAGGACGTCATGTTGTGGTGCCTGTGAAGCGGCTCAGCTAACTCGCATGTGTGGTCCTTCAGCACCGTTATCCGGAAGCTCATGACAGCGACCGTGAACCTCTGCGCACGGACCTTGCCAGCACATGATTCATCAACACACCTGACGATGTACGTGTCGGGGTTGGACCTCTGCACCCGATACGTCCGACCGATGTTAACAGCGTATCTAGCAATAGCATGTTGTGCGACGCTCTTGTTAGGGAAGCGCTGACCTAGGAGTAGGGTGTCCTCATTGAACCCCACTCGGCCCCTCCGGACGTGGCGAACCGTATTTATCATCATAGCGTCGTCCAATCGTGAGGGGACGTAAGCAATGTCAGTGGTAACAAAACCACCAACTGCACCTCCTCCCGCAGCAGCTTCTATGACATCGTTGTCTTCCGAACTAGTTGTTTCCACGTCATCCTTACTTTCCACCTCATCCACCTGGTCGATCAGGTACTCGTGACAATCAATACGGACTGACCACCATCTCTCCGCTCCTTCGTTGGGCTCAAAATTGACGGCACACCTCCTTAGGTCTCCATCGCCCACGTCTCCTCCAACGCCGGAGACCAACGCAGGCTCCTTCTCACCAGCAGCTTCACCTTCACCGGAATCACCCACGCCGGATGTCTCCGTCCTCTCCAAGAACTGAACGTAGACCATCGGCCGCGCATATATCGCAGCAGCGGGGTTGCAAACAACCCCCATGTAATTGGCCCATGAAGCGTCACATGTGACCTTCATAAGTTGCCAAACGGTCTCGCCTGCACCACCCACCACCGATGTATACAACGCCTCGATACGCAGCTTCTTCTTTCTAGTGGTGCGATCGAATGCAGAATGCACGCACCGCCTTAGCTCCGAGATGCTCATGTCCTTCAGAGTCGGCGCCTGGATCACCGTGCGGTGACAATTTGACAGGTCCGCACCAGTCACGGTCCGTCGCGTCTGAGGCGTCGATGGAACACGAATGATCTTGAATTTCCGCCATAAAGTACCTAACACATGTGCATATTAAACCATCGAATTATTTGTGGGATTTTTTTTCCAAATGAATGCTTCTACAAATTTGGTTATGCCCACTTTACACGAGCGTTTTGTCGTACAGTTTTTCAATCCCGATTGGAGTTCGTATGATTTTTCTATATATGAAATGTCAAAGCTAATATTATTTATAGTATAAAAAATTCGTAGCCCATTCTATATTACACTTCAGAAATTTCCTGTGGTAGTACAAAGGTTCAAACCTACTCCAAGTTAACATACAATAAAAAAATAAAACCAACAAAACTGGTTTCCCTAAATTTGGAGTTAATTTCAAATAGTTATGAATTTTTTAACTAGTTCGATTAAAGTGCAAAAATAAATCACTTCAGAATTTCTTATTGCATTTGTATGTTTTCATACCCGAGTTGGACCTAGCTTAAATCAATGACATGCGGGGTCTACGATATGGTATTCTTTTTCATTAAATTTCGGACAAAAAACTTACTGACAGGTGGGGCTCGTTTCTCATTCTCGCGGTGTACTGCGTAGTGCATGGACCGAATGCAACATGCCCGATCAAGAGTACATATACAAAGCGTTCCGTGAGTCTATTTCTATTTCGTTTAACGACCTCCAAATATTTTCCTATTTTATGACCAAGTTCATGAAACTATGCAAATAACCGAGATAAAATTTACAAAACTATCAACAAAAGGCCTGTTAAGTCAACTAATTACGCCCTAATGACATTGCTAACTACTGAGTCTTCCAATTTTACGTCCGAACACTTGGTCAAAATAAACTTACTACACAACTATAACTACTCGGTTGCTACAATTCATCTAATTGCATCCTAATCACATTGCTAAAACTAGCGACAACAATAGCTGGATGCGAATGACACTTATATTTTCTAGGTGCTCGCAGCAGGCCACACAACTTATTTGCTTCTTCCTTCTCTTCCAAGAACTGCTTTTCTCTCTCTCTCTTGAAAATTTTCCTTCGCTCTCGCACGAGAAATTTTTTCCACTCGCGCTCGTGATTTTTTTTTCACAAACTCCTCTTATGGCAGGAGCCAGTGAGGGAGCTCACTGGCTCCTTTTATGGACGGGCAAGGCATACGCTTGCCTTGCGCTGGGTCGGGCGTGTACGCGCGCGCGCCGACCGTCCGTCGCGGCGGCGTGGCGTCGTGCCCAAGGCGGTGCGCCCGGCTCGGCTGCGGGAGCAGCGATGGTCTTTGCCGTCCTTGTCTTGTCGCCACGCGCCGCCGGCGACTCCCGCCCCGACCGGGTGGGGTGGCGACAAGTCTTGCCGTCGGACGGCGACATCTTAGTGCGGGTCCTGGGTGGGGTATTACTTTAGTGCTGTCGTCTCCGATGACAGTTCGTAGATGTACAAGATTATTATTGAAATTTTATATTTATGAGAGTTATTTTTGAAATTTCATTGTCCAGCGGTGCTAAAAGTCTAGCAACCCATGTCTGTAATTGTCCCACGTAGCAGTATATCACCACTTCAGTTCACAGGAGAGAGAAGGAAAGAGAATCTGGAAAGGAGAAAAAACCCGGAAGTCGGAGAGATGCCGGAGCTGCCCGAGGTGGAGGAGGCGCGACGGGCGCTGGAGGAGCACTGCGTTGGGAAGAGGATCGTGCGGTGTTCCGCCGCGGACGACACCAAGGTCATCGATGGCGTCGCCCCAGCGAGGCTGGAGGCGGCGCTGGTCGGGAGGACCATCGCCGCTGCCCGGCGCAAGGGCAAGAACCTATGGCTCGCGCTCGACTCCCCGCCCTCCCCCTCCTTCCAGTTTGGTCCGTCTCCAGTCTCTACCACCGTGAAACTACTTCCATTTGGTTTTTTTTCCCTTCCTTTTCGCAAATGGATCATTTCTTGATTTTTAATTATATTTTATTTTCAAGATAGCACTGTTCTTTTATGTTTGAGATTTTTGCCTTTATTTTTTTAGGGGGGGGGGGTACCATTTCGGGCTCTTGTGTGATTGTGTCCAAGATGTTTTTTGGGGGTTTTCATATTTCTAGGGTTCTAATGGTTTTATTTTCAGGAAGAGTAGTGGAAATGTATACCTGTAGCATGTACAAAATGGGCAACTATTTGATTAAATTAATGCATCTTTGTCGTGGTAAATGGACAGCCTAACCATCTTAAGGGTTTTGCTAACCCAACATTGTAGCCACCTCCTGAAAATTTGATATTGTAGCTTTAGGAATTATGAGCATTTGATCATAAGGATTTGTCAGAATGAATAACTACAATGAGTGGAGTACTCTTGTTCTACATGGGATCCGGATCCTTCTATCCTAGTTATTGTTGTTTTTTAGAGTTAGTTATTGTTGTTTTACTAAGAGCAATTAATAATACTTTATTGTGCGAAGCAGACTAGTCATATTAGCCAAATAAAGAAAAAAAATTGTAAAGAGACTTTATTGGAGAAGAAATTAGTGATAGACTATAGTGGTCCAATTGAGCAACAATGAATAATAGAGAGGTTTGGTTAGATAAAATTCAGCTAAAGTGGCTCAATTGAATAAAGGGACAATTCCCTACGTGCCACTGAATAACTTCGTTTGTTCCTTATATGCCACTGATGTCTCACTGACATGTGTATCCGAGGTCTACATGTCAATCTCACAATGAGTGGTATATAAGAATCATGCAGTTTGTCAGTGGCATGTAGGGAATTAATCCTTGAATAAAACTGGATAGTAAAGGGACCTGTACTGCAGTTTTTCGTTTCTACTAGAACTTTTCGTGAGGTGGCTAACTCACTATTTTTCCCTTTCGAAATTCTAAGTATACAAACAGCACCTAAATGTTAATGTTTGTCACAGGAATGGCTGGAGCTATTTACATCAAGGGTGTGGAGCTGAGCAAATATAAAAGGTTCCTTCTTTTGACAGTTTTTTGTTTTGTTTTCTGGTGCTTGTTTTTAGCCTTGGCTATACTTGAGGAAGCTACCACCTCATTTTTTCGAGAACACGCAAAAGCATTGCGCCCATTCCATTAAGTAGAAGCAATCACCAATACAAGTACGAAACCCGAAACAAGACGAACGAAAACTAACTAAGAAACAGAGCAGAAGCAAGAGGAATGATGAGAAGAAACGAAAACTAAAACAACAACCAAAAACCGAAGCCGAAGCAAGGGCGACCCAAGGCTAAAGGGACTACTCCCGGCTTGGTAGCGACTCCATAAAACGAGCTCCCTCCATGCGCCAGAGGGTGAACTCGTCGACGATGCGTTGCAGCAGAATGAGAATAGGAGTGTGCAATTGTAGCCAATTTTGTATTTAACTAGGTCATTTTTGCATGCCATGCTGTATTAGCAGATATATTCAATTAGCGTTGTAATATTTGGTGCCACCTGATGCTCCTAATGCTGTAGTTAGTTTTACGATAAGATTTTAGTAGACTACCGACCAATTTTTCAATAGACATTTCCCATTTCTCTTACTACTGAGGAAAACTTAACACGAACTTAATGCAAATACGATTTGCCTGGTTTGAACAGTACTGATAAGAGTAACTTGGATCATAGTTACCAGAAACACGGTTTGTCTGAGCCGTGGTACGGGATTCGGATTCGTAGTTCGCCGCTTTTTTTTCCATTTTCCATTGCGAGCGCAAACCCTGTACCCTAAACTGGTTCTTATTCGACGAATTTGGTTCACAATTCACGGGGTTTTATAGCGAATCCGGTAACTATGACCTGTATTATTTGTTATATTGAAGTTTTAGTTCGTATAAAGAAAAAAAAAACTTTGTTAAACGACATACATGATGCGTTTTGGTCCTTTATGAGGTGACCAAGATACAAAAAAATCATTTCGAATCTGGACGTGATCACGTGAGATCAGGCCTAAAACAATATATTTAGATGGATGGGTGTATTCTATTGAATTTAGGGTCATTTTAGTGTTGATAAAATTTTATGCAGTGGTTTCAATAAACTAAAATAATTCAGCTCTTTTCATTCTTGTGGCATTTCATGTAGGTCTGCAGTGAGCCCAACTGAGGAATGGCCTTCAAAGTACTCCAAGCTATTTGTTGAAGTATGTATTCTAATCCTGTAACCTACCTCATGCTTTTTTTGTTTCTTTCTTTCATCAACATGGGTAGGAAGTTTGTTTCTGGTAATTCCCATTTTATCTGGATCATTTTTACACATGGATGCTTATTGTTTTTTGTTTTTTGTGTGTATGGTGAGTTGGTGACATACTAACATCCACCATTTGCACAGTTGAATATGAAATATCTTATAGGGTCGTTGATGTGGAATTTCGCGATATTGACCTGTATTTGGACTGTGATTCTTGAATATATTGTCTTTCCAATTCAAACGCTTTTAATCATTGGTGGTAATTGAAACCTCAATGGTATCCACTAGGGAATTGGGATCATGCTAATGCTTAGATGAATGGCAGTAAAATTGCAAAATTGAAAGAGCATCCAAAAATGATAATACTGATGGACTCTAGTAAAATTATCAGGATGAAGTGTGTACCTTTAGTAGTCTTTGCTTTTCTTGCACGTTAAGGATATTAGACTAATGAACTGTATTAGTTACTTAATTTTGCTATCTTGTTCTCAGCAGTTTATCTTGTTCCTGTTAACTTATTACAGCTGGATGATGGCTTGGAGTTTTCCTTCACTGATAAGAGGCGTTTTGCAAAAATACGCTTACTCAACAATGTAATGGTCTCTAGTGATTCTGTGAAAATAAAGTTTATCCTTCAATATGCGGTGACATTTCGTTTTAATGTTTTTTCCCGTATGTTTTAATAGCCAGAAGCTGTCCCTCCAATTTCTGAGCTTGGACCAGATGTCTTATTTGAACCAATGCAGCTTGATGATTTTGTACAATCATTAGGTAGAAAGAATATGCCGATAAAATCCCTTTTGCTTGATCAGGTATGGATCTTAAGGCTTCATGCTTCGCTCAAACTGCTCTAACCCAAACCTTAAGCCGTTAAACATATATGTACATGCAGATCTGAATTCAATACATATTAGCTTTCTCAGTTATTGCTAGGTTTAACAATTAAAAAGGTTCTTGCCCTTATTTCAAAAGTTTTGTAAACTGAAAGGTGTTGTTTGACATGTTTTCGTCAATCAATTAAGAGATTGCGGTTTAGGATTCTCATGTAGTCTAAATGCCTCGGTGGAAGCACACACAATCTTTTTTCATTGTTATTACCATGGTAATGTATGGCGCAAACCGCTTTCAATTCTGCTAGTCTTACTCCCCACCCCCCTTTTTTCAGAGCTTTATATCTGGAATTGGCAACTGGATCGCAGATGAGGTGCTTTATCAGGTCAGTTTCGTTGGACATTGCTTCCACTCTTGGATAAAATTTTACGATTCGTTCAAAAATTGAAAATATACAATTTCCTTTTTCAGTATTATCTATTGTATATAAAATATTATAATTATATTCTGTGAAGTATTTTTAACAAACTCCTTTTTTTTGCGAGGATCAAATTCCTTCATATAACGATCAAACATAATTGTATTCTGAAATAGATACACGTGATCATTTGGACAAAATGATCCTAGACCATAGTTACTCTTCAAACATTGAGTGTGTTAAGCAAGCGGTCAACTCACTGCTTAGCACGTAAATGTTATGAAGGCACTTAAGATTACTTATCTAAGGCCCTGTTTGGCCAGGCTCTGGCTCCACCTTTTGACCTCTAGAAGCTAGCAGTATGAGAACTTTCCGACTTTAAAGCTTCTGGAGCCAGAAGCTACCGCTGGCTAGCTCTATCCTACCGGTACAAATTGGGCTCCAGGTTATTTAGCTCTTATCTCCAAAAATGTCTGGAGCCAAAAGTGTTTGGTTGTCCGGCTCTGGTTTCTCCCCAGAAGCTGGGAGTCGGAGCTTGGCCAAATTGGCACCGGACTTTACCAGAAAAAAGCACAATCATTGTTAATAACTGCAATGCATCTGGAGACAACAAGCAAACAAATTGCATGCATTTTTGGAACTATTTGATTGCTTTCCTGGTAGGTTTGGACTTAAAATTGCCTAAAATTCATGGCTAATATGAACAACTAGTCTGAGGTTTTTAGCAGTATGGCAGCTGCTTTTGTAGCGCATCATTATTAAGTTTAGCAGCCTAGCATGCCTACAGGGCAGGACCTACGGTATATAACTCTCTGCCAGTTGCCCTACCTAATTAACAGAACCTGTAGTTGTGTACAGTTTCTTGGCCAAGCTAATAGATGTTACAAATCTACTGTGAAGACACCATTGTCACACCAGCAAAAGTTCCGCTGTCACGCTGTGTGTCCTGATTAGTCAAAAGCCAACATGGAATGCCAAACACTAAGAACTTGCTCATGTGGTGGATGGGTCATGAGTGAGGCAAGTGCACAAAGGTACCCCATGCGTGCATGTTGGTGGCCACCGGCAACTACAGGAACGTTGTATGATGTCACCTGGGGGTGAGCGATACCAAATTGCAGCAAGGCTTGGAGATCAAAGAAAAAGAAAAGGAGGAAATGTGGAGGAACGGGTGGAGTGAAAAATATGTATACAGTTACCGCCAAAGACTAGCGGCCGTCGAATTTGCTTGCCCTATGTTGCTCCATCGGGTGGAGTGAAAAATATTTATACTGTTACTGCCAAAGACTAGCAGCCACCGAGTTTGTTTGCCCTACGTTGCTGCATTGGGAGGAGTGAAAAATATGTATACAGTTACTGCCAAAGACTAGCGACCATCGAATTTGTTTGCCCTATGTTGCTGCATCACGAACCCTAGGCATTGGAATTGTTGATTGGTATGTCTTATTGGGCTGATTGGCCCACTTATTCCTTGTAATTGGCTAAAAGGTGCTTAATCAGATAAGCAGCTTCGTAGTTGGAGATGATCAGATGAATAATTACTTGAGCTGCGTAGGTGAAAAGGTGAGAGGTGATGCGGAAACTTGACTGGGCTTTAGCTTCAGTTTAGCCACTAGAGTCTTAAGCCCTCCCAAATAAGGTGTAATTTATATGGGCTTTTCCTGGACAGCTTAACACCCATTTGTACTGAGAAGCTAAAGCCCGTCTCCACTAGCTTCTCTAAGAAACTGGCTTCTGGAAGAACCTAGGCTTCACAAAATAGGACCTAGCTTCACTTTTGTTTGTGCAGAACTTTCTGCATTGTTGTCTGTGATAATAATTTTACTTGTGCCTTTCACAAATGTTGTAAGTGGTACTTATTTATATTCCTTTGCATTATGAGTAATTTTTTCTGCTCATAATTGTTAGATTACTGTGCTGCTAATCCCTTTGGTCTTTGTGCTAGTCTATTACTGCTATTTAAGTCAGCTGTACGCCACCCTATGTGGCTATGTGAACAGGCCCCTTGGGCCTCTATATATTGTAATCCCCTGTGTAAACATAATCAAGGATGCTAAGCCTATTGGCTTTACTGTCTATCATGGTATCGAAGACTAATCGGTCCTGCACCCTTTCCCTCGCTTCGCTTTCCACCGCACGCACGCCTCTCGCGCCGCGCGCCTCTCGCGTCGTGCGCGCGCCGCGCTCCGCGCCCCGCACCCGCCGCGTGCCCTCGACGGACGGCGGTCGCGCGCCCTCGTCGGCCGCTGCGCGCCCGAATCCTCTCCTCTCCATGGTGCTCCTCCATCCGGCGGTTCGAGCTCCAGCGCCGGCGGCCGCCGCCGCCGCAAAGCCGCGACGAAGCCCTCGCCGCCGTCAAGAAGCCGGAAGACGAGGCCGCCTCACTGCGGACTCTAACGCCGAAGCGGTCCCAGCAGACTCGGGAGGGAGGCCTCCTCAAGTCCACCGCCGATGCTCGAACGCAGCGTCGCGCCGCCGCCGCCGCCCGATCACGGGCGCGAGCGGCCGACGCTTCTGAGCGGCGAGCCTCCGCCTCCGCTAACGGCTCATATTGACCGCTCGCGACGACGCTTCCGACGACGACGACTTGCGTTTCGTCACCTCTGGCCGTGGCCATTGCTCGCCTCCATAGCGGTGCTGCATGCGAGAACATCAAGAATTTGATTCCCATCGTCCTCGACTGCAGTCCTCCAACTACTCCAAGTGGCGTGGCTACATCCCTCGCCGCCTCGGCCGCCGCTGAAGGACCATGTCCTCGGCGATGTCGTTCATGCCCACGATGCGGCGTGGTCTCGCATGGATGCGTCGTCGTCTCGTGGATCTTCAACACCATCTCCCGACCTCCTCGGCGTCGTCCACGAGCGCGACGGTATCCTTGCTTTCGGGCGGCGTGGCTCGGCCTCGAGCGGCGCTTCTTCAACAACCGCGAGTCACGCGCCATGCCGCCGACGCCGAAGTTTCGCGCTCTGCGCGGGCGCCTCTCCATCGGCGAATCATGCCGCAAGATGAAGAATATGGCGGATGCCCTTGCCGACCTTGGCGAGCCCATTCGGGCCGTCTGGCGGTGCTAAACGTTCTGCGCGGACTCAATGAACGCTTCGCTTCATGTCGCGACTCGTCACTCGACGAAGCCTTTTCCTCTTTCATCGATGTCCGTCTTGATCTCCGCTGGCCGAGCTCAACATGGCGCCACCTTTCAAGCCGCCGGCCCTCGTCGCCTCATCCTCCGGCAAGCCGCGGCTCCTCCTCCGCCTCTCTCTCCTCCGCTCTCATCGATTGCGGGGCGCGGCCAGTAACGCAACAACGGCCGCGATCGACGCCATGCATGCCCAGACGTGGCTAAGGCGGCTCATGTGGTGGCTCTTCAAGCAACCAAGACGCAGCGATCTCAAGGTGGCGGCGGTGGCCCTCTCGTCTCAACCCCGGGCGTGGTCCATTCATATGTGGCCCGGTCCACTCTGGCGATCCTCGTGCTCCACCGCCTCGCGTCGTCCGATCCCCATCACCACAAAGAAGCTCGCTGGCGGTATGCCCCGGATACTTCACTCCATCGCCATCCCCGGGGCATACTACGAGCGCCTCAAGCGAGCTCCCACCTCCACTTGGTCGCCATGGATGCTGAGAATCTCGCCAACGCTTTCAAGCTGTCACCTGTCACCACCACCAAGCTCCTCGAATGGGTGATTGACTCGTGCTTCCTCTCATATTGCCTCCAACCCGGTATGATCACGCCTTCGCCATCTTCCTCTTTTCCATCTTCTATTGTTGTTGGCAGCGGTGCCATTCTTCCAGAGGTGGTTGGCACTGGTTTTTCCACTCTTCCCCCCCCGTTTTGCCTCAACAATGTCCTTCTAGCCCCTGATATTATAAAAATCTTTATTTCGTTCGCAAATTCACCACCGACAATTACTTTCATTGAATTTGACCTCTTGGTGTTTCGTGAAGGATCTCCATTCCAAAACACCTCCTTCTTAACAAATGGGACCCTCTACACCTTGCGACTTCTGCATCTCCATCCATCCTGCGCTTTGGTGGCAACTCCTCCCGACTACACGGCATCGCTGTCTCGGTCATCCGTGCCAGCTACCCTTCAGAGTCTTGCTCAGTCTTCTTCCATAGTCTGCAGCAAGCCTGCTGATGATTCCTCTGTCATGCGTGTCAGCTTGGACGCCATGTTCGTTTACCGTTTCATAGTTCTTCCTCTGAAGCGACTAAGAATTTTGATTTGGTGCATTGTGATCTGTGGACATCACCTATTACCAAGGCATCCGGTTTCAAATATTACTTAGTTATCCTCGATGATCGCTCCCATTTTCTTTGGACCTTTCCATCGCGCCTCAAGTCCGATACTTTTTCGTGGTTTCTAATTTTTTTGCCTATGTGCATACTCGCTTTTGTTGCACCATCAAATCCGTGCAATGTGACAATGGGCGTGAGTTTGACAACTCTCTCGCCGTGCCTTCTTTCTCGCTAAAGGTGTTGTGCTTCGCATGTCCCGCCTCTACACCTCACAAAGAATGGCAAAGCCGAGCGCATGATTCGCACCACCAACAATGTCATCCGCACTCTACTATTTCAAGCCTCCATGCCCTCTTCTTATTGGGCTGATGCCCTTGCTACAGCCACCCACCTCCTGAATCGCCTTCCCACTAAGACTCTAGACATGAGCACACCCTACTTTGCTCTCCACTTGACCCACCGCCTATCATGATCTTCGTACTTTGGTGCGCACTTGCTACCCCAACCTCACCGCAACCACCCTCATAAACTTGCCCCTCGCTCTTCCCTGTGCGCCTTCATTGGCTACTCTCCTGATCACAAAGGATACCGGTGCCTCGATCTCAACACTAACCGTGTTATCATCTCTCGTCATGTCATCTTTGATGAGACGACCTTTCCTTCTCTCGACACCTGACCTCCACTCCTCACGAGCTTGATTTTCTAACTAACAATGAGTCGCTAGCTCCTTCTTCGTCTGCAGTACAACTTCCGGTGCCCCGCTCGATTCCTCTCGCAGTCGCACTGAGGTATCCGAGGATGCTCTGCTCGCTCGGCCCCGTTACGCCGAGCCACCACCCGCCTCCCCACGCTTCCACACACCGCCACGCATTCGCTCGCCAGTCTTTGCCTCGATCTGCAGCCTCGGTGCTCTGCTGCACCGGCGCTTCTTTTTCGGCACTCTTGCTCCTCCGTCTTGCCCACGGTGAAGCTCTACCGAGACCGCCGGTCACCCACGTGTACTCCAGGCGCCATCCATCCCCTGCAGATCCTATGGCAGCAACTTTTCAGAAGCCGCCTGTCACCCAAGTGTACACTCGGCGCCCTCCACCATCACCATCATCACCGGCTGCTGCTCCTCCTCGCCGCTCCAGCATCATACCTTCCCCCCCACGGTATGTTAAAGATGGTCCTCCGGTTGGTGCTGTACCCGTCACACCGGTTGACAACAACCATGGTATGATGACTCGTGGGAAGACTGGATACATTCAGCCTCGTATTCTTCATGCTGAGGGTCTGTCTCCCATTCCCCGGTCATGCCGCGATGCCCTCGCTGATCCTCACTGGCGTCGCGCCATGGAAGAAGAATATGCCGCCTTCATGGACAATAACACTTGGGAGCTTGTCCCTCGGCCCGCCAATGCCAACGTGGTCACTGGAAAATGGGTTTTCAAACATAAATTCCATGCTGATGGTTCGCTGGAGAGATACAAAGCTCGTTGGGTTCTTCGTGGCTTCACTCAACGCCCCGGTATTGACTACGATGAAACCTTCAGTCCTGTTGTCAAACCGGCCACTGTCCGCTCTGTCCTCACTATAGCTCACTCCCGGGATTGGCCGATTCATCAACTTGACGTCAAGAATGCCTTCCTTCAAGGGACCCTCTCAGAGACTGTGTACTGCTTCCAGCCAACCGGATTCACCAACTCTGCTCTCCCTCAGCATGTTTGCAGACTCAACAAATCCGTTTATGGCACGAAGCAAGCTCCCGTGCATGGTATGCACCGCTTTGCATCATTCCCGCTCCACGGGTTCATCAAGCTCGCTCAGACACCTCTCTCTTTGTTTACCGCCATGGTTCAGAGACTGTCTATCTGCTGCTTTACGTGGACGATATTATTCTCACTGCCTCCTCCCAGCAGCTTCTCCGCCGAGTTATTGATGCTCTGATGAAGGAGTTCGCCATGAAGGACCTTGGCCCTCTTCATCATTTTCTTGGCATGGCAGTTCAGCGACGAGGTGACTCTTTATTCCTCTCTCAACGTCAGTATGCACTGGACATTTTGACTCGTCATGGCATGGCTGATTGCAAACCATGCTCCACTCCCGTTGACACCTGTGCCAAAGTATCTGCCACTGCTGGTCCCTCTGTTGCTGATCCCACAGCTTATCGCAGCCTCGCGGGTGCTCTTCAGTACTTGACATTCACCAGGCCCGACATTGCATATGCTGTCCAACAAGTTTGCCTTCACATGCACGATCCTCGGGAGAGTCATCTTGTTGCTGCCAAACGGATCCTGCGGTATCTCCAGGGGACTCTTGATCATGGCCTCGCCATTCCTCGGACTTCCCCAACACAACTTGTTGTTTACACTGATGCTGATTGGGCCGGTTGCCCGGACACACGCCGTTCCACCTCCGGCTATGCTGTATTCCTCGGAGGCAGCCTTGTCTCCTGGTCTTCTAAGCGGCAGCCCACTGTCTCTCGCTCTAGCGCTGAGGCCGAGTACCGGGCTGTTGCTAACGGCGTTGCTGAAGCTTCTTGGCTGCGGCAACTTCTCCAGGAACTCCATCATCCTCTTGACAAGGCCTGCCTCGTCTACTGCGACAATGTGAGCGCCGTTTACCTCTCCACCAACCCTGTGCAACATCAGCGCACCAAACATGTGGAGATCGACCTCCATTTCGTCCGGGAACGTGTTGCTATTGGTGCTGTCCGTGTACTTCATGTACCCACTACTTCTCGGTTCTTGATGTCTTCACCAAGGGCTGCCTACCTCGCTTTTTCAAGACTTTCGCTCGGTCTCAATGTCATTCGCCGCAACGCTCCGATTGCGGGGTGTTAGATTATCGTCTTGCTAATCCTTTGGTCTTTGTGCTAGTCTATTACTGCTATTTAAGTCAGCTGTACGCCACCCTATGTGGCTATGTGAACAGGCCCCTTGGGCCTCTATATATTGTAATCCCCTGTGTAAACATAATCAAGGATGCTAAGCCTATTGGCTTTACTGTCTATCAATAATGAACCCTCAAAGAACAGCCTTGTTTCACACATGGACTGCTTTATGATCTGCAGTTTTTATAAATTAATTGCTATTGCGGTGCCATTCTTTGTGTAAAACATAATAATGCTTCACCTTTTGCTTGCTTTGCATGTAGGCAAGGATTCATCCAATGCAACCTGCATCGAAGATATCCAAGGAGAAATGCAAGACACTCCATGAGTGCATTAAACAGGTTAGTCCATGATTGGCATCCATAGTTCACCTTGTTGGAAATGGATTGCTGGTGATTGGTGAAAAAACATGACATGGATCCCTTTGAATTTGGATGCATCCACTATTTGTTATTTGTTCACACAATCCATTGATCTGAAAAATAATAATGGTATTTGCTCTACTAATTAGATACTGATGTGACTGATACAGGATACCTAGTTCTTGTATGCTCGCCTAAACTTATGTAGTGGGCACGCAATGTAATCTCATACATTTATTGGAAAAAAGAAACTAGTGACAGGATTTGTGTAATGTATGACGTTAGGTATGTTAGAATAGGTGTCAGAATAGGAACTTTTTGTGTATTTTCTTATCCGCCTTTTGTATTGCCTTATCTGTATATGGTATACACCCCTTGTACACACTATATATATTGCCCATCGGGTCTCTGAATACATACACACAATATTCATAACATGGTATCAAAGCAAAAGTTAGGGTTGGGGTTTATTGTAGCCGCCGCCTCCTAGCTTCCGCTGCCCGCTGCTCCCGGGAGGAGCAATCTCCGCTCCTGGGGCGGCCAGACTCGGATCCATCTGGTGCACCGTCGTCCGATGTGAGGCCACCTTTGTGCTCCTCGATAGCCAACTCGGCGAACAAGCGAGCGTAGCGCAGGGGAGAAGGAACCCGAGGGAGAGGCCGCCGGATCCGCGTCGCCCGTCTTGCTTCGTCGCCGTCACCGGATCCGGCGCTCAGATCCGGCCGGACCGAGGCGCCGCCGCCGGCAATGCTCGTGCTCGCCTCGGACCGAGTCCCATCCTCCGCTCGGCCGCCATCGCCGCCACCCTTCCCGAGCTTGTCGCCACGCCCTACGCCGCCACCGGGAGAGGTTCGCGCCACGCCTCCTCCCCATAGCTCTTCCTCGTTGTTGACACCGACGCCGCCCTCCAAGCTCCTCTGCTCGTACCGTCTGAGCCCTTCCCGCACGTTCTTCTGCCTTTGCTGTCGCCTGTCGGTTGAGATGGGAGGTAGATTGAGAAATCTGGTGCTTTAAGCTGATGGAGAAGGAGAGTCTATTTTTGAGTTCGTCATAAGCCATGTGATTCCACAAATTTATTGTCAGTTATAGAAGCATAAGAATTTTCTTTTGCGTAGCCGTCGCCGCTCTTCTCTTCGAGACGCTGTAGATCGTAAAAGTCGTTATATTGTCACCGCTCTCTTAGCCGCCGCCCCAAGCTTCTAAGGCCGTCATGCTTCTTCCGCACTGCGCTGTCACTGTCTTGGGCTTCGATCTTCGCCGCTATGTTTTTATCTATTCCTCGTCTGCTTGATTTGACAGTTTTCTTTATTTTTTTGTTGGTTTTATCATCTTCTTCGTCGTGTTGCCGCGATCGACTTTGCTCCTGCCTGCCTCTACTTTCTCAGTCCCTGCACCTTGTGCTTTATGGGCTGTAGCACGACCCCGGATGGGAGATCTTTTGATGCTCGACATATTTTCCAAGAACTGCATGCTACGACGATATTACCAAGACTTGGATTTGGGATTTTCCATATTTTAGTGTCAACCCTTTCCAAATGTAATGCTATTGCATACGTCTTGCATTACACATTATATATATATATATATATATATATATATATATATTGCCAATTGGGCCTCTGAATACATACACACAATATTCATAACAAGGTATACTCAGTGGAAAAAGAATTGAACAAATTTCAGAAATGTGAGAACATCTTGATACCACTTACTTTGCTAAATTTGTGTATGTGCTTATATAGAAGCATGCATTAAAGTAGGACTGTAGGAGTCTTGTTTACCTGTACAAAACTTAATCGTCGTGCAAAGAAAAAATAGTGACATTACTGTCCAAATAATATGACAGCCCTTTTCTTTCTCTCACCCTATCAAGCAAGAGAAGAGGGTTGGGGTGTGCTGTGATGGTCTTACCGATTATAGAGCCCTTCCCTCCTTGTGCATGACATTAGGGTGATCATTTTGTATATGATAATCTTGTTTTGCCTGGCAATTCCTCCTAATAGGTGATCGAGAAATCCTTAGAAGTTGGTGCTGATAGCAGTGAGTTTCCAGAAAACTGGATATTTCATTCCCGGGAGAAGAAACCTGGCAAGGCCTTTGTGGATGGTGTGGTCATCTTTTTTTTTTTTTTCTGGTTCATATGGCGCGTTCATGTTTTCTATCAATATTGAAGGTTACATTTGTTCATTGCAGGGAAGAAAATTGACTTCATTACAGTCGGTGGTAGGGTAAGTTTTTTGGACTGAGCTCGGTTTATCTTACCTGCGTCTTGCTGCCCTTGTTCTTACTTTGTTTGTTCAGACTACGGCATATGTGCCAGTGTTGCAGAAGCTGGATGGGGTTGATGCGGCATCAAGCAGGTCTAAAAGAAGCAAAGACAAGGTAGAGAACGATGATAATACAAAATCCAAAAAAGGCAGAAATGCTCCAAAAGAAGGTAAAAAGGAAGCAATGAAAGAGACTGTTGATGAAGACGAAGAAGAAAAACCATCAAAGCAAAGAGTGAAAGCGGCAAAGGGCACATCAAATAAAGTTGCTAATACCTATGATGATGGTCATGAGGAGGACGATGCAGAGGTAGAGGCGAAACCTACCAAGAGGGGAAGGAAGCAAATGACTAAGGCGGCAAAGGTCTCGACTAAGAAAGCTGCTAATACTCATGATGATGAAGCCAATGAGGATCAAGAGGATGAGGAAGATGCAAAACCAGCAAAGACGGCGAAGGGCCCATCAAAGAAAGATCATCATTCTTTGGAGGATAGCAATGAGGATGGTGATGAAGAAGCTGATGATAAGGTAGACGCAAAGCCAGGGAAGAGGAGGGGTCCAAAGCAGCCAGCAACGGAGGCTAAGAGCTCGTCAAACAAGGAAGAAAATGCTGCCTCGGCAAAGAGGCCACAGAGGAAGAGGCGGCAGCCCTAAGGTTGTAAAATGTCTCTAACTGGGTATTGTAGCTAACTTAGCTATTTAGCTGTCGGAACAGAAATAGGCAGTTATCTTCACCACCGGCGTATTATATTACCTAGGCAATTACTATTGTGCACTGCAGAATATGGCAGCTAACATCCACCCAAGAAGCCTGGAATTGTGCTTGATGCGATTAGATCATGGTCATTTTGTTGCTTAAGGCCAGATCGAAACATCTTAGTTGCAAGCAATGCAATATATCGCTGTGCACTTGTCATCTTGTTTTTGGTTGCTGAATAGGCTGAGGTGTGCAATGCTTGCCACTCGTTCCCTAGCTGTTCAGTCGTAAAATTGACATCCTAATTTTTTTAAAAGGAAATGCTGCCCTAAAGGACCACCCCTCATTTCATTTAAATTTGATGGAGAACAAAACACCACCAAAATTACAAGATTGCCTTTAAGAAAAGAGAAAATTACATAGATGCCATTCGGAACACCTATCCAGAGTTTCTGTTTTCTCTAGCTAGACAAAAATGTGCCATTCCATTCTAAATTGATTGCCGGTGTGGTTATACAACGCAATGTACATCACATAGATTCTGTTGAGGTATTGTCGCTGACGAGTTCAGTTCGAACGATTATCTAGTAGATAAAAATAAAATCATATCAAATAATATAAGAATAAATAGTAGATTAAACACACAGAGAGACAAAAGTGTATATGGTATCCTTCTTCTTTATTCTTTCATTAAGCCATCAATCTTTTACAATGACTAGTACTTCCTATTTATAATCTACAGGCACTGCTAGGGTTTTGAATAGGGTGCCCACCCATAGGCCAGCTGCTGGGCCAAGCTCATAGTTTCCCAACACTCTCCCTTGGGCACCCTTCTTCACATGTTCATATCTCATCAAAACTCTACAAAAACTCAATGGAAAATTTTTGGAGAAAGAGTACATGATACACGTTCCTATTGTGTTGCATGAATTACCTCATTAAAAACCTTAGCTCAGAAACTTCAGGAAAACTCGTCAAGGGAAAAAGTGTACAATCCACCCAATTTCATTTTATCTTCAGGATTTACTCTTTGGGTACTCGATTTCTGTGATCAAGTTTCAATAATGAGTTCATGGATATTCTCCCCTTGAATTATGCACTTCTCAAAGCCTCGTCATTCCAATTCCTGTATGCACCTTTCAAAGCTAGATGCTGGAAGTGATTTAGTGAATAAATATGCAAGATTTTCACATGACTTAGTGATGAGCATAGAAGAACTTGGAGTTGATATGCTTTGTGAGATGACTTTTCCATTTGCACTTGTGCAACACAAGCTGAATTATATTCATAGATAATAGTGGGGGTTTGCACGGTATTCAATCCACACGACTGCTGGATGTAGTGAATCATCCGTGAAGCCAAGTACATTCTCGTGAAGCTTCGTACAGTGCTATGATTTCCGAGTGGTTCATCGAAGTTGATACAAAACTTTGCTTAGATGATTTTCATGAAATTGCAATTCCACCACATAAGAATACATAGGTTGTTTGCGACATGGTTGTATGCGGGTCCGATAGGTACCCGACATCTGCATAGCTATTCATAGACAGATCTTGGTTCTTTCTGTAGAACAGACCAAGATCTTTACTTCCTTGAAGGTATCGAAAGATGTCCTTTATTCCCTGTCAATGCCTTTGGTAGGTTCTGCACTATACCTTGCTAATAGGTTCACAACAAATGCAATATCCGATCTAATACAGTTTGCTAAGTATATGAGTGCTTCTATTACACTTAGGTATGAGAATTCCGGTCCCAGGACTTCCTCCCCCCTCTTCTCTAGGTATGTACTGGTCCTTGTTTTGCTGTAAGGATCCCCCGACCATCGGCGCTTTCGAAGGATATGCTTTTCAAAATTAAACCTTTTTGACACCTTTTGAGTGTAGGTTGACTGATACTCTAATACCCCTTCAGGGGCATGCTCAAGCTGTAAGGCTAGATAATATTTGGTTTTACCCAAATCTTTCATTTCGAACTCCGACTCCAGGTAAGAGCTTGCTTTTTTAATATCTTTCAGGGTTCCGATGATATTCAGATCACCAACATACACTAAGATTATACAAAATCCATCATGGAATCATCGTATAAATACACATGGATAATTCTCATTGTTCGTGTAGCCTTTCTTGCATAGAAAGTCGCTTCAAGCGATTATACCACATCTTGCCTGATTGCTTAAGTCCGAATAACTTCAGTGAAGCCCATCTATATGCCCACGATCCTTGAAGTAGACCTTGTTGGCTGATGATTCCTCTACTTCTGTTGATTGATTGTAGCAAGCATGAGTACACAACCATACTCACAAGTCATACCACATAATGCAATTTATAAAAGATGGCTTATTCCAAAGGAATGGCTTATGTGGTTCTTTTGCATAAATGAAACATTTTCAATTGAATAGAAATAATATATTGAAAACATAATTCAAAACAAATAAACAATATTAATTTATCATTTGATTTCACAAAGACATATGGCCTAAACAAGTTATTCACACAGCTGACCCTTCCCAATTATTTTATGAAAATCTACCCCTCGTGTGAAATCCCTGAGCATGTCCATGACCGCGGACGCGGCTATTCGAATAGATTGATTTAACACTCTGCAGAGATTGTACACTTTACCCACAAGATGCAATCAACTGCATTAGGGCTGATCACAACAAAACCTTTCGGTGACTTCATCTCGAGCATTGACACTTCCGATGTGCTTTACTGTCGTCCAATTTGTACACAGAACCCTTGGTACGACACACATCGTTGGATCTGAAAATGGCGAACAGCTTATAGATGTGACCCAAACACAGCGGTACACACCTTCCACCCTGGCACACAGCCTAACCTATCTGCCTGAGTAGTCAATGTCGGGATTCCATAACTTACTAAATTAGGCCCGTTCCATACTAGGCATGTGGTTGTACAGTAAGGCTCAGTTCAATAGCGCACAAAGTTAAGTTCTTAATTGACCAAGGTAAGACTTTCAATTTCTAACTAAATGTCACACATACTAATATTCCCATTCACACAGTATCCACTACTTGCCTCAGTCTAAATCTTTTCCCACCCTATTGGTTAAGTGCAACACATACCATCAACGAGTAATAGCACACATCACACACAGTTTTATCACACAGTTCCATAATTACTTAGACAAGTTTATATTTGCAACCCACATGAGATGATGACTCGTAGCATGGCTAAGCAATCTATTTGTATCTATCCAACCCACATTGGTGCTACAATAATACCAACTAATAATGAACCAACCTAGGGTGACAAAAGATCATGGCATAACAATAGACAAGTTGGATGTAATAAATTGGATTAATAACTAAACCCAAGAGCATTTAAATAAATACTTGAAATAGAATGCAATAATTTGAATCAACGTATTTTAAAAACTGGATTCAATATGATCAAAGGTATAACTTGCCTTGCTATAGCAATGATGGTCTTATTTATCTTTGATCTTTCACTTCCTTGAACTTCGGCTTCTTCAGACGATTCCGGGACTTCGACATCTAACGAGAAAGAAAGCGTAAAATAAATAAAATTCAAAAAGACAAATCAAATAAACTCCAAATTGAAATTAAACTGTACTGGAAGATAAATATTGAATTTAGATGAATTTAAAAACTTGAATGGGTACAATTGGAGTTCGGATGAAGAAGATATAGCTTTTGGAAGTTTGAGATTCACATGAAATGATGAAAATAAAATGGGAGAGAGAAACTGACAAGTGGGGTCTATTGAATATTCTCAGAATATTCTATTCTAAAAATATAGGAAATGGTTGAGTGTATGACATATGGAACCGACTGATATTTATGAATTTTTAGAATTAAAATAATTCCAGAAATAAGGTAAAGAGAGCGACATGTGGGACCAATAAGATAAAATAATTTTTCAATAATTAAAATAATTCCCCAAAATAGGATTAGATGTTGACATGTGGGCCAGTGGTCTACGGACTAGGTCCACGGAGATATGCTAGTCCACGGTGGACCGGGCTCATGAAGGAGGGTTGACCAAGAGTTGACTGATATGCGGGACCCGCATGTAAGAAAGAGAAATAAATATGGTTTTTTATTGGGAGGATGACATGTAGGGTCTACATGGGAGGGAAGGAAATTGCTTTCTTGTACTGCCATATAAGCTGCACCAACAGTATAATCACTTTAGTGATCAAGCTAGCTGTTGCGTACGACGCCGAGGCCGACTGCGTGACCTCCCTCTGTTGGCTGCGGTTGAGCCACGACCAACCTTTGGTTGCCTGACTCAAGTAATCACTTACCTTCGCTTAATTTCTCCTCCTGCCACCTATCGGTGGAAGAGGGGTGAAGCAATGGAGCATCTCTGGAGACAGTGAGCTCCATGGCGGCTGGGTCACTGCAATGTCCACGAGCCCAGAGAGACGAGATGTGGGAGGAGAGTAGGTCGGCTGTGTAGACTGGTTTGGTCGGATATGTCTTGCTTCTAGCCTTTTACTAGAATAGATGTGTCGGTGGTGGATAGAGGTGGGAGTCACGGCGTGCCGTGCTGGCACGACACGGGCACGATGGGCTGCGGGCCACGGCGGCATGGCACTACACAACAAACTCCCCGGGCCATGCTGTGCCAGCACAGACAGCCGTCGGCGAGGCCTAGCAAGACAGGAAGGCAGGCGGGGCTGCTATCGGGCCATGCCGGTGCAAGCACGTCACATGCTGCCTGTAGGTTGGCAACCTCCATCACTCGCTTGGCCGCCTCCCTCCTACTCCGCTCTGGCTCCATCGCGTTCCTCTTCACCGCCCCAATGCGCAGCACCTCGCTAAACCCGCCACTACCTCCATGCCATCCTTCTCTGCTGCGCGCATCTTCACCACCGAACAAGGCCTCACGGTGCATGCCATCGCGGTTCATGTCATCGATGTCGCCAAAGCCTTTCACACCAGCGTCGACGTCGACGCACGCCCGATCTTCTCCCCCATAGAGCTTGGCAGTGTGGGGACAAGGGAGGGAGGCGGCCAGGAAGAGGGTGGCAGCGTGTGGCGAGGGAGGGACCTCTGCTAGGGGATTTTGGGAAGAAGAAGAAAAAGAAAGGAATGGCCAAAAGGAAGAAAGGAGAAAAAATAAAAGGAAAGAAAGAAAAGAAAGAGGAAAATAAGAAAATGAAAGAAAGAGAATAAAAGAGAGGGAAAAGAAGAAAAGAAAAGGGAATAGGAAGGAAAGGGAAAAAAGGAAGGAAAATGGTTGGGAAAAAAAGGGGAAATGGGGAAAAAAAGAGGAGGGGAAAAGGGAAAATGCCAAAAGTTGAATAATTATGTAAAATTCTGGACACTTAGAAATTAGGGGGGAAAGTGAAATTTCATTGATGTTTTACATACACATTATTACTGCCTCGTTAAAACCTTATGTCCTAGTGTGGGGTTCCCCGGGACGGAAAAGAGTATAGTTGTAATACCCGGCCTGCTCATAGCGTGGCCCATGTGGCCCATGAGGAGTTGTGTGGTGGGATTAGTCCCACATTGCTTGTCTCAAGTGAGTTGTAGTAGTATATAATGTCTGTTGGATCCAAACGTAGCACCTCCGGGTTAACCCTTTTACACGAAGCGAGGACGAAAGTGTAAGTGAGGTGCTATGTGTGGCGGTCCGCCTTACGGTGGGTTTGGGCATTGAGCCGATTTTGGGTCGGTGTTACGAGATGGTATCGAGCATCAACCTTCATTTGCGCGGCGCGCGCGGGAGCGGCGCGGGCATATGGCGCATGGCACATGTGGGCGGAGTGGACACATGGCATGGCATATGTGCCAAGACCTTTGACGCACGGACGATACCGAGGGGTAGTTCTCGGCATTTGCACAGATGCGGTATCTTTGCCGAGGGCGTCAGCTCTTGAGGGGGGGTGAGTGTAATACCCGGCCTGCTCATAGCGTGGCCCATGTGGCCCATGAGGAGTTGTGTGGTGGGATTAGTCCCACATTGCTTGTCTCAAGTGAGTTGTAGTAGTATATAAAGCCTGTTGGATCCAAACGTAGCACCTCCGGGTTAACCCTTTTACACGAAGCGAGGACGAAAGTGTAAGTGAGGTGCTATGTGTAGGCGGGTCCGCCCCACGGTGGGCTGGGCATTGAGCCGATTTTGGGTCAGGGTGTTACAATAGTAACTACATTGATACATACATATCGGCTACTTGATATTGAGATCGGCTAACGTCTCTACGATCTCGGGATCCTCCAGTTGATACTGATGTTGCTCTTTTGCCAATTCCCGGTCCTTGAGGTAGGTGATTGCCTCCACTATCTTGGGCATGATGGATGACCTCTTTTCTTCAAGTATTCTTCCTACCATGCTGAACATTGCTTCCGAAGAGATGGAGGACACCAGAACTAGTAGAACATCTCGTGCGAAATGACACAACACAAGGAATATCTACTTGTTGTTCTTCCACCATTCGAGCAAGTCTAACTTGCCTCCGCCAGAAATATTAGGGTCGATGTTTGCAAAATCACACTCTAGGTAGTGGTTTAGCTTTGAGGCAGAATTCCACTTGGGGGCGCATGAGACTAAGAGGATGAAGAACTAGACTTGTCCTTCAGATTTTTCCACAAGTGTGTTGGCAAGCTTGTCTTACCTTGATACATCTGATATGAGGCCTCCGATCTCGTGCTGCTTCCAAGTTTGTTATGATACAAGCGAAAAACACGAATAAACTCATTTTTGACATGTTCGAAAGCTTTAGAGAAATCAAGGCCGAGGCACTCACCTATTCCCTCCATAGCCATCTACAAACCTGCTAACTTTTTTGTAGGATCCAAAATGATAGCAAAATAATATAGGTGTGAAATAGATCCAAAATATTTAACAATTTTTTCCTCCATTGCTGCAACAACATGACCTAAAATGGGATGCTCCCCAAATTTAGCAAACTTGTCTGCAATTAGCCAAGTAAAATCTATAACTAAGAGGTAGGGTAGTAAATATTGGATAGAGCCTTAGTTATTTGTAGAAAGGTTTCAAAAACTCTCGAAAAAGACTAATAATATCATAATATGAGTTAGCAACTATCAACTTATTAGTATGAGAGTTAGCATTGGCAAAGATAGATATAAAAATTTTATAGCCTTGTACCTTCTTTAGCATTATATATGTTGATTTCCACATCACCATCATGTCAAGACCGAATTTCCTTAGGGTCTTGTCGTTGGCTACGCAGTACTCCGCGAACCGAGCTGCCACTTATGTTGAACTTAAGAGGTAACAAAAGGCATCGCGGATATTGTTCAAATAAATGCCAATCTGCTCTATATCGTCTTGCACAATGAGGTTGAGGATATGTCCTTTTAGGAATATTTCCTTTAGTGCTGCTAGCTCCCTACTATACATCCTAAAAATATCAGATGAGGTTGTTCTCCTACTAATATGGTTGGTACTGTGGACGAAACTCACGTTGGATCATTCTTTCAAACAAGCAACTTTTACCCATCCAAATCGGTTGATCCTTAGAAACAATGTATCTAGCAATTTCCTAATGGGCATAATGAGGATTGCATGCCCAAATACTTACAGAGTCATCATCCTCAAAGTTGAGTTGTGTCTAGACTCCTCCACCTCACGTGTACGCCCCATCTTTTTCAAGCATGCTTTGTAGTGCCGGTTCAAGTGCCCTGTTCCTCAACCTGTATGAGGGCTTTGCAATAATTACAAGTTGTGATTCCTATCTTTTGGATGTCTCAAATTTTCTTGCTCCAGGTCATGTGCTTCCACCACTCATCCCTTCACCCGGTGCTGCTGTTGCCGGGCGCGAACCCACCAATATTGCCATCCGTGGACGGAGTACTAAAGTCTGGCATCCCCCATCGGGTCCGGACCGCATTTGTAGTCCACGTATCCCTCCGTACCATCCATATGATAGACCTCGATGGGAGAGACGGTGGGAGGACGACTAGGGGAGCAGTGTAACATCCCAAATTTATGAGTTTCAAAATCCTTTTGAGTAGTTTAGTCCCTTGGAAATTTCACCAAAATTTATTTGATTTAATCAAGATTAAATGGAATTTTAAATATCAAAATAACGTAATGTGACTAATCTGAACATCAATTAATTCCAAAACTAATTTATTTGATTTCTTTGTGCTTGGAAATATTTTTTAGATTTTTTTGGAATTTTTTCGAGTTCAATTGCTAATTTTAATTTTTCATTTGGATTTACTGCTATTTCTAAAATGCAAAACCTATTAAAAATCTCAAAAATTCTCTCAGACTGAATCTCTTTAGCTCTGGCCCATTTATTCTTCATTTGGCCCAACCCACCTGGCCTTTTCTTTATGCCAGCAACCCAGCCGCCTTTTCCTCTTTCCCTCACTGTTGTGTGGCCCCGCCTTGTCAGCACTGAGCCACCATGTCGCTCTCATCTTCAACCTAGATAATATGTCTCCAAGTCGCGCACACATCACCGTCGGCATCCACAGGGACACACCTCCTCGGACCCTATTTAAGAGCCCAACCGCGTCAAAATCTTTGCACCACTCTCTCTCCCGAAACCCTAATCTTGTTCCTCGGATCACGCCACCTTTTTGCCGATTCAAGCCCAAGCAGCCAAGCACTACCAGAGCTTTTCCTCGCCAGATTGTGCCGCCGCCGGTGAGCCTTCACCATATTCATTGTCGAAAATGAGATCGCATTCTCGTGTTCTACATGATGTGCACCTCGTTGTTGTTGGAGAGCCGCCACTTTGCTGTCACCGCCGCAAGCTGCATCGCTCCACCACCCAACTCCTCACCGTCGTCGCTGTGGTCATCGCCGATGGGAATAAATTGCGTCATCGTATTCCCTGTGATGTCTTTGTCCAGTTCCGAACCTCCGTCGTTGTCGGCGATCCGCCATTGGCTGGAGTCCATCGGTTCTAGAGCCTTCGCCACAGTAGAGCCACCATGTCATCCCACCTCACTGCCACCTTAGCCCCACATCACCCTGTCACCTTTGTGTCATCCCCGTCATAACTGCATGGCAACCACGTGGCAAACCCAATCCAAACCAGATCCAAAACCCAAACCCTAAACCCAGTTAAACCTAGTCCACCTGATCCAATCCATTGCCAGATGGGCCTCACCTATCATAGCTACAATACTATAGACCCATGAGCCATGGACCCGTGAACCAACCTCGTGGACTTGGTCCATAGACCAAGGTCCCACTTGCCAACCATAGTGTAGGATTTTTTGGATTTTTTTAATTCTGAAATTTGTTGATGACGTCATGCTGATCCAATAATTCAGAATTTCCTTTAGAAAGAAAATTCCATAAACTCAAAATAGTAATTCCTTTATCTTTTTCTTAGGTTTAGATCTTCCAAAAATCTGTTCTTCCTCATACGAACTCCGATTAAACCCACTCAAATTTCTAAATTCAAGCTCTACCTTCCTTAGATTTTTATTTAATTTTTGTAGTTTATTTATTGCTCTATTTTATATTTATTTGTTTTTCACTTTCGTTTGGAAGTAGACGTTGATACTTTGAGGAAGGATAAGTTGATCAAGCTCAAGACCAGTACCAAGACTTGTTTCAACGTAAGTTGTACTTTTGACCATGTTGAACCCAGGTTTTTCAAAAGTTACCTTGATTCAAATTATTGTATTTTACTTTAAATATTTATTTAAATATTTTGGGATTAGTTATTCACCCATTTGATTATATCCACTTTGTCTATTGTAACATCATGATTTTTTGTCACCCAAGTTTGGTTAATTATTAGTTGGTATTATCATAGCACTAACATGGGTTGGTTAGATACGAATAGTTTGCTTAGTCATACAACGAGTGGTTGATATCATTTGAGTTGCAAATATAAACTTGACCAAGTGATTATAGAACTTATGTAAAACTGTGTACGGCATGTTGTTACTCGTTGATGGCATGTGTTGCACTTAACTAATATGGTGGGAAAAGATTTAGACCGAGGCGAGTGGATGGAACTGTGTGATATGGTGGAACTGTGGAATGGAAAAGTATAAAATATTGGTAGTGTAGTTAGAAATTGGCAGTCTCGCCTTGATCAATTAAAGACTTAACTTTGTACGTCATTGAACTGAGTCACAACTGTACAATCACATACCTGACGGGACAGGCCTAACTTAGTAAGTTATGAAATCTTGGCGTTGATTACTCAGGCATGTAGGATAGACTGTGTGCTAGGGTGGAGGTGTGGACTACTCTAAAAGTCACATCGATGGACGATTCACCGCTTGCAGGTCCAATGGTGTGTGTTGTACCAAAGCGCAGTGGTAGGGTTGGCACGATGATAAAACACATCAGGAGGGTCAATTGTCGAGATGAAGTTTCAAAAATGTTTTATTGCGATCAGTTCCGTCAAGTTGATTGCATCTTGTGGGTAAAGTGTACAACATCTACAGAGTGTTAACCAATCTATTCGAATAGCCGTATCCGTGGTCATAGACATGCTCGGAGATTTCATACGAGGGGTATATTTTCATAAAAATAATTGGAAAGGAACAACTGTGTGGAAACACATGTAGTTGTGTGAAAGAAAATCATTAGGTTATGTAACCTTTGTGAAAATACTTGTTAAAATTATTATTATTTATTTATTTTGAATTATGCTTCCAATCTATTACTTGTATTCAATTGCAAGTGTTGCATTTTTACAAAATAAACACAGAACTCATTTCCTTTGGAATAAGCCATCATCTATAATTGCATTCTGTGGTACAACTTGTTGAGTACTCGGGGTACTCATTCTTGCTACAATCATTTAGTTGAAGTGGAGGAATCGTCGTCTGCTTTCGAGGAGGAGCTTTATGAGGATGGTGATCGATGGGTCTTGATCCTAGTCGGTTGCCTGTGGCAAGGCAATGGGTTTCCACTGGAGTTGCTTTCAATCCGCTATCGTTTCTTTATTTAGTGTCAGACCTGCATAGCTTGATAATTGTAAACTCGACTATAAGGTCAAAACCTTAATTTATTATTCTAATTATTCATTTATTCTTATATTTGTATTATGTGGAATGATATTCATCTATGTTGATACTGTGTGCACTAGCGTGATTCTGGACTAGTGCATTATACACAGAGGGTCTAGAATTGTATTTTTTTATCTCGCCAAGCGGTGGGAGATTGAGCGTCGGCGACCATGCCCCGCTGCTGCTTTCGTGCTATGGCTCATCGATAGCATAACTCTACCGATCTCCGTCGCTCCTCTGCCCGACCGTGCCTCGACTCCTTGATGGCATACTTTCTATTGTACAGAGCACTAGTTCAAAGATATAATCAGATAAGTGAATCTGTGCTTCGGTCGATGACTCAGTGGTGAAGAAATGGGCAAAGAGGCAATTAGAGAGAAGTTGTGCTTCGGTGGTGAAGGATTAAGCAACTCTGTTTGTTTAGGCATGGAGAAAGAATCTCGCATCTGCCATTGCCTTGCCCATTACTTTCTTTCTCTAATCTTTCTTGTCACTGGAATGGGCTAGATGACTGTTGCCTCTCTGACCCTTTGCCTCTCTTCCTCCCGCTCATTGCTTGTCTAATCTCTAATAAAGCGACTACAACTAGTCTTATCACCGGTCAGAGGTCACCTCTACCTCCCAAGTCGACTCCCCAACGAATCTTCCCACAGTTCGTGGCTGCTTGCCTTCATGCCTCCAGCCTCCACATTCCATCTACCCATCCCTACTCCCAGTCAGAGGTCACCCCAGTCCTCCCACTCCCCAAGCCTCCCCAACCCGGCCGCCCCTCTGGCCCTCTGCAGTCTACCCCACGCCTCTACTATCGTCTCCCCCGCTCGGACGCCCCTCTCCAGTCTCCCCCTCCCCCCCCCCTCCCCAGCCTTCCCCGTTGCCTCCCCCCTCTCCCCCAATACTCCCACCGACCACCGACCCCAGCCTCCCTCATCGCCTCCCCCTCCCCTGCAGCCCCACGACCTCCCTCGCCCCCTCTCCCCCCACCCCACCGCCCCTGCCCCATCTCTCCCACCGCCCTCGCCGCCCCCTGCCTCCACACTCCCCACGCCTGGCCTCCCGAGCTCGCGCCTCCGCCTTCTCCCACACCACCTCGACTCGAGGCGCCTTTGCCTTCTTCTTCTTCTTGGTGGTTGTGCCTCGTGAAGTGGTGGGGCGGGCGGGCAACACTGTGTGGGCGGGGCGACGACGTTGAGGAGAGCGCGCGAGCATAAGCGGCGGAATCGTGGCGAGGGCTTGGCGTGCCGCTGCGTTGCCGTTTCGTGTCGGACGGCCCGAGCACGTTCAATCCAGTCGGGTCGTGTCGTGCCATCTAACGTGCCCGTCCTCAGGCCCGACCTAGCCCAACCGATCATGACGTGCCAACCTGACCCGCCACGTGTAGCACGGCACGAAAAAGAATGGTCAACTCCCAAGTCTAGTGGTGGACATGGAGAGAGTTTAGGCCGGTAAAGTAATTTGCCATGTTGATGCCACGTAAGACTTCAATCCAGCAAAAGGACCACTTTAGACCTAACTTGACCCATTTCTTATATAAGTTTGAGTATGTGGATGTTCAAAATCAATACTTGAACCACTTGTGCACATTTATGGATCTACAATGCAATTTACTCTCTTTTTTTTAAAAAAAAAATCTAACATATATTTTAAGGGTGCTATATTTTTTAAAATATAACTTCAAAACCTTCATTTAAACAAAATATATAGTGAAAACGAAAGTGCATTAGACATGGACGGATAATGCAAGTAATATCTCTAATTAATTACTAGGATGGGTACAATCGTATATAAAGTGCGACCACGACACCATACATAATTTTCAGTAGAGTTGTAACAATTAAGATTCTACTAAATTAAGACCCTACCTATGCTCAAGTCGGTTCATTCAATGTTGTAAGACTTTTGAGACTCAAATTGAGATTATGATGATCTATAATGCATAGGTTGCTAAAGTGCATTCGTATACAATGCCTTACACGTTACCTTATCAATTTGCCCATTAGGTTTCAATCTGAGGGGCCAGAGGGAAGACATTAAACTGAACACAATGATTCCCCTCTGCTTTTTGAGAGGAACTGAAATCCACCCCTAGGCTCTTTCAAGTAGAAATGAAACAACCGACAACAATCGAGTAGGAGCCGGCTTACATGCATGGGGCCATGCACTTTTTCTCTGTGCAGGCCCAAACAAATTTGGCAGTGATTAGGCCAGACATGAGTTATTTAAACAAATTTAATCAACATTTTAACCCATAATTCCACCTCCCTTCCGCATGCACCCCTTCCCTCACATGGTACGCCTATTTTTAACCAGCAGATCATCAGATGTACGGATACCCTCACCGATGGCCTGAAACTACTCGCTCGAGTTTAAACAATTCAGATCAAGTGCTTCTACAATGTGGCTAATTATACCTATTCGCTGCCATACCCTTTCTACTAAATCTAGTTTGTGATCCATAGTTTAATTGAAGTAATCAAAGGCTAGTTTGAGTCCCGTATTCAAGGGCGTTCCTGGCCAACTTCTCTTGCCAGCCAAAGAATGGTCAGTCTGTCTTCCGTTCGTCGAGTAGCCCACGAAATCAAATGGAGCAACGGGAGGCAATACGGTCGGACGGAGCGATTGGAATGGATACATATACAGCGTCACACAGGACGATAACGCACAAAACTTGGCACCTTAATATCAATTAGGGGGGCACTTGGGATCAGCAGAACACTGCTTATGGACAATCAGAAGTGGTATCCTCTCCAAAAAAGAAGAGGTACAAAACAAAAGCACGGGTTTCAGTTTCGCATTCATAAAAGCATATCCTCTCCCAAAAAAAAAAGAAAAAGAAAAGCACGGTATTCAGTCACATTCATACACATACGTTTTAAAAGATCAGTTCGTACAGCCCACGGAATATTGGTATCACACAAATACCAACACGGAACGTTGCTACCATAGCACACGACATGCGAGTAACAGCACACGACATGCGAGTAATGTGCAGTCTGATCTATCCTTAAGAAAATTTACTTAACGACAACCCAGTAACAATGTACCACATAAACAGTATCACTAGACGAAATCAACTTTGACAAACCTGAGGCAGGCAGTACCCAACTTTATCCACGGCACTGATCAACATAGTAGCACCAAAAACAAGCATCTCATCCAATCAATCGTGAAGGTTTCAGATTCGACAGCAGCAACCGATCCATGAACTCTCCTGTGGTAGGTCCGTCTCTAATGAGAAATGACTAATATATGATGCATTTCTATAATTCGGTTAAACCCTGGGTCTGAGCAGTTAAGAGAACTCTCCATACAAATCATTCTCATCAGACAAACACACAGATCATCTTTTAAACCCTGTTCTAGCCTCTGGAAGAACTTCCATACCCTGTAAATTAACAAAGTTCACAAGGTAAGCGTCAACTGACATAATCTAATTTTAACCCACACATTAATAGTTCAGAAACATGCGATTGCAAGGTAGATACGCTGATTTGAGAAACAAACTCCTGGCATAATCTACATAAACCTCTATTTTAATATATTTATTATTCATACCGTAGGGGCCTCCCCTACGGTTTCATAGTAAAAAAACTCCTGGCATAATCTAATTTTAACCCACACATTGGTAGCTCAGAATCAAAAGATTGCAAGGTAGAAATGCTGACTTGAGAAACTGATTTATCTGGATAGTAAACTCCTGTTGTATATTCTAGTAGCAATAATACATCCATAGGCGAATATCTGATAATCTAATATACAAAAACACAGTTTTTAGAACTCAGTTCAGAAACTACAACCAATCCAATATGCAGTTTTCACCAGTAAAGTACACTTGTGTTTCAGTCAAGTTTGTAAGTAGAAAATGACGAGTGGTTATACCATGAAATTTCATGTTGACAATGATGTACCATAAAGATAGGAATAGCATGAATGTGTAATCCTTATATTCATCCAACTGAAAAAAAATGGTAAAATCTTAGTATCTGTACAGCTGCTATAAATCAGCTACAGAATTGTCATAGCACACAAGTGTTTCAGTGGATTACCAAACTGTACCTAATAGCAAGGATTGAAACAAAATAATTTAATCGGCGATCAAGTTTGTATTCAGTTTCATATTTTTTATAGTTCTCAACTTCTCATTTATCGACAAAACAAAAAAGCTGACAAAAAGTTAATGAGACAAAGCAAATGATGCGAGAGCGAAAGCCCAGCTCCCAAGAAATATGTTATGATCAAGGGCCTATATAAAGGCTGTCATACAAGTGAAGTATCAAAACTTTACCAAATCATAGGGCAGCATTTGATATGCTTCCAAGACAACCATCCTCCAAAAGAAACATAACATGAAAGGGCTGCACTTATCAGGGACGAATTCAAGTGTCAACCTTTGCCACTTACTCCAAAAGATTCTCAGCAATTCCTGTAAACACAAGAGAATGAAATACAATTAAGCACTATAAAATTTACATGGTAATTAATTAGAATTTGCAAAAAAATGGAAGACATTAAAGAAAATACAGGGCATAAGCCCAACTCAATGTGTAATCTATTGAAAAACACATATCAGATTCAAATCCCAAAAGAAAAAAAAATACCAGTAATCTTCATGGTACAAGCTAACGTCACACAAGGTAACGGCTAGACCATATAGATTGTGCTGGTTGTGGTTCCGCCAACGGACCATTTTGCTGATTCCCTTGCTGAAAGCTATGTTCTGGAAGTTGATTTGTGGGCTCAAACAAGTGAAAATCTTGCCACCGCTTTTCGTTGGTCCCTCCTGCATGCATGTTAAAAGCCTGTTTCCCAGGAAAAGGAAAGGGAGTGGTGAACCCACTGCTGGGAGTGGTAACATTTGAATGCACAAGACGCTGGTTATTAACATGATCCAATGATGGCCGGTAGCCATCCAACCAGATGTTGTCATCGGCCGGTGCATGCTGGCCATTCCCAATTGAAATGGAATCATCTGGTCGCTTTGAAGGAACATTGTTAAATCCTGGAGGAGGGCCAACATGTCTTAAGGGACGACTAACAGGATTTTTCTTGGATACAGTCGTCAGTGTTTCCATGAACTTCATTGATGTGCCATCAGAAGATACTACTGACGGCACAACTGAATCAAAGGCTGACGGAATAGTCAATTCAGCAGATTTGAACTGATTAAAAATTGGGTTTGTACTGTTCCAAGTAGCTTCAGCGGATACCTGAGGCACCTTTCCCATGGATTGTAATCCACTCAGTCCACCATTCACTCTCTGCTCCACAAATCCATTTGCACCTATGTTAACATTCTTTAACGCACTCAGTACGAAATAATCTTGCTCAGGGAGCAGATGAGGATTATCTGGACTGCTGAAAAAAGGAAGTGATGATACAGGTGTACGCTGCTCAGGGATGATGTTGGAAAAGTTTGGCATTTGGACTGTATTCTGAGGGCCAACAAGTGGTGCACCAGTGCTTACCCAGGTGTGATCAGGCACGTTGAAAGGCTGTACAAATTCAGAAATTGACCTTGGAGCGACACTAGGAATCACTTGTTGCCCACCATTGACTGCCCAACCAATAGAAGACATTGGGAGAGATTGCACATAAGTACTGGCAGTTGAAACGGATGTAGTGCACTGAAAAGATATCGGTGCACCATTATTTGAACAATTAGTATCAGACATCTGTACTGGCTGTATGAATTCATTAGTGGTCTGTTCTGAAGGAACTCTGCGAAGCTTTTCAGAAACTGGAGGCTTAAAAATAATTTCTTCATCATCATCTCCTTCAGCATACAATTGTGTCTTCGACTGAAGTACACCCAGTTTTTCAGCAACTGAACCAATTTTACTTGCAACTTCATGTTCCTGGTCAGTGGGATTTGTCTCGTGTGCATTGGAGGATCCAGAATGAAGCATAGAAACTTCAAATATAGGAGGTTCTGTAGCCATAAGGAATTTTTTTGAAGTTGGATCAAAATATATTCGCAATTGATCAATTTGAACAAAACTCAGCAATGCCTTCCCTGCAGCAAGAATCCTTTCTACACATGCTTTTTTCTCCTTGCTGATTCCATCAGTTCCAAATGCATGCTTGTTTGAGAAGTCCAAGATAACTTGTGCCGGTACTAACGGCAAAAATCCTCTCAGCTCAACATCTTCCCACAGCGCAAGCCTGTTGCTAGTCTCACCTTCATCATACGTGCCCATGTCAAAAAAGCAAGTTTCGTCATCATCACCATCAACATGTGCAAGACCAGTCAAAATGAGCTTATTCATAAATGATACACATTGATCCCAGAAGAAAGATCTTGAATCGGCTTGCTTTTCCTCCATATCAGAACTAGCAACAAAATCTGGGTGGCATGCTAGCCATTCAATGAAGACCAAAATGGCCGGCAGGTAGATACTCGAGGCAACATCATGAAGCTCTAAGCATCTTTTCAGAAGGTATCCAACAAACTCAAAGGCAGTGGCAAATGCATTTTGAAGCAGCACTCTGCGTTGCACAATTTCAGCATATGATTGGTTATCTGAGTCTTTCTTCACATTGTGCATTGTAAATATAAGGATGGCAATAAGCTTAACAAGAGATAATGCATTTTCAGTAGCATCCAAACCAAAATTAAGCTCCTCATCAGGGCCAGATGAAAGGAGAATTTGCAAATCACCGATAACTGTAGCAGACAGCTCCCCAAACGTTTCCAAGCTATCAGAAGACAAAAAAAATATTAGAGAGAGAAGAGGAGGAGAGGGGATAACATGAGCCAACAATTTTACAAAGTACCTTGTTCTTGTGAAAAGAATGCCATTAAGGCGAACAAATCGAACATAGAAAGCTTTTAGTATTTCTGAAGTGCTGTACTCTCGCACTTTTGAAGTTACTTCCATACTAGCACCTTTTGGCTGAAATCTTATCTCGCCCCTTCCTCTGCCCCTTCCAACTGATCTGGAGGGCAATGTCCTAGCAGTGGCAACCTTATCGTTACTCGGTAGCTGAGAATAACTTTGACGATTCTGCATATGAAACCATAAGAATTCGAAACTTATTGCACAGCATAGATCAGCACACTAAAAAGTCACCATAAAAAATACTAAAAGAAACTATGACATCAGCTGCCCCCAAGGCCTACGACACAATGATCCACCGCTATCATCATTACTGTTCTCTTTCTTGCATTTCAACAGTATGTTTGTTCATTCTCATATCATATGCAGCAGATGCCAGAAAGCATCGACCACCACCCATGCAATGAAATGAAATAAGGCTGTAGCGAAATCATGAAGAAAAAAGTTGTATTTATAAACCCAGTAGGTGAGAAGCAACACGTCCTTTGGAATGGACATAAGAATCTCATGACCAAAAAAGATAGAATTAGGGCATCCCACCCACACAGCTATGGAAGTTCTCTGCTACATATATAGCCAAACAATAGAATCCACACAAGATCTACCTTCTAGCATGATAACATCCCGTAATATTATCCCAACAGATGACAAAGGGGATAAGTAAATTTAAGGAAAAAGTTCATTTTTCAACCTTGAACTATGGCCAGAGTCTGATTTTCAACCTCCAACTCTAAAACCATCCGGAACACAATCCTGAACTAACGAAACCACATCACACGACCCCCTCAACCCATGCCGCCCACCGCTGTCCCTCCTCCCCAATTCATCCATTCTTCCCTCCCCGCCACAGAAAAGAGCAGGCTAACGGGTGGGTTCCATACCTTTTTAAGTTTATTTGTTCACTCGGCATCATAAATAGCAATATGAGCTGACTAGGATCACTGTTTATAGCTGATTGGGATGCCACATCAGGGTATACTGCCTAATAGGAGTCCACGTCAGTGAAACCCGCTGCCATGTCAGCCAAAACCATGGTGGTTTCGGGTCAAGGGGTTGTTTTGTGCCGATTTTGAGAGTTTGAGTGTGAAGAGTAAACAGTTTAAGAGTTGCGGGTTGAAATGTGGACTCACATCATAGTTGAAAGTTGTAAAATGGACTTCTTCCTAAATTTAACACCAAGTCACAACACAAAAAGCAAGCATATGACAGAAATAGCAGTATAACAGTGATATCTTGAAGATGGCATCATACCTTCTCAAATGCGATAATCAAGTTTTCCCTCGCTGTAGAAAAAGGATTATCCACCGCTAAGCTACGGAAGTACCTATAGATTGCAGTTACCTCATCACCAGAGTATGATGCTAGTATTGCAAGCTGAACAAGATGACAAGAACTACATTAGTACAATAACCATTTGAGCAAATGTAACAATGCGTGTAAAAGACAATGCTGTAGAAACACTATCCATGTCCACATACCTGATGATGTGGGTTGCCATTAGAAGGGCACAGAGAAGCTGCCTCCTTGTAGTAGCTGGAAGCTGCAGCATATTCACGGCTCGCAGAATCAACATCTCCATACAGACCCTTGTAACGGGCAAGATCTCCTAAATATATCAGACAGCGATAGCATGACATCAAGCCTTTCTTCATGTCAACCATTTTCTTATCATCTTTATCAGGAAAGACTGAATTATCAGGACCCTCAGAAAAGTAGCCCAATGGAAGACCATGATTTGAACGAATTTTCAGCATCAAGTCATGATAGAAACCAGTTGCTTCTGAAAGGAAACTTCTAAAAGTAGATTTGATCCTCTTGATTCGATCTGGGTTGGCATTGTTCTTTCCACCCTGCGCAGCAGCTGAACCCGAAGCTGCAGATGTGATGTGAGCCCGGAACTCCTCAATTCTTTTGTAGTGTAACTGCCATAGGACATATTCTATCTCATGTTTTTCAGAAAAATCATGATCTGCAAGGATTATCTTCTCATAGTTCTCACGCATCTGAAGCCATATGTTAGGATCGATTTGGACTTTTGACTGCGCTGACCTCCGCAGATGCCTTTCATGTTCAGCATTCTACACAGATAACATCACTATCACTAAACATTATTTATAGAACTACACAGCTTCATGATGATTTAAATCAAATTATAGAAATAGAAGGGACACCATGTGAAAGCACAAATGGATATTTTTTGGTAAATCAATACAAAGGAATAGAAATATCAAATATGCATTCACCAGAAAGTTAAAGATAGTCATTCCAACCTGAGTTCTTATTAATCAAGGACATCGAAGTTCTAAATCATAATGCCTCAACTATACCTCAACACTACATTAAGAACAGCATGCATTCAAGCGTCCCAAAAAAAACGTGCAAACCTTGTCCTTAAAAAAGAATTCAGTTTTATTAACTATCATGATGATGGTCATAAACTGCTCTGCAACTTCATCAAATACCAGTACACCTCAGGACAGCAGTGAACTAATGAAGTACGCATTCTACTATGCAAACTAGATTACAAAGAGGTTCTTTAGGTCCACAGGACTTAAACAACAAACAGAATTCATGAAGATATGTGTGGTGCTCCCATCTAACTATTGATCAATATTGCAGACTCAACAAATAGCAACAGATATTCCACAGGGGCTTCTAGCTCATTCAGTTTGCTTGGCACAAAACATGTTGGAATATGCGTTTGCTAACTAGCACCATACCGAATGCACTTCACAGTTATCTGCCTTTGGCAAATATCATATAATGAACTTATACAAGTTTGGTTTGTATATAACAAATAATATATGGTTGCCATCAAATTAAATAGCTGATATGGGGAATTATTACACATAACATTTCGAATTTTCAATTAAGCAAGCTAGCCATGTCTACTTACTAGACATAAGCAACATAGAATGTAATGGGAGTGTTAAACAGCACAGAATGAAACATTCAAGGAAACAATTACATTGCGTAGCAGAAACACCCAAACCACCCATGACACCCCTATACGAAAACCCTCTAAGCACTAAACAAGTAAAGTGGCCATCTGCAGCTCTAGCATTAATAAATGAGATCTCTTAATAAATTCCTGGTACGACAGTCCGGTTACCACTCAAGCACACATGCAACACAGCCAATTGATCATCTTGCAAGCTAAGTTAGCACCACAGAACGAATGCAGTAAAAAAAAGAAGGGGAGAAGCCATCAACGGGCACAGTCCCACTTGGGGACAAGACAGAATAACGCATAATGCAGAAGAACCTCACGGACAATGCAGATTGACGAAACACACAGAAAGAACAAACCTTCTTGAAGAGGAGCTGCGCGAGCTCCCCCGGCGACGGGGAAGAAGCAGCTTTATCCGTCGGAACAGTCATCATACATCAAGCACGCATTGGTTTAAATTGCTGCACAGGAAGAGAACCACGTGTTAACACCAAATCGCAGAGGTAAAAACACACAGTGCATCAGGAGAAGAAGCCAATCCCCAAATCTTACAAGACGCCGCACACAGAATACAGCCTTACATAGAAGAAAAAACTAGCCTAAGCAGCAAGCAGCAACAATGTTTTGGCTACGTTCCGGGACCGTGAAACCCTAAACCCTCGCTCGAATCATTGCCTCGCAAAACAGCAAGAACAAATCCACCCACCCCCACCCACGACCTCTAGTACGACCGCCCAAGCGACCAAGCGAAACCCCAGGAAAAAAAAACACGCACGCCCGCGGGTAGAAATCCCGCAACCAAATAAAGAAGTGGGTACAAAAGAACAAAAAGAAAAGATCCCTAGGGGCCCGACCAAATCGAGGCCGAGGAGCGCGAGAAACCGCGCCGAATCCGCGGTTTTAGGAAAGGAGGCCGACGAATTGGGTGGGCGCTGCGGCCGAATCGCGCGGGATATGGGGATTGGAGAGCGGGGGAGAGTCCGTACCTGACCGAGGAGAGCAAAAGGGGAATTGAGGGCCGGGGGAGGGGGAGGAACTAGGAAGGCCGAAGGCTATTCGGTTATAGGTGTCGCGTCGTCGTGGTTTTCGGATTTGCTTGGCAATCAAAAGTTAAACGCGTTGTAACTTGTACCCGGAAGAGACGACGCATATATACAAAAGGACGAGTTTTTGGTAGATACGGGATGTTTTTAAACCGTATTTGTAGATGCGATCACGCACTCCGCGTATTTACGGTAATAATACTGTTAATATACGGTCATTATACATCAACGACTTCCGTACCGCCACGTGGCGTTAGCGCACGATGATCGTGCACTAATGCCTATCACGCCGCCACGTGGCCCTCCCGGCCGCCACCTCACCGCTGTTGGCGTATGGCCACCATGCATCAACCGTTAACGCATGGCCACCATGCACCAACAGCTCTCAACTCGCTACGTGTCCTAGGTGGTTAGGTTAGTGTTATGGTTAGGGTTAGGGTGAAATCAGTGAGAATTTTAAAATATAGTAAATGAGTTCAAAAAATTATTTAAAAAAATTGTGAAGCCTTTCGACACTGTGTACTTGTTTGTGTAAAAAATTTATTATTTTATTCGTTCAGAATTTTTGTCGCTATTTCGTATAAGTGTCATGTTTGTACAAATTTGTAAATATAGAAAATGAGTTTCAAAAATTACGAATTTTATTTTGAATGCTCCTCACACATTGGACTTGATTGTGTAATATTTCAGCAATTTTATATGTATTCTGGTATTATCTCAAAAATTTAGGATTTAGGTCGCGAAAATTTCGATTTTAGGTTTTGGAAATTAGGATTTTATGATTTCTTGTGACTTGGAATGTATAGCAAAAAACGATGTAATCCAATACCATGACTGCACATGAAACATGAAAACTTTTATTGCAATGCTCATAATAACAACCAATGATATAAAGTCCAATATAGATGTAATTAGAACATACTAGGACACTCTTTGTTTATTTATCGATTGGAGGAGGGGGTATTATCACATATAACCCGATCAAATAGGATACTTTTTGTTTATTTATTAGTTTAATTTGGATGATATTCTTTAATAGTGTATTGTACTATAAGCTAGATAAGCTTTTACATGAACCAACTGAGGGAATTGCGTGGCATACAAATCATATAGCGATGTACAGTGACCTCCGACTCGTGTGTATTTCAAAGGCTACGGTACATCATTATATGATTTGCACACCACACATTTCCTCCATTTGGTTCATGCACAAGCCTATCTAGCCTGTGGTGTGATGCAGTATTAAAGAATTAATAGCATCCACATTAGGGTTTCATGACTCAGGGTCCTCCTCCTCAACGTCCACCCCGATGATACGCTCCTCGAGGTCCTCTGGGTCGTCATTGAGCCACCAACGTCCCTGCACTGAAGAGTTTGAATAACTCTCTCCTCCGGCAGCTGCAATCTGACTGTGGATCTCCTAAACTGAAGGACCAGCAGTCTCCGTGTGACACACCTTTTTGCGTGCGGCCATCCCGTGGGGTACGTCTCTAAGACGTCTGGCTGGCTGCGGGTCTGGAGTCGCTCCACGATAAGGTTAATCATCTTGAGCTGGTGGAGGTTGATACTGAGTTGTCTTCAGTTGGGCGAGCTCTCTCTCTCTGCAGCATCCAGTCTCTCGTACACTCGCTCCATCTCATTGGGCATGAACACATAGGCTCGTCCTATGCCTTGATCAAGGATACCATGTGGGTGATGGTGGTGTTCTGCTCCCCCTTAGTGGATCTGAACCTACTAAAGACCTCCTCCTTCTTGCGGTAGGGAAAGTAGCGGAAGGCGGTACATCCCAGTGCACTACGGTAGTGGAACCCCATACGGATGATGGTCTCCCTGGCAACATCCTGCATCCCGAGCTTGTCTGTCTCCCTCTCTACCGTGAAGTAGTAGGGTCTGTCTCCTCGTAGATGGCTCTTCGAGTAGACGGTGACCTTGTGTAACACCCCAGCCCAACATGAGCCTGGAATGTTACTAAAACAGCAAGGTAATAATTTAAAATCTAAGATATTACACTAAATTTCGATATAATCTTCTTTGTATAGTTAACCATACAGGAGGTTGTATCAATTATCAATCGCATAAACAAATATATTAGACATCCAACTTGAATCATAACATAAAAGACTTCAAAATACCATAATTAACTCTATTACAAAATAACAGAAGCATGATAACATATCCAATTAAACATCCTAATAGTTTGCTCAAATGTGAATCTAGAGTCCAAATTTATTCATTCATGAAAGTTCGTGTAAGTGTGCAACAATTCATATCACTAGCCTTCCTATGTATGACGTTCGCGCAAGAGTTACCTAAAATACAAATAAACAGCAAGGGTGGGTCCATGACTTAGCAAGTGAAAATAACTCAATAATACAATTTACAACTTTATCACAATCAATCAATCACATTAACCATCTCAAAAACAGCTCATATGTAATATGCAATGCAAATGCCAACAGATGCATGTTTTCTTTTCTCTTGGCATTTACCGGTAATGCAGAGTATGCATCTGTCGATGCATACCCATGCCCGTGCCTTCTAGCATAGGGATCATAAGCCTACACTTCACGAGTGTAGAGACCATACGCCCATCCAACCATGACGAGGACCTCAAATCAATACCTGGCCTCCACATGGCCAAGTCTCAAGGATAACAATATGATGCATATGAACCATCTCAATTATCCAACAAAAACATGTAACAATTCAACGGTGATATTCATAAGTAAAGATCCAACATAAACATGTAACAATTTAGCGGTGTCATTCATGAGTAAAAACATAATCACAATACAAATGTCCAAACATTCACCATAAAAATTCTACCGACTAATTTCACTTGCCTCAACCATGCGAAGCTTGATGACGTGAAGAGGGCGCTGCCCCCGGAACCACACCTCCGCCTGAATATTTTTTTAGCAACCATAATAAGAGAATATTTCGGGACACGACATTGCTAGAAATAAATATATGACAAGCTACTCTCCCTAACGCAGCCCCAAAACACCCACTCCCATAAATAACAATCTGTCCTAGAACGGGACAGTCCCCTTCTAAAAATCATAACTTTTAGTAGGTTTAACCAACATTAGTGATCTTTGATTTCTTGGAAATCTTACAAAATTTTCCACAATAAACTAGTTGGCAAGACTCCCAGATTCTGTCATCCTCTACCGCTAGCAATCAAATTTCTCAAATTACTAATTCTCGTTAGAGGGTCTGGACAGCGAGACTAAAACTGACGTAACTACTAGTACAGATATCCAAAAAATATGTTCTTTAGCTCCATGGAAAGCTTATGAAACTACCTACAACTTTCGTGTTGATGAAATCCTCTAAACAATTCATTAGCTAATTTCTAATAACCGATCACTACAATCTGTTAGAATCACAACAGAACCTCGGGACAGCAACGTTGTAAAATCTATAACTTATGATCCACCCCTCCAAATGATGTGATCCATGACTCTATTGAAAGAAAACGATGTTACCTACAAATCGCTAGAAGATGGCCAGATTAAATTCTGCCGTTAAAAACCATAAAATAGACGTGCACTAAAGACTACCAGAAATCAATCTAATACCGACATTGCCGAAACGCAAAACTAAAATACTAAACGAATGGGATCTGAGCATTACCCTTGAAGATCATGCTGCAATGTTGAGAGAACATCTACGATACTCCTCTCCCTCCTCCCCCATCCTTCCTCTTGGTCGCGCCACTACCAATGGAGACCCTTCTCCCTTCCTCTACTTGGTCGGCAGCAAGATGAACGACTTGGCCATCAGCAGGAGGATTCACTAGGGGAAGGAGGCGCAGCAAAGGGTACTGGCTAGGGAGGAGGAGGTGCAGAGAGGGGCGAGAAGTGGCAGCCAAAGGGGGTGGCGGCCAAGGGGGTGGCGGCCAAGGTGGTGGGAGGGGCGGCTAGGGTTTCCCCCCTCCCCCTTATGGCCTATTGCCCCCCCCCCTTGGGCCTCAAGGCTGTGGGCTAAAAGCCCACAGCCCAGGTTGTCTCACTTTTGCAAAAACCCCTCTCTAAACTATGGCAAATTCTATTTTCTAATTAATTCTTTCCCCCGAATTCTTTTCTTCTTGCTTGAATAAACTTCGGGGTATTACACCTTGACGCACCACATTTCCTTGCTATACTTGTTGATAGCGAAGCCATGATACTCCAGTCGATGGGCGTAGCCCAAACCCTGAAGTATGCACCACAACTCTGCACAGAAACCTCCCTCCTTCTCAGCACAGGTGTTTATGAAACACATCTATTTTTTTTTTGAAATTAGGAGAAGATCAGTATCCAATTTAAGCCATAACATTTTCCTACATGCAACTAACAATGTTAAAGTAAGTAAATGCTTGCAAAATTATAACTACGTAAGTACGCATCCTCTGTTCTTCGGTGAATGCATTTCTTATTATTTGATTTCGCTTTACGACCAAACTAACGCTACAAATTAATGTACACTACTTTATTAATTAATTACTACTAATTATTTTGTAACTAATAAATACTATAAATAAAAAATTATGACCAAACTACCTACGAACAACAACGGTTAATAACGCTGAAATGTCCCGAAAAATATAATCGACAGAGCAAGAGAGCGGATGATTGCGAAATGAAATGAACAAGTAGAAGAGTGAGCGAGAGACTGTAAAATGAAATCGTGCTCGCTCGCTCTAATTTATAGCCACTGCGGGAAGGAATCCTTATCCCGCGTGTGCTAATTATGCCATGCATTTCAGTGGATAAAGATTTGATGGATGAGACAAGGAGGTGACGGGATGACAAGTGATTGATTCTTTTAGTGGAAAAGAAAGGCAAATGGAGGGGCCTCATTCAGATATTTGGGCAAACAATAAATGGAGGGAGGGCCTCATTCAGATATTTAGGAAAACAACACATGTCACGGTTTACTGTTGATTTTTTTGTTCTCGCACAAACATGACACTTATACGAAATAACGATAAATTTTTTGAATACATAAAATAATGAAAAATTTACACAAGCAAGTACACGGTGTTGGGAGACTCCACAAAAATTTTTATAATTTTTTTAAAAAACTCATTTGCTATATTTTAAAATTCTTACCGATTTCAGCCTAACCCTAACTAACCCTAAGCCTAACACTAACCTAACCACCTAGGACACATGGCGAGCCGAGAGCTGTTGGTGCATAGTCACCATGCACCAACAGTTGACGCGTGGTGGCCATGAGCAACAGAGGTTAGGTGGCAACCAAGAGGACCACGTGGCAGCGCGGGAGCCGTTGGCACACGGTGACCTTGCGCCAACGGTGCTATTTCTGTAAATACACAGAGTGGGTGGTCATATCTACAAATACGATTTGAAAACGTGTTGTATCTGCCAAAAAAATTCCCAAAAGGACTCTGTACGACAGTTGACTATTTTAATACAATACAACTACAATGAAGTCATATCAATAAAAAAAAGATGATCGCAGAATTGTTCTCTCTCTCATCTTTGTTCATTTTTCATCTACTTTTGCTATTGCCAATTACTTATATTATTCTTGCTTGCTAGTTGTGTTGATTGGCTATTGGATCGCTCGAGGACACTAGTTATTCAACAAAATGCATAGGTGAGACATAGAGAAAGGTTGTGAGAGGCGCCCGATCATCCTGCTTTTGTTTCTTGGTGTAGGCATAGGACTATAGGAGCATAATGCAACTTGGTAAATAAAAAGGAAAAAGGTCAACTTTACAACCTTCAACTATGGTGTTGGTTCAATTTTCAATCCGCGACTCTAAAATCGTTTACTTTACACCCTCAACCATAAAAACCAGCCCACTTAACGCCCTGACCAATCCAACCCGGTATTAGCTTTCGTGGTAGTGGTTTTGAGTCCTCCCCGAGTTGGACTTGACCTCCACTCTACAAATCCCGAGCCCGAGTTCGATAACACCAATGATCGCCACCCTCACCACCGCAGCTCCACATGATGGTAACAACACCAATTGAGGTGAGGTCAAGGCAATGGAGTGGAGCACATGAGAAGAGTAGTGCGAGGACAACGAGGCGACAAGTCACTCTGGATCCAAATGAGCTCTATCATGTGCCACCTGGGCCGCACCTCCAGAGCAGAGCAGTAGCGACGGTGTCCTTGGTGTTGCTTATGTATAACATCCAAAAAATTCATAAATACAAAACTATGCAATTTTTAAAACTTTTTATGTGATATCTGTTGCCATCCTTTTTTCCAGCATTCTTGAGAATTATTTGAGCTGCATTTGCTCTTTTTCCGAAACCCTTTCACACAAACCTTGGAATAAGAATAATATTCAAGAGCCAATTAGGATTGCTTAAACAAATATCAGATTATGAACCATCATCACATGAGAATTTCTTAAAGCAAAGTCTATCTTTTCATTATCTCAGGTTTATCTTGATCTTCTCTTGTTCTTCTACTATTCATCTAGTCAACCAGTTGAATCACCTTAAGCCACCTACGTTGCCATCGGACCACCTAGGTTCGGCCTCAGCAGCTTCCTCCCCCCTGCCGAATGAAACACCAAGCCACCCTTCTACTCCCCCTGTTTCCTGTTCCTACAACCAGGGGGTTTGACGAACCGGTGCAACCAGGACGGCTCCTGCGGTCAACAACACCTTCCAAGCCTGGACGCCACAATGTGACAACACAGGAGCACACTAGCGATTGTCGTCACTCGGCCATTACTCGCCATCGCTCAACCCGTCACACCGTCGGCCCTATGCCATCATTGTGTTCACAGGAACCACCACGCCACCATCTCCATTGACACCCAGCAATGAAGCTCTTTCCGTATTACATGAGTCAGCTCATGTTCCAAGAGACGTTCCTCTCAGTTGATTCCACTCTATGTTCACAGGAACCACCGCTGACCTCGTCCTTCCTCCCCTCCGACCAGATTAGCCCGAGTAGCCAAATCAACCTCGTCAGTCGACACCGCCGCTTGGAGCATCTCTCGCCATCGCTGACCACAATCACCAAACCATCTCCGACAGGCTCGTCCCCAATTGTGCAAAGGGTAAGGGAGTCACCGATTCACATAGCGCAAAAGGGAGACCTCCCGAGGGCGCAACCCAAGGAGGTGATACTTAGCGGCATGAAAGTGCGATGAGGTGGGACATTTGTAAAGGTTTTGTGGTAATCAACTTAGCCACACACCTACAGAAGTGTGTTGGGGGCACTATAAGTTGACATATCTCTTGTGGATAAAGTATACAAACTCTACAGAGTAAGAAAACTATCTGGATAGACGTGCTCACAGTTAAGAGCAGTGCTGAGAACATGCTTGATATAGCTTTCACTTTTACAAAATCATTTGTGTGTGTGTGGAATGAAAAGGGTGGGTCGGGAGCCCTGGGATTGATAAAGCATGGTTTGGGACATATGGTAAATACGTGTTGGACCGAAAAGGCGACTAGAGGGAGTGAATAGGAGCACGCTTACTTTTTCATAAATAATTGATTCAATAATATTTCACTCCAGTAGCTATGGAAGCTATGAAGATCAGTATATCAGTACAGCGGAAGACTAATATTGAATCCAATTTAAAACCCCTAAGCAATACGACAAAAACAACAAAGATTGAAACAATTCAATGCACTAGCGGTATGACCTCTGGCCTTGGGCGGTCTAACCGATTCCCTGGCGGTCTGACCTTTGATCTTGGGCGGTCTGACCAATTCCTTGGTCGTCTGACCTCTGGCCTTGGGCGGTCTGACCGACTTCCTCCAGAACAGAAGAACAGCTCCAAAGACGAAGATAAAAATAGATGAAACTTTTGATCTATTAATCCAAATTTGATGAAACTTGGAACACACCTTCTCTATGATATCAGGAAGCTATTCCAATCGAAGATTGTGATAATTCTTGGAATAATAGCGATCCTTTTCGATTTCATTGAAGAGAGGTTCAAAACCGGGTCAAAACGAAAACTAGGTCAAAACTCTTGCTCGTGGGTAATTGATGATCAATATTGTGGATATCGTGAGGATATGTGCACGATCTCAGGATGATGAGTCAATTGGCAATGGCTTTGTTGGTTTGTAAAATCTCGCATTTTCGGGTTTGCTCCAAGGCTGTCAGACCACAGGCGGTCTGACCGGTTGTGTCGGGCGGTCAGACCGCCCGTGGAGAGGTCCGACCAGCCATGATGGCCGGTCCGACCGGTAATTTGAAAAGTGGTTTTTGGAGCTGAGCCAAAAATAGGTTGTGTAGGCATGTGAGGGGAGTCTCCTGGATGTGGTCACATCATTTTTGGAGCTCCCAGTCAAAAGTTCTATTCAGTTGAAATTTCCAGAAGGTTTCGGATTTTCACGCTGAAAATTTGGCTAAGTCTTTTCGGGCGGTCCGACCGCCGTTGTGGGATCGGTCCGACCGGCCTGAAATCGGTCGGACCGGCCTTGTGGGGCGGTCAGACCACCGATGACTTGGAGGTTAGCCAAGTTGGCATTGAGTTGATTTGAATGTGTTTCATGTATGGAGTTCAATGCTTTATTGTTGCATATTGCATTGCGGAACTAACGTGGGTCAAGTTGTGAAGAACTTGTTCCCGGAAACGATTTGTTTGTCTATTGTCATGCGGTGGCTTGCGTGTCAACGACGCTCAACGGTGAGGTGGATCGGGACTACGCTTGGAGAGCTGAGGTCCAGAACGATCATGGGTGCCGGTTGAGGTCGTGTGACTCAAGCATGGTGCAGAATGGGCAAGATGGATCGAACGGTAGTTCTAAGCATACCGTTGGATCGACAGTGCGGAAGTCGCGCGAGTCTCCGGGGTTCGATGGGATTCGGACAAGAGAGGCTTGGCGACGTGATGGGAACCGCTGATCAAGCTACACGTGGTGACGCAGACGATTGCTTCAATAGTTATGTGTGTGTGGGTCCCATGTGTGAGTGGGTCCCAAAAAGTGAAACCCTAGGCCTCTAGTATAAATAGAAGGGGGGAGATGTAAAACCCCCTTGAAGCATTCACTTGGAATTTCCTTAGCCATTTCTAGGGTTAGGGTTTGGAGAGGAGAAGAGAGGGGGAGATTGTGGTTGCTCCTTGGTGAGCTCTTGTTCTCCTTGTTGGAGTGGCTTTGTAAGCATCTTGTGAGATCAATCAATCTTGTGATGCTTGCTTGAGAGATCATTTGTCTCCTTTGTGTTCTTCTCTCTTTTGGATGAATTTGGTGCTTCCTTGATTCAAGTGTTTAAACTTGGTCTTTTGACCCATTTTGTCTTGCTTTGACGTGTGGGAATACTCCTAGAATCATCTAGACCATCAACCCCCCACAAGCAAGTCTTGAATCAAAGATTTTCATATTTCTAGGGTTTGTGCACTTCTTTGGTAAAACCTTAAGAGATCGATTCTACGCAGTGGATCTGAAGGATCGTCGCTAGATATAGGTCTCTAATATCCTTAGGGAAGTGTGCTCGAAATTTGGTCAAGTTTCATTGGTTGAATCAAAAGTTGGATCAAATTTCGTTTTGGATTTGGGCATTGTTTTTCAGTACTGGACAAAATCGGTCTGACCGATTTCTATCTGACGATCCGATCACCACATTCGAACCGCCAAATTGAAGGCGGTCGAATCGATTTCAAACCGGTCGGGCCGCCCTTGGTAGCCGGTCGACCGCTTTGTGCCAGATCGTACTTTGAGATTAAGTCTCCACTTGTGTCGTGTGGTTATCGGTATCGAATTGACACAAGGCTTCCATCGTAAACTTCGATCTTCTTAGCTCGTAGCTAAAGGAGTAAAGTTCGTGTTGAATTTGATTTAGGCGAGAAGTTGAGAAAGCGCCTATTCACCCCCTAGTCGCCTTTACGGTCCTACAAGTGGTATCGAGCCGGTTAGCTCTTCTCATAGATCTTAACTTTGTCTTTGGAGCCATGGCGATCGCGTATATTCAATCGAGCCACATGTTTTTGATGGAGTTGATTTTGCTTATTGGAAGGCCCGAATGGAGGCCTACATCGAGGCTCAAGGGCACGCAATTTGTCTTAAAGTGAAAAACCCTTATGTCGTGCCAGCCGATGACAATTTGATCACTCCAGATGTGGAGAACAACAGCAGGGCTCGAAATTTCTTGATTCAAGGTATTAGTCGATCTGAGTTTGAGTGTGTTGCTCATTTGCTGTCTGCTCATGAGATCTGGCGGACTCTTTGTGATTATCACGAGGGGTCCACCGCGATCAAGGAAGTGAGACAGAACAAGCTGAAGAAAGCATACTCTAAGATCGAGCAAATGCCTGGTGAATCTTTAGATGAGCTGTGGGGGAGATTTTCTAAAATTCTTCATGATCTCCGCGCTGTTGATCTTGTCTTTTCTGAGTCTGAAAATGCACGCCAGCTTTTGGGTGCTTTGGATGTGAAGGTCTGGGGGATGAAGATCACTGCCATCAATGACAACACTGTCATGAGTGAGCTTACCATGGATAAGCTTTACTCTAGGTTGAAGACACATGAGATTGATTTTATCTCGCGTCTCCCCATGACAGATCCGATGGCTTTAGTGGTCGACAAATCTAAGGGTAGATATTCTGATTCTTTTGATGTTAGCTCATCGGGTTTTTCTTTGTCTGCTTTACATTCCTTGAGCGATGAGCAACTTGAGAGACTACCTGAAGATGATTTAGCCCTCCTATCCACAAAATTCACAAGAGCCTATAACAATGTGAGGGGTAGGAGGAGAGGTGGACCTATCACATGCTTTGAATGTGGTGAGCCGAACCACATTCGCTCTAGATGCCCCAAGCTGAAGGGCAAGGAGGAGAAGGAGTCACAAAGGCATTCTCAAGCGAGGGATGCTAAGTCCAAGAAGACAAACTATCGTAAGTTTGTCAGCCGGGTCCTTGAAGCTCTAGAGGATGTAAGCATAAGTGATGTGGACTCGGAGGTAGAGGACGACAAGAGTGACTCCCGTGGAAAGAAGAAGGCTCGTGATTTTACGGGCATGTGCTTCATGGCTAAGAACAGCCACGACAGCGACTCCTTCAACAGCGAGGATCCTTTTAGTGATCCCGATGAGGTATGCCCTTCACTTCCTGACATGAAAAGGGCTTTGGTGCTTGCTTAACAAAAATTGCATAAGCAAGCTAAACTGATTAAGAAACAGGACACTATGGGCCTGTTTGTTTAGGCTTTTTCTTTGGCTTATAAGCAAAAAAGCCTAAGCCTAAACAAAGGGGTGGCTTTTTTATTCAGCTTATAAAAAGCTTAAGCCTATTTAAGCCTAAAAGCCATAAGCCGTGGGAGAGGTGCTTTTTTGGCTTTGCGGAATGGAATAACGATGCCATCAAGTTCGTTGAAATTACCCACGAAATGCCATCCGTATATAAACGTGGGTCTCTTTTTTTCCTTTGCTCCCTCCCGATCGCTTCCCTCTCCTCCCATCGCTCCCTCCTCGCCCCTTTCCCTCCCCTCCTCCCTCCCTCCCGTCCCGTCCCCACCGCCGCCGCTTGCCCTCCCTCCTCCCCTCTCTTGCCCCCACACCGCGCTCCCCATTCCTCCGTGGGCGCCGCCGCCGCCGCCGCCGCAGACGCAGCCTCCTCCTCCCACCGACGCCGCTGCCGTGGCCGCCTCCCTCTCTTGGCCCACCGACGCGCCCTAGAGGCGGCGACGGCGACTACTACCCCGAGCTCGGCCTTTACGACGGGAGTACTACTACGAGGATGGGCGGGAGGAGGAGGCGAGAGGATGCGGTGGTTGTGGATCTGAGCGCCGGATCTGCCGCCTCGAGCACGACCAAGAGAGGCACGTGCTTGGACCGTCCCTGCAGAAGATGAAGGCTCCCACCAGACGCTGATGAGGCGCTGCGAGAATGATGACGAGGAGTTGCCACCGTCTCCAATTGCTGGATGTGGTCTTGAGGAGGGGAAGCGGCGATGATGGCGTTAGCGTGGCGGCAATGAGGGTATACACGATTGACAAGGTGCATCAAGGTGTGGCGGCTCCTGCGGCCGAGGTCCCGAGAAGTACGAGGTGAGGCGGTGGAGCGGACATTAAGAAGCTATACATGAGAATGGAGGCGCCGGAGGCGCATCGAGAGTCAATGCGGCAAGCGCCGGTGGCAATGCGCGCAGAGAAGGCTCGACTTGTTCTTCTTGGAGATTGCTCAAAGTGACTAGTTAAAGATGCAACTCACCGGCACAGAGTTGGGGTGGTGCCAATTGTGCACCATTTGCACGAAAGCGAGCCGGGGGCACGGATAAGAGGGTTGGGGAGGACAAGAAGACAAACACTTGTCGGGACATTCTCCATGGTTACATTATTTAAGGTGTGATGTCTTTTGTCTTGATAGGATCTTTGGTACATTGGTGTTAAATTTCAAGCCTCTTAACAAAATGTTGCGGCATTATCTAATCATCAACATTGTTTGTTTGGACTTTGCTTTCGTCGATAGATTTTAGTAGTAGAAAACTTACAAAATTGAAGCAATGATGGTTTTCTAGTTAATTTAGACCATCAATGCGCATCCATTAATTAGATCAAAATGATTGTTGTCGAATGTTGCCACATGTTTTATATATGTACTAGTGGAGCTCATGGTAGCGACATGTGGTTGCTCCTGTAGTTCCCTTCTGTGGTTCTATTTTAATTACATTACTATTTTGCACCTCTATATGCTTTTGATGTGATCCTTGTGAATTTCTTGTATGCTTGCTCTATTTCTACTGCTCTTGAGGACAATGAAGTATCTTCTTCCCCGACTTAACTGCTTTGTTACCATCATCTTTTGCAAGTGGATCATCACTTTATTTTGCTCTCGGAAAAACAAGCCATCACAAAGCGGTATCTAAGGCTTCCATGGGAATTTAGCTCATGATACATATTCATTTTATCTATAAAGCATGGTGATCTTGATGCTTTTTCTACTTGGTTGATAGGTATACATTTGGCTTATCAAGTAACAATGTCGGTTTGCTCATACTCTGGACAAGTGCCCCGGATGCGAAGACTCTAATGAGAACAGAGTAAAACACAGATGAAGAAGCAATCACGCTCAATGTAAATAACATAGCCGTCGGTTGGGAAGTTTGTGTCGGATTGCATTCTTTATTTGAAGGTTGGGTGGAGCTGGTATTGTTTTAATTCTTTAGTTGTTGATTTCGCTTTGGCCCCACTCGGGTGAGGATGGTTTGGTCCAAAGAATTGTTCATCCGGTTTTGGGAAATGCTTTTGCTTATTTCTCACCAAAGAAAAGCTATATGCATGTATATTGTGCGTGTAATACACGGTGGTGGTTGATTGATATGCTTCTTTCAGTTGATGAGTGAACATTGAGGATTTTAGTTGCACAATTTGTCCAAACTTGTATGTTCTTTTTTTACTTGTGCGAACGGGGTTGTTAGGATCCCAATCTTGAATAGATTTGGAGATGTTATGATATGATCGCATTGTAGGATCGAATTGTAGAATCTAAGCTAAGCTCTTGCGTGATTCTACCAAATATACATTTTTCATATATACCATTGAAATTGATATTCTTTTGGGGTTGTACTTTTAGAAACTTTATCCGAGATAGTGCTTTACGTGATGAGCTTTTCGAGAGATGTGATCTTGATGAAGATTATGACCCAAGCGATCATAAGCGGGTTCATTTGGAGGGCACGGTGTCAATGGATCGAGAATCGATGATAGAGATATGTGTGTATTTCGCGACAGCATTGCTACTTCTTTAATGGCCTCACGAGAATAAAAACATTACATTATTATGATATGATCGGATATTATTTAGTTTGGCTGGCTATGTATTTCTATATTAATTTCTTTCATTACGCAATATCCATAATTAATATATGCGCGAACAAGCAAAACTCTTTTTGTTTCATATGTACACTTGCACGTATCGTAATAGTTACAAATCCCATGCAAAAATAAGTTTAAATTCATCCTTAAAAACATCCTTCAAACCCTCAAGGGCAATTCAGACTTTTATCCTTCACACACAACTCAATAAGCCAATATCCTTTAAAAAGCCAGATTACCAAACACCAAAGCTTGGCTTAAAAGCTGGCAGGCTTATAAGCCGATTAAGCCAAAAAGCTGGCTTTAAGCTATAAGCCAAAAAGCCTAAGCCTAAACAAACAGGGCCTATGATTGATAATTTGAACCTAGAAGTTGTTAGGCTCAAATCCATCAATCCTGATGATTTCTGTTATTCTTGCTCTAGCTTGCTTAATGAATTGTCAAGCTTAAATAATGCTCATTCCTCTGTTGAAAAACAATTAAAAAATGCTCTTACTGAACTAGAATCTCTCAAGTCTAGTTCTGTTTGCATGGATGCCATTCTGCTTGGTGTGACTACCTTGGATGCTATTCCTTTAACTTGCTCAAATTGTGCTTTGCTAGAATTGAAACTGGATAGCTCTTTGAAAGAATTGCAAAAGTTTGATACTAGTCACACTTGCTCTCATTGTAAGAACAATAGGATTAAAATGCAAGAGATGACCGAAATGGTTGTTTACTCTAGAGCTACATCGTGTGAGAATTGTCCTAAGCTTACAATTGAGATTGAAGCTTTAAACAAGACTCTTGAAGAGAAAGCTAAAATTGAAAAATCCATGTCTCTTACTGCTTCCAAGAAAGTCATTGATTCTTCCTCTTGTATGTTGCATGCTGAAGTTGAAACTGTTATTGGTAAGATACAAGAGGCTTTTAGAGTCAAATTTAAGGAGCAGTTGAATAGGATTGGAGAGTCCTATTGTGTGTCTTGTGAGGCTCTAAAAGTGGAAGTGGATCTTCTTAAGAGCAAACATGTTGAGGCAATCAATTCTAAAAAGTGCTCTAATTGTGGAGTTTTGGCAAAAGAGAATGATTACCTCAAAATGACTCTTGAGAAGTTTTCTAGTGGGAAAAAGAAACTCAACTTGATTCTAGACCAATCCAAGGTGAGTGTGAAAAACAGTTGCCTAGGTTTTAAGTCCCTAGAGCTTTCCAAGAATCACCCACCAAAGATTGCTAGAGTTGTGAAAGGTGGTCTGTTTGAGCAAGAACCTCCTAAGACTTCAAAGGTTGCTTTTAAATCTGCAGGTTCTGCTCAAACACCTTCTAGCAAGAAATGTGCTTCTGTTTCACCAGTATGGACCCCTCAAAAGGTCAAGTACCATTGCACCTTCTGCAAGAAAGATGGCCACACTGTTGAGTTTTGCTTTCGGAGAGCAAATATTGAGAGGAAAGAGAGAATGAGCACTTTGAGATCCATCAGAGGAGTCTTTTCACCAGCTGTAGTCTCTAGAGCCAGGCAGCCTATTCATCGTATCACTTATAGGCCTAGGTTTATAGAGAACTTTGTTCACTCTTGTGGTGGGTCCAGGCAGCAGTTTGGTTTAGGATATCGTGAGGAGAGACCACGGGTAGCACCTAGACAGGGGGAGTATCGGTCTTTTGGTAGATCATTTTGGAGAGGTCCAGGTGGTGCTCGTGGGCATTCTTATGATTTTGTGCCTGATCATTTTTCTGCTGCTTCTTTTGCTATTCCCAGGCATCGTGCATCTCAGTACTGGACTCCTAGATCTTTTATCTCAAATCCCAGTACTGAGGCATGGATGCTTTGAGGGAATTTTGCTTCTTTTTGCTTTCATTGTATCATAATGCATTTTTATTTCAAATGTCTTGCATTGCATAATAAAACTTGTGGAGCTTTGATTATTATCCTTGTATGGCTTGATTTCATATTCTATACCTTGTCATGTCAAGTGATAGTCTGCTAGACTTCTTTTATGGTTCTTCGTGTTTTAGCTTAGCTTTCACCTTGCTAGCTTTTTATCTGTGAGCAAACTGAATCAAATCATGTCTTGTTGGATCTTGTGAGTAGTTTTGCTCTAGTGATCCTCTTATGACTCTTGCCATGTCTTATAGGTTAATTTGAGTCTTGAACTTATTTTGAGATGAAAATGAGCTTTTTATCTTCTTAAGTCAAGCAAATGAAAAATGAGATTTTCTGTGCGAAAAAACTGATCTCACCAATCCTTTCTCATGAGACGGCTTGCCATTGCACTAGGCATGAACTCAGGGGGAGTTTTGGATGACCTAGATCATTCTTTTAAGCTTATCGCTTGAGATGGTCGCGGCAAGGCTTGAGATCTAGCACAGTGAAAAAAATCCTTTTTAGGAAATTGCTCAAAATACCAAGTGCTTGAGTTTTGCTTCAAAAGTGTACTCTTAATGCTCAAAATGCCTCAGTTCTTGTTTTGAGTCTCTTTTTACTTATAGACTTGGCTTGACTCATTTGTTGGTTGCAGTTAGTGAAACTAAGATATTGAGCAACCTTTCATGGTTTTAATTCTTCTAATCTCAGATTACTGCTATTCTGGTTTTAGCTTTGCAGTACATGTTTTGCCATGATTGAATATAGCGTCTACTCTTTATATGGCTTGGTATAATTCTTGTACTGTCTACATAGATAATGGTCATGGCTTCTTTTATTAAATTTCAAAAATAAAGTCATTTCTTCATGCTTTTTCTTTTCCCATGCATCTTGATGAATTCATTGTCAAAGGGGGAGAAGGATTGAAGAAAATGCTGTTTTGGAGCTTGTGGTTTCATACATAAGGTTTCATATAAAATAACTTCATAAAATAAAAAAAAATGAACCTTTTGAAAATTTGTGATCATAGTGAGTTGAGTCTCTGGGTTTTATTGCCTTTTTCTGATTATATTTGCACTTGAAGAAGACTCACAATGATCAAAGGTCAATTAGAACATTTTGTCTCTCATATGGACCTAAGTGAGATTTTTGGCTACTTTCTGGAATTTGAATCCTCTTGTGCTTTCATTGCCTTATCTCACTTGCTTATACTATTCTGAAGCCAGCTTGGTCGTTTCTTAGGCTTTTTCTTGCTTATGGACCAAATTATGCCTTTATGCGAAAACAGCGATTGTTTTTACTTTTCAATTTGAAAAACCACATTTTCTGGTATATTGCCAATGTGTTCATCAAGGGAGAGATTGTGGATATCGTGAGGATATGTGCACGATCTCAGGATGATGAGTCAATTGGCAATGGCTTTGTTGGTTTGCAAAATCTCGCGTTTTCAGGTTTGCTCCAAGGCTGTCAGACCACAGGCGGTCTGACCGGTTGTGTCGGGCGGTCAGACCGCCCGTGGAGAGATCCGACCGGCCATGATGGCCGGTCCGACCGGTAATTTGAAAAGTGGTTTTTGGAGCTGAGCCAAAAATAGGTTTTGTAGGCATGTGAGGGGAGTCTCCTGGATGTGGTCACATCATTTTTGGAGCTCCCAGTCAAAAGTTCTATTTAGTTGAAATTTCCAGAAGGTTTCGGATTTTCACGCTGAAAATTTGGCTAAGTCTTTTCGGCGGTCCGACCATGTTGTGGGATCGGTCCGACCGGCTGAAATCGGTCGGACCGGCCTTGTGGGCGGTCGGACCATCCGATGACTTGGAGGTTAGCCAAGTTGGCATTGAGTTGATTTGAATGTGTTTCATGTATGGAGTTCAATGCTTTATTGTTGCATATTGCATTGCGGAACTAACGTGGGTCAAGTTGTGAAGAACATGTTCCCGGAAACGATTTGTTTGTCTATTGCTGTGCTGGTGGCTTGCAGGTCAACGACGTCAACGGTGAGGTGGATCGGGACTACGCTTGGAGAGCTGAGGTCCAGAACGATCATGGGTGCCGGTTGAGGTCGTGTGACTCAAGTATGGTGCAGAATGGGCAAGATGGATCGAACGGGTAGTTCGGTACAGCTGGTTGGATCAGACGGTGCGGAAGTCGGTGCGAGTCTCTGGGGGGTTCCGATGGGATTCGGACAAGAGAGGCTTGGCGACGTGATGGGAACCGCTGATCAACCTACAAGTGGTGACGCAGACGATTGCTTCAATAGTTATGTGTGTGTGGGTCCCATGTGTGAGTGGGTCCCAAAAAGTGAAACCCTAGGCCTCTAGTATAAATAGAAGGGGGGAGATGTAAAACCTCCTTGAAGCATTCACTTGGAATTTCCTTAGCCATTTCTAGGGTTAGGGTTTGGAGAGGAGAAGAGAGGGGGAGATTGTGGTTGCTCCTTGGTGAGCTCTTGTCCTCCTTGTTGGAGTGGCTTTGTAAGCATCTTGTGAGATCAATCAATCTTGTGATGCTTGCTTGAGAGATCATTTGTCTCCTTTGTGTTCTTCTCTCTTTTGGATGAATTTGGTGCTTCCTTGATTCAAGTGTTTAAGCTTGGTCTTTTGACCTATTTTGTCTTGCTTTGACGTGTGGGAATACTCCTAGAATCATCTAGACCATCAACCCCCCACAAGCAAGTCTTGAATCAAAGATTTTCATATTTCTAGGGTTTGTGCACTTCTTTGGTAAAACCTTAAGAGATCGATTCTCTGCATGGATCCAAGGATCGTCGCTAGATATAGGTCTCTAATATCCTTAGGGAAGTGTGCTCGAAATTTGGTCAAGTTTCATTGGTTGAATCAAAAGTTGGATCAAATTTCGTTTTGGATTTGGGCATTGTCTTTCAGTACTGGACAAAATCGGTCTGACCGATTTCTATACGGCGGTCCGACCGCCAGCATTCAGACCGCCAGTTGAAGGCCGGTCGAACCGATTTCAAACCGGTCAGACCGCCCTTGGTAGCCGGTCAGACCGCCTGTGCCCAGATCAGCCCTTTGAGATTAAGTCTTCACTTGTGTCGTGTGGTTGTCGGGGTATCGAATTCAGCACAAGGCTTCCACTGTGCGCTTACTGATCTTCTTAGCTCTCGTAGCTGAAGGAGTAAAGTTCGTGTTGAATTTGATTTAGGCGAGAGTTGAGAAAGTGCCTATTCACCCCCCCTAGTCGCCTTTACGGTCCTACAAATATGATCCTAGATAGATTCCCACACGTCACAGCAAGCTAGAGCACGTGAAGAAACTAAGCAAAAACTCACGAATCAAAGAAAGACCCAAAATCATCAAATAGAGAGAAAGAACGCAATGAGGCAAGACGTAATCAAACTTTCTCTAGATTGATTTGATATGATATGGGCTTACAGCCTCTCCATCAATGGAGGATAATGCTCAATGCAAGAGTACAAAAATCACATCAAACTATCAAGAACCCTAACCTCCACAAAAGCTATCCCTAAGAAAATTAGGGTTTACAAGAATTATAAAAGAGGCGAAGTCTAGGTGCAGCCACCTCCCTCCCCTATTTATAGTGGAGGCTTAGACCTTCTAGAAGTTTGATCCTATTGGGCTCCCGTTAAGGCCCTAAATAAACGGGACACTTACGCACGTATTTTAATGTGCCGTCTTCAACATCTCTTGACCTAACTAGCTACACCTTGCGCCATCTTGCGCTTCGGATTAGTTAATAGGTCACACTGTCCATCTTGCACCATGCTTGAGTACATTGACCTCACCCGGCATCGTCGATCATTCTGGATCTCAGCTCTCCAAGCCTAGTCCCGATCATCCTCACCGTTGACCGCCGTTGACCACCAAGCAACCTGCACAACAATAGACAAGTAAACCGAATTTGGGAACAAGTTCTTCACAACTTGACCTATGTTAGTCAAAACATGCATCACGCAAAATATATACCCTGAAACTCATGACTTTGACCTAACACACGAATATCGCCGTCACACCGGGCGACGAACAAAGTGAAAACCGGACCGCCACTTTCTGGCGGTCGGCCGCCACCTATGGGCCGGTCAGACCGCCAGCCATGACTTAGCCAATTTTCAACCTCTGAAAACCGAAACCTACTGGAATTTTCAAACCAATAGAACTTTTGACTGGAGACTCTAAAAATTATGGGACCAAGTGCAATAGAATCCCCTCTCTTGCCTACACCCTCTATTTTTGGCCCAGCTCAATTCTCACTTTCTATAAATGGCCGGTCTGACTGCCACCAAGGCCAGTCAGACCGGCTACCCTGGCCGATCAGACCGATTCTGGCCTGACAGCAAGCCAACTTTGCTGAAAACACATGAAACGATAAACCATTAACGCCATTGCCAATTGTCACATCATCCTAAGATCTGGAGCATATCCCCATGATATCCACAATCTCCCCCTTGATGAACACATTGGTAATAATCCAGAAAATGTAATTTGTAGGTTTGAATAGTAAAATACTTTTGTTTTCGCACTTGATCATAGGTCAAAATGTAATTCAGAACTTGGTCCATAAGGAAAAGAGAGCCATGGAAATGACCAAGCTGGCATCAGAATAGCATAGCCAAGTGAGATAAGGCAAAAGAAAGAATAAAACTTTGGTTTCCAGAAAATAGTTAAAAATCTCACTTAAGGTCCATATGAAAGAACAATTGTTCAATTGACCTATGATCATTGTGAGGATTAATAAATGCAATTCAAGTTCAGAAGAATCAATAAGACAATAAGAATGCAATTCAAAAACACCCCCTTACTATGATCCTCAAATTTCAGAAACTTTCAAATTTTTAATTTCTCCCCCTTTTTATCATTTTTATATATCTTCTCCCTCTTTGTTCAATAATGATATATTTTTGAGAGACCATGTGAGAGGTGTCCCCATGCGGGTGATGAGTATTTGACACTTCTGTTGAAAAGTTTATGATTTGATTCATTGCTATTGTGCTGCTGCTGTTGTGATTCTGTACTGTGCGGAACTTCCGCCCTGAGGTTGCGGAAGTACCGATCATCGGAACTTCCGCCCTGGGAGTGCGGAAGTATCGTTCAGCGGAACTTCCGCCCTGGGAAAGCGGAACTTCCGATTATGCGCAGACCTGAGTAGTGAGTGCATAATTTTTGATTTTGAGTTGGTTGGTTCGTGTATGAGTTTGAGACAAGTACAAATGTTAATTCTATTATCTCGAACAATGCTATGTGATGTGTTTCTTGTCTATGTTGACTGCAGAACGTCGAGGCGGAGTCATGGCGAGACACGTGGAGACCGGACTAGACGCAGGTGGCGTTGAGGTCAGAACGGTCAAGGTGTGTCGAAGACGGCGTGAACTCGAAGTGGTTGCGAGTCGTGGACAACAAGGAGTGCGGAAGCCTTCCAGAAGGTGCACGAGGGGCGAAAGGGTAATTTCGCAAGGTGGCACAAGTGGAAGCAGGATCCGTTCGGACTTAGCCGGCGTAATGGGTTGGAGACCCGTTAGCCAAGGGCTATAAATAGAGGTGAAGGCCTGGTTGTAATGTGACCTTTTGAGAGAGGATTAGGGTTTTGCTAGAGTCAAAAGAGCCTTTGGGAGGTTGTTTTGCTTTGTGGCTTCAGTTGTTGGGAGAAAAAGAGTAGAGATGGTTCCTTCATAAGCTTCTCCTGTTCCTCTGTTCTGGACTCTCTCTTTCTCATTTTTTCTTTGTGTGTTCTTGAGATGGAGAGGGAGAGGATGGATTGAGTCTCTTGTAATCATTTCTCTGTAATTGCCTCTCTATAATCCATTGGTTCAAGGAATGAAAAATCTCTTGTTTACTTTCCTGTTCATGCCTCTGTTCTTATTCTCTCGTAAGGCTTGATTCTTGAGATCTTGTTTTTGGCTTGATTCTTATTGGGAAGTACCAAAATGAGTTGCTCTTTGTTGGGATGATGCCACAAGATCATTTGATCGACTTTTCCCAAGAGCAAATCAACTGTAATTCCAGTTCTTGATTTTTGGCTTTCTCTGTTCTTCCTTCCCGTGCCTAGGTCTTGGATGAAAATCTTGTTTCCCTTCTTGAGATGGCATGAAACTTGGCATGTTGAATCTATAAGCTATTAAGTAGCTACCCTCAAAGTTTCATCACTCAAGAATCCAATAATCATGCGAATTTCAGTTTTTGGTCTTTCTTGCCAAATATTCAAGAAATCCAATTTTGCTTTGATTAATGGATCTTTGTCTGCGATTTCTTCTCAATGAGGTCAAGATGTTATTTAGGATGATGTCTTGTTTTTATTTTCCATTTCTGTTTTTGGTTCATTTATTTTCTCTTGATAATCAGAGGGTATTGTTTGTCAGTATGGATACTTAGAAGGGGAGAATCTTAATTTTTAAGGCACCATTCACCCCCCTCTGTCGCCATTTCGGTCCTACAATTGGTATCAGAGCCGGTTAGCTCTTCTCGATAGATCTTTAACCGGTCTGTGAGCCATGGCAACGGATAAGTATTCCACCAAGCCTCCCGTCTTTGATGGTTTGGATTGCCCCTTCTGGAAGAGCCGAATGGAAACATACATCCAGGCTCAGGGGTATGCCATCTGGCGGAAGGTGAAGGTCGATTCTTTGCTCTCGCCGATGAAAATATCAATGTGGGGAACATGCCCGATGTTGAGGCCAATGCAAAGGCAAGGAACATTATAATCCAGGGGTTGAGCCGAAGCGAGTTTGATCGCATCTCTCATCTGACGTCGGCTTTCGACATCTGGGTGACCCTCGATGCATACCATGAGGGCACCACCCAGATCAAGACAGTTCGATAAGACCAATTCAAGCGAGATTACAACAAGTTTGAAATGCTCGCTGGCGAGTCCCTTGATGAGTGCTTTGCGCGTTTTCACAAGATTTTGAGTAACCTCCGAGTTTGATTACAACAAGTTTGAAATGCTCGTAGCTCTTGATTTGCGTGTTTGGGAGATGAAGGTGACTACCATCAAGGATACCACGGACCTCTCGACTTTGACTCTTGATGCACTTTACTCGCGCCTCAAGACTCACGAGATTGACATAGTCTCTCGAAGGTCGAAGTAACAGTCGATGGCGTTAGTCACCGATCCCACTTTTAGATCTTCTTCTACTGAGCCGATGTGCGGATTCTCCCTTGCTGCTCTCTGTGACATAACTGATGATCAGTTAGAGCAGCTTGCGGATGAGCAGTTAGCCCTCCTAGCTCGGAAGTTTTCCCATGCTTACAAGAGAAGGAGGGATGGAAAAAGAGGAGGACCTGTGATTTGCTTCGAGTGTGGTGGCCCCAACCACATCCGAGAAAACTGCCCCAAGCTGGGGAAGGGCAAAGGTGACTACGGCGGTTCGGGCAAGAACGACTACATCGACAAGAACCGCAACACGAAGCCCTCGGCACCTGCTCAAGGCAAGAAGAAGTTCCACAACTTTGGGAAGGCCAAGAAGCTCTTCCATCGCATCCTCACCGCCTTCGACGACATCAACTTCAGCGACGTGGAGGGATGGAGCGACGACGATGACAAGGATGATCAAGATCCCAAGGACGGAGACGACTTCATCGGCATGTGCGTCATGGCCAACGGAACCGACGTCAGCGATAGCGAGCTTTACAGCGACTCCGATGAGGTAGGTCCCTCCTACGACAAGCTCAATGATGCATTTCTTAAGCTTGGAAAGTTTTATGCTAGATCTAGAGCTAGGGTTGTTGATCTTGAGAAGGAAGTAGATAGACTATCACGGGAGCTTACTTCACTTAGATCTGCTCCCTCCCGTGATGATTGTGATACATGTTGTGTCTTGATTGGTGACATGGAGAAATTAAGAATCTCGCATGATAGTCTGACTTCTGAGCTTGATAAACTTAAGGTGGAGAATACTAGTCTGCTTGCTGAACTAGAAATGAGTAGGGTAGCACCTATTTCATCGACTATTGTAGAGGCTACTTCTTGCACCTCATGTGAGGATAAGGATAATGCTTTTAAAGGTCTTTATACCATGGTTCTTGATCTGCCCGAGATATGTGAAAGCTGTAATAATCTGAAGATGAACCTAAAACGAGCAGATCATAAAATTGCTGATTTACAAGCTTCGTTACTTGAGCCAATTGTTTCTTGTATGAACTGTCCTAAGTTAAGCAATGAACTTGAATCATTTCAAAGCAGTTTCAAGAAATGATTGACCATAAAAAGAAAATTGCTCAGTATGCTTCTAAGGACCCTGTTAGCTCACCATGCAATAACTGTGAAAAACTAAAATATGATTTGATTGCTCTAGATGAAAAATGTGTGAAGCTAACTAAGGACTTTCTAGAGAAGCAACCATCTGCTTGTAATGTGTGTGCTGGGAAGAAGCATGAGGGTTTGGTAGAGATGCCTAGCGACGTAAACCAACTGGCTAGTAGTAGGACTGTTCCCTCAGAGTTGGCTGTGCATGCACAAGCCAATCTTTCCTCTGCTGTTGGTTCTTCTTCTGCTCCTTTATCTTCTGCTGTTCCTTCTTCCCCCTGCTCTTCTTGCACCTCTCTCTTTTGGGAGTGTCAGTATCTTATGAACACTCTCAAGAGGTTTGTAGGAGAAAAGAAGAAGCTCAACCTCATTCTAGACCAATCTAAGATTTGCAGATTTAATCAGGGTCTAGGATATGATTTCCATGAGGAAATGAGAAAGCATCCACCTGTCGTGCTTAGAACTATAGCACCAGGTGTGATCAAGACTAAGCCCAGGACTGAAAAAGTCAATTTTAAATCGGCGGGTTTTGTTCAAGGGATCTCTGACAGCAAGGTGATTCCACTTGCAGCTTCGACCTCTCAGAAGGCGAAGTATCATTGCACCTTTTGTCAGAAGGACGGATACTTGTTTAATCATTGCTTCAGACGCGCCAAGATCGCGCGTAGAGACCGTGTTGAGTCTCTTATGCGCATTCAGGGTCAGCCCCAGACCTTGAGTGCACCTAAGACCAACACGAGGTCTAGTTTTGCTCCAGCTGATGGTTTTGGGCAGCATCGAGGACTTGGTTTTTTTGAGTTTTCTGGTTTTCGTCCTCATGCTCCTTTTGGTCGTGACTTCCGTCGTTTTGAGGGTAGATCTCGTTTTCCCTTTGGTGATGGCTACCCGCGGCGAGATCAGCATGTTGCCAGTATTCCGACTCGCTCTTCCATAGCAGTTGGATCCAAAGAATGCCTTCAGTCCGCATACGACCTTCTGGTTTGTTGAGTGACAGATAGCGTAGGGTAGATAGAGGTCAGTCTTGCTTGACTACTTCATCTGTTCAACGTGTTACTCAGTATTGGGTGCCAAAATCACTTTTGATTCACCCGATCTCGAGACTTTACTCTGTTTGACTCGGGTTCGCGGGCGAGGAAGGAAAGGTTTGGCTTGTAGACTCTGGTTGTTCTCGCCATATGACCGGAGATTCACGTTGGTTTTCTTCCCTAGCCCGTGCTCCAGGTGATGAGACGATCACCTTCGGAGATGCTTCGTTTGTGCGCGTCATCGCTAAAGGTACTGTGCGCATTAATGATTCATTTATTCTGAAAGATGTTGCCTTAGTGAGTAAGGCTGCGGTATAATCGCTTTGGTTTCTCGACTCACCGATGACGATTTCGGGTGAGTTTTAAGAAAAACAATTGCAAAATTTTTTATTCTTTCGGGTAGTCTGGTTTGCGGGATTTCTCGTTATGGGAGGATCTTTCGTGCTGATTTTTCTGAGTCTTCTGGTGATCCTCTCCAGTGTTTAATTGCTTTTGAATCCCGTGATTTGACCTTCTGGCATAGGAGACTTGGTCATATAGGATTTGATCATTTGACCCGAGTTAGCGGCCACGATCTCATTCGTGGTTTGCCGAAACTCAGGATGGTCAAGGATCTTATTTGCGCTCCATGCCGGCACGGCAAGATGGTTGCTGCTTCTCATTCTCGATCCACAGGACAATGATGATGCACTGGACAATTGCTCCACATGGATACTGATTGGCCCGGCTCGAAGTCTTGATCAACAGGAGGAAGTGGTATGTTCTTGTTGTGGTTGATGACTTCTCGAGGTACTCTTGGGTATTTTTCTTAGCCTCGAAGGATGAGACATTTACACATTTCCATGGTCTTTTTAGTAGGCTTTCTGTTGAGCTCCCAAGTGCATTACAAGTAATTCACAGTGATAATGGCACGGAGTTCAAGAATTCCTACTTTGAGAGTTTCTGTGGTGAGACAGGTGTAGAGCACCAGTTCTCTTCTCCGCACGTCCCTCAGCAAAATAGCGTTGTGGAGAGGAAGAACCGTACCTTGGTCGAGATGGCCAGGACGATGCTAAATGAATATTCTACACCTAGGAAGTTTTGGGCTGAGGCTATCGCCACTGCATGCCATGTTTCAAACAGAGTTTTTCTAAGGGCACTCTTGCATCGCACTTCTTATGAGTTGAGATATGGGCGAAAGCCCAGCATCTCGCATTTTCGTGTGTTTGGTTGCAAGTGTTTTATTCTGAAGTCTGTAAACCTAGACAAGTTCGAGTCATGATCTTGTGATGGGGTATTTCTGGGTTACTCGACTTCTTCTCGTGCTTATAGAGTCTGGAACTGCGAATCTAGCAAAATGGTAGAAACCTGTGAGGTGACTTTCGATGAGGCCAGTCCGGGGACTAGGCCGGATATCTCAGGTTCTCTAGAGCAGTCCGAGTCCATCTTTATGGATGATGAGGAGGACGGAGATGAGGGTTGTCTACCTGATCCAGTTTTTTCTCCTCCTCTTGAGGTGCCTTCTTCCACCACACCTCAAGAAGATCAGCCCTTACCTTCTGCTTCTTCTGAAGCTGGTGGCTCTATTCCTATCTCATATGCTCATGAGATAGAGGCCACTTCTTCATCTCATTTTGGACCTCCTAGACACATTCAAAAGGACCATCCTTCAGAGCAAATCATTAGAGATCTTTCTGAGCGAGTCACTCGTTCAAAATCTGGTTTGTCTCTTTTCTGTCTCTATTCTGCCTTTGTTGCCTCATTTGAGCCCAAAGACGTTCGTCATGCTCTCTCTGATGAGTAATGGATTAATGCCATGCATGAGGAATTAGAAAACTTTGAAAGAAACAAGGTCTGGTCTCTTGTTGAGCCCCCTCTAGGTCACAATATCATTGGGACTAAGTGGGTGTTCAAGAACAAGCAAAGTGAAGATGTGGTAGTCATTCGAAACAAGGCGAGACTGGTAGCTCAGGGCTTCTCCCAGGTTGAGGGTCTCGATTTTGAGGAGACTTTTGCCCCTGTAGCCAGACTTGAAGCTATTAGAATCTTGCTTGCCTTTGCAGCTTCTAAGGGTTTCAAGCTTTACCAGATGGACATCAAGAGTGCCTTTCTCAATGGATTTATTGAGGAAGAAGTCTATGTCGATGACCTCCGTGTTTGAGAACCCCAAGTACCCTAATCATGTCTACAAGCTTTCCAAAGCTTTGTATAGACTTAAGCAGGCTCCTAGAGCCTGGTATGAAAGGCTTAAGTCCTATTTGTTGAGTCATAGTTTTGAGATGAGTAAAATAGACAAGACCTTGTTCATCCGCCGTCATGGCACTAATCTTCTGCTCGTCCAGATTTATGTGGATGAAATCATCTTTGGCGGCTCCTCGCATGCTCTTGTTTCCCAGTTTTCAAATGTCATGAGCTCGGAGTTTGAGATGAGCATGATGGGCGAGTTGAGTTTTTTCCTTGGCTTCCAAATCAAACAGACTCGGGAAGGTACTTTTATGCACCAAGGCAAGTACACTCGTGATCTCCTGAGACGCTTTGACATGAGTGATGGTAAGCCAGTGTCAACTCCAATGGCCTCTCTGACCTCACTTGACCTGATGATGAGGGCGAGCCGCTTGATCAAAAGGAGTTCAGAAGCATGATTGGCTCTCTCTTGTATCTCACAGCCTCGAGACCAGACATACATTTCTCCGTGTGTCTTTGTACTCGGTTTCAGGCTTCTACTCGCGTATCTCACCGCCAGGCGGTGAAGCGCATCTTTCGGTACCTTTGAGCTACCATTGACTATGGTATCTGGTACTCTTCCTCTTCTTGTCTATCTCTTAGAGCCTACTCTGATGAAGATTTTGCTGGCTGTAGGATAGATAGGAAGAGCACTTCTGGCACTTGCCAATTCATTGGCACTTCTCTCATCTCTTAGTCTTCGAGAAAGCAGTCCGGTGTTGCACAGTCCACCGCAGAGGCCGAGTACGTTCTTTGCGGCCGATTCTTTGTAGCTGTGCTTTGATGGTCTCGACCTGCGGGACTTTGGGTTAGTAATCGGCCGTGTTCCACTCTTTTGTGATAACACGTCTCGATTAGCATTGCCAAGAACCCAGTCGACATTCTCGGACCAAGCATATTGATATCGATATCACTTTCTTGAGATCATGTAGAGAAGGGGACATCGTGCTCGGTTCAGGAGAGTGACCTCGATTGGTCGATATTTTCACCAAGCCTTTGGATAGCTCTCGGTTTTCAGCTCTGCGGGGAGAGCTTGGGGTGGTTTTTCCTTATGGACTGTTGTGAGGGGGAGCTTGTGCTTTACTGCTGTATTATATTTTATTTTGCTCTTACTCCTTTCTGGTTGCATAGCTTTTGGGTCCATTGGGTCTAGTCCTTCCAGCATAGGTTAGAGTGGTTCTCTTGCCGAGTTGCTTAGCCTGCTTATTCTTATCTTGTGCTTCTAGGATGCTGCTCATTAGCTGCTTCTCTTCTCATTAGGTTGAGCTTACTCACTTCTTATAGGTTCTAGCGAGGGTCGGGCCACCCTTGGGTAGACAGGGATAGTGTTTGCTCCTTAGTGTGTTAGTTGACCAGCTGATAGTCCTAGAGTCATATGGGGTAGATGAGAATCTGTCTGAGCCATAGTATCCTCTATATCTTATCCATGCTCTAAGGACTGCCTTTTCTGTTTCTTTTGCCAGTTTCTCGTTTTTGTTCTTTTGGTTCAGAGGGAGTTCTTCTTGGATCTTCTAGTTCTTAAAATTGACATAACTCAACCTAAATTAAAAAGTGCATCTCATTCTGAAGGGGATCTGGATTGTCTTGCATTTCATTATGCATTGTAATATATTTACATGGAGCCTTGATTATTATCCCTTATGATCTGTTTTCAATGTCTTACATCTTGCCATGATTTGTGCTAAGTTGCTAGATTTATCATGACTTTTTATGTGTAGTCTAGTCTTTGCCATGATAAGGTGACTAAAAAATGCTCAACTTGAATTAAAATCTTGTCATGATAGTTCTTGAGACTAGTCTGTTGTAGTTATCCCTTTATGATTCTCGCCATGTCAAGCAGGCTGAGTTTAGTCTTGAATCTCTATTGAGCTTTAGATTGGGCTATGTCAGTTCTTTAAGAAGCATGACTTATCATTAAATCTTCAGTCTAAAACATCAAAACCAAAAATGATCTCTTTTGTGCGAAAAAACTGATCTCACCAACACTTTCTCATGAGACTGCTTGCCATTGCACTAGGCATGGACTCAGAGGGAGTCTTGGATGACCTAAGATCACTTCCTTAAGTCTGTTGCTTGGAGTGATCGCATAAGGCTTGGGATCTAGCACATAGTTAAGATTTGAAAAATGGTTGAAGCTTAGGAGGCAGTTGTGGATGGCTCCTAGTCTAGAACTTGCTTTACTAAGATAAAGCCATAAATGTTTTTCAGAAAAAGAAAAATGTGCTAAATTTGCTTCTCTTCAAACAGACCAAGTCCTTGATCAAATGAGTCATTCTTAAAACTGGTAACTCTCTAAACTGTTCAATATTTGCTTCTTGGTTCCACTTAGATTATTTGACATGGCTTGTATCATCCTTGGATACCTTTAGCTAGACTATAATCTTGATTGATTTGACATGCTAAGAAATTGGACAAATTCTCAGTGTATGACTTATTTGGTTTAGCTACTCTATACATCAATTGTCATGATCTTGATAGCATTCTCATGTGTTATGGCTTGGTGTAATACTCTAATAGTCATTTTGGATAATCTTCATGGCTCCAAATGCTTAATATGAATAACATATAGTCATTTCCTCTCTTTAATGCATCTTGATGTGTTTATTGCCAAAAGGGGGAGAATTTTGGAGAGAAAAAGTCTTCTGGAGTTTCGCAGAAAAATTTGCTCTTTCATTGTCTACTCCAGTCTTTCTCTTTTGTCAACATGGTCTTGAGCTTCCTTGTTCCTAGTTTAGACCGTGTTTGATCATCATCACAAACTCAACCTTATGCTTTTTCGGTGTTTGTCAATATACTCATCAAGGGGGAGATTGACAGACCATGTGAGAGGTGTCCCCATGCAGGTGATGAGTATTTGACACTTTTGTTGAAAAGTTTGTGATTTGATTCATTCTTTGTTGTCTTCTTCTTTGCACAGATTATGTCTCGTGCGGAACTTCCGCCGAGGTTCTTGGAAGTATCGATCATCGAACTTCCGCCAGGAGTGCGAAGTCTGCATTCAATGAACTTCCGCCAGGAAGCGGAACTTCGATTATCGCGCACTGGCGGTGAGTGCATAATTTTCGATTTTGAGTTGGTTGGTTCGTGTATGAGTTTGAGACAAGTACAAATGTTAATTCTATTATCTCGAACAATGCTATGTGATGTGTTTCGTGTCTATATTGACTGCAGGACGTCGAGGCGGAGTCATGGCGAGACACGTGGAGACCGGACTAGACGCAGGTGGCGTTGAGGTCAGAATGGTCAAGGTGTGTCGAAGACGGTGTGAATTCGAAGTGGTTGCGAGTCGTGGACAACAAGGAGTGCGGAAGCCTTCCAGAAGGTGCACGAGGGGCGAAAGGGTAATTTCGCAAGGCAGCACAAGTGGAAGCAGGATCCGTTCGGACTTAGCCGGCGTAACGGGTTGGAGACCCGTTAGCCAAGGGCTATAAATAGAGGTGAAGGCCTGGTTGTAATGTGACCTTTTGAGAGAGGATTAGGGTTTTGCTAGAGTCAAAAGAGCCTTTGGGAGGTTGTTTTGCTTTGTGGCTTTAGTTGTTGGGAGAAAGAGAGCAGAGATGGTTCCTTCATAAGCTTCTCCTGTTCCTCTGTTCTGGACTCTCTCTTTCTCATTTTGTCTTTGTGTGTTCTTGAGATGGAGAGGGAGAGGATGGATTGAGTCTCGTGTAATCATTTCTCTGTAATTGCCTCTCTGTAATCCATTGGTTCAAGGAATAAAAAATCTCTTGTTTACCTTCCTATTCATGCCTCTGTTCTTATTCTCTCGTAAGGCTTGATTCTTGAGATTTTGTTTTTGGCTTGATTCTTGTTGGGAAGTACCAAAATGAGTTGTTCTTTGTTGGGATGATACCACAAGATCATTTGATCGACTTTTCCCAAGAGCAAATCAACTGTAATCTCAGTTCTTGATTTTTGGCTTTCTCTGTTCTTCCTTCCCGTGCCTAGATCTTGGATGAAAATCTTGTTTCCCTTCTTGAGATGGCATGAAACTTGGCATGTTGAATCTATAGGCTATTAAGTAGCTACCCTCAAAGTTTCATCACTCAAGAATCCAATAATCATGCGAATTTCAGTTTTTCGACTTTCTTGCCAAATATTCAAGAAATCTGATTTTGCTTTGATTAATGGATCTTTGTCTGCGATTTCTTCTCAATGAGGTCAAGTTGTTGTTTAGGATGATGTCCTGTGAGAATTGACCCAAGAAGAGCAACAATTTGTGAGTATTTTGGATTTTTTTGGAAATTTCGATGCGTTACATTCTTACATGCAGGATAATCGGAACTTCCGCATGTGACACGGCGGAACTACCGCAATCCGGAACTTCCGCACTGGGAGCACGGAACTTCCGATTGTTGTCAGGACAACTCAGAGATTTGTGGAACTTCCACCTAACGAAACGGAACTACCGATTATCGGAACTTCCACACTGGAAGACCGGAACTTTCGATTTCTGACAAAACAACCCATATTTTATTTCCCGTTTCTGTTTTTGGTTCGTTTCTTTTCTCTTGATTACAAGAGGGTATTGTTTGTCAATATGGATACTTAGAAGGGGAGAATCTTAATTTTTAAGGCACAATTCACCCCTCCTCTGTTGCCATTTCGGTCCTACAATTTTCTCCTCCAACATTGAAATATCTTCTCCCCTTTGATAATGGAGTCATCAAGGAATCACGCATTCCTCTCATCCAGAGATAACAAATGCAGAAGGAAGAAAGAAGCATAAAAAAGGAGTATGTATGAAGTGCAATGGAGTGGCTTCATTTTTGTATTTTTTAATTTTTAATTACAAGAAGCTTTGAAGATTACCCAAAAGAACAAACGAGCATTCCTAATATTGCACAAACAACATATCAAGCCTAACAGCGCTAGCAAGATCATGATAAGACATATATATCAAAGCCAAGCACGAAGGCTCAAAAGTAAAGCAGTAGATTTGATCAATTTAAGCAAAGCTTCAAATTCAGCTAGTTCATCAACAGGGATCCTAAAGTGAAACTGGCCATGTCAAAATATCAAAGTGAGATCAAAAATATAACAAAGACCACATTAAGAGTCAATCAGGTCCTGTATTGAATCATTTTGCTCAGATTTCTCAAAAACCCATTTGTCAACAGTTTTCTCATTTGCACTAAGGATCTAACTTAGTGACAAGATCCTGGACTAGGAGCCATCCACAAACTCATCCTAAGCTTCGACCAGAAGTTGATTAAAGGTACATCTTAGTGAAGAAGATCCTGGACTAGGAGCCATCCACAAACTCTTCCTAAGCTTCTACCCAGGCGACAAATCTTGAGGTTCATATCATTTCTGACAAGCAGTCCCCATGAGATCGTCCGGATCATCAAACTATCTCCAAGTTCATATCTTTGATAAGCAATCTTGTAAGAATAGTTTGGCACAATTTAAGCATAAGACAATCTTGATTTTTCATGTTTTACAAGTGCAGTTTTAGAATCTCAAGAACACAAAAAGCTCAAGTAATGGTCAATTTTAGATTCAAGAGCTATCAAAGCAATTCTGATAGGGCCAATGTTACAAAAGGTGCACTAATTACGCAACTAGCTAAAACATCCACAAATTACAATTTTTAGTTCGAGTTGTTTTAGAGTTCTAACTCATACAACAAATACTTATCTGTATATATGAAAACATGATAATTCTAGTAAGTCAAAGAACTAGACATGGCATTGAGTAAGAATTGAAATACTAAAGCTCCAAAGGGTAATAGGCAAAGCTTCATCAATTTTAAAAGATAAGTAGAAAAACTTATATTACAATGCATCTTTTTGGATTTTTCATACCACTTGTTGTATTTTTCATATGAATGCAATATGATACAATGAAATGCAATAAAAAGCCTAAAAACCTAAAAAGTTCAAAAAGATCAATAAGTTCAGAAAAGATCAAAAGAACAAGGTAAGATCAGAAAAGATCGAACTCCCCCTCAAACCACCCATTGGGATAAATTACCCCTAACTCGCTTCTCAAGGTGGCAAACCTAGTTGGGTCTAAAGGCTTGGTGAAGATATCAGCCAGTTGAGCCTCGGACTCCACAAAGTATAACACAATATCACCTTTTTCGACATGGTCTCTAAGGAAGTGGTAGCGAATATCTATGTACTTGGTCCTAGAGTGTTGTGTGTTCTTAGCAATATTAATGGCAGAAGTGTTATCATAGAAAAGAGGAACACTAGCAAAATTTAATCCATAATCCTTAAGAGTGGTTACCATCCACAAAATCGACTACAAAGAACTACTGAGCCTACATATTCAACTTCAAAGAAGATGGATTGTGCAATGTAAGACCTTCTTAGAAGACCAAGATACAGGAGAAGTACCTAGAAAGTGACAAGTGCCTGAGGTAATCTTCCTATCAAGCCGATAGCCCGCAAAGTCAGAATCAGAAAACCCTCGAATGGACAAAGATGAAGAACATGAATACCAAATGCCATACAGAAGGGTAGAGTGTAAACACCTTAATATGCGCTTAACAGCTTGGCGATGGGAAGTCCTCGGAGACGCCTGAAACCTCGTACAAAGGCAGACCGTGAAGTGGATGTCTGGTCTTGAGGCCGTCAGGTACAGAAGGGAACCGATCATGCTGCGGTACTCGCGTTGATCCACGGCTTCTCCTTCCTCATCTGGATCCAATACAGTCGAAGTTGCCATGGGAGTGGAGATTGGCTTGCAGTCACCCATGTCGAAACGTTTGAGCAAGTCCTTAGTGTACTTCATTTGATGGATGAAGATCCCTACCTTGCATTGCTTGATTTGAAGCCCCGAAAAGTAATTGAGCTCTCCCATCATACTCATCTCAAATTCCCTGGACATAGTATCAGAAAAGCTGGAAACAAGAGCATTAGAAGAACCACCAAAGATAATATCATCAACGTAAATTTGAGCAAGCAGGAAGTCATTACCACGTCTAAGAATGAACAAAGTCTTGTCTACCTTACCCATCTCAAAGTCATTCTTAAGCAGGAATGTCTTAAGTCTATCATACCAGGCTCTAGGGGCTTGCTTAAGACCATACAAGGCTTTGGATAGCTTGAACACATGATTTGGGTACTTGGAATTCTCAAAGTCCGGGGGTTGCCTAACATAAACTTCCTCCTCAATGAAACCATTTAAAATACACTTTTAACATCCATCTGATATAATCTAAAACCCTTAGATGCAGCAAATGCAAGCAGAATGCGAATAGCTTCTAGTCTAGCAACATAAGCAAAAGTCTCATCAAAATCCAACCCCACAACTTGGCTAAAGCCCTGAGCTACCAACCTAGCCTTGTTTCTAATTACAGAACCATCCTCATTTTGTTTGTTTTTGAAAACCCAGCGGGTTCCTATAACATTATGGCCACTAGGAGGTTCTACTAGGTTCCAAACTTTATTTCTCTCAAAATTATCTAACTCCTCATGCATGGCTTTAACCCAGCTAGAATCTGATAAAGCATGTGATATATCGCGGGGTTCAAAAGACGCAACAAAAGCAGAATAAGAGTAGAGGTTTGGATCATTATACCTGGAGCGAGTGACTCGCTCATGGAGATTACCTATTATCTGATCCGGAGGGTGCTGCCTTTGAATGTGAAGTGGTGCACCCAGAGAGGAAAACATCTCTTCGACCTCCGCAGGTACTGCTGATGATGAAGATGCAGCAGGAGCCTCATCTGAAGGCGAAGTAGTCACAGCAGGGTCTTGTGCTGGAATAGGAGCGTAAACAGCAGCAGGTGGAAGAACATCATCGAGTCCTTCATCATCTTCCTCTATAAATATGCTCTCTGTCACCTATGTATCTCCTGAAATATCTGATCTAGCTCAAGGACTAGTCTCATCAAAAGTGACATTGCATGTCTCCTAAACAAGGTTAGTTTCAGCATTAAAAACCCGAAAACCCCTCGAATGTGCAGGATAACCCAGAAATAAATCATCAAAAGTTCTGGACTCAAATTTATCTAGGTTACCTGTCTTGAGAATAAAACACTTGGATCCAAAGACTCGAAAGTGCGAGACAGAGGGTTTTCTACCAAATCGAAGCTCACAAGCAGTCTTACCCAAAGAAGGTCTCACAAAGACACAATTAGCAATATGGCAAGCAGTAGTAACAGCTTCGGCCTAAAATCTCCTCGGTGTGCTATACTCATCTAGCATCGTCCTTGCCATCTCGACCAGGGTCCTGTTCTTCCTTTCCATAACACCATTTTGTTGAGGGACGTGTGGAGAAGAGAACTGATACTCAATACCACGCTCAGCACAAAAAGAAGTAAATAAGGCATTCTTGAACTCCGTGCCATTGTCACTGCGGATCGCTCTCAAGGCACCCGGAAGTTCAGAAGCCAAACGAAGAACCAGATCATGATAAAACTCAAAAGCTTCGTCCTTCGAAGCAAGAAAGAACACCCAAGTATATCTAGAAAAATCATCGACTATGACAAGAATATACCATTTTCCACCAACTGACCGAACTCTAACAGGACCAACAGTATCCATATGAAGCAACTGTCCCGGTCCGTCAGTCATGACCATAGTCACTAAAGGGTGTGAGGCGTCAACTTGTTTGCCATGCCTACAGGGCGCACAAACAACATCTTTGACGGATTTGAGTTTGGGCAAACCTCTCATAAGCTCAAGGTTGCTAACTCGCGTCAGATGATCAAAACCAATGTGCCCCAAACGACGGTGCCAAAGCCAGAACTCAGAAGAAGAAGATGAAATGAAGCATTTGAGAGAACCAGCAAGAGATTCAGAAAAGTCAGCTCCAAAAATCCTAGCAACTCTAGTAATTCCAAAAACAAGCTCACCAGTTGAATCAAGCACCCGACAAGCATTTTTCTTAAATATAGTCTCATAGCCATCATCAAGAAGTTGAGACACAGAAAGCAAATTAAACCTTAGCTTGTCCACAAGTGCGACGTCCTTGAGAATGAAACTGTCGTTCACCCTGATCGATCTCGTTCCTTCAATAAGCCCTTGTTTATCATCTCCAAAGGGGATGAAATCATCACCTGTCGACCGCGTGAAAGAGGTGAATCATCTTGAGCCTCCGGTCATGTGGCGTGAACATCCGGAGTCGACGAACCACGTGTCCTTCCTCTTTCCGCGGTAATCCTGAAAATCAAGGAACAGAAGAACGATGTGTCTCAATACTGGGGTTAATTAAACAAGACTTAGGAACCCAGTACTGAGACACACGTCTGCGAGTAGTATGCAAAGCAGAAGTTCTATCCTTGATTTTATTTAAGGTTCTGTTATGAGCAATGGTTAAAGTAACATGAGAGTTATCCTGTCTAGGAACATGATGATGAGCATGTGGTACAAATCCTAAACCAGATTTCTTCTTTTCTATGATACTATGTCTTATAGAAACTCTAGGTTGATTAGATGAAGTTCTAGCAAAAAAATTCTTATCATTTTTCAACATACGACAACAGAACTCAATCAAATGCTCATCCTTTCCACAATAGGTGCAATGATACTTTATACCACTAGAAGAAGCACCCTTAGACTTAACAGATGGCTGGGCAATACCTGCAGACTTAAAAATAGTTTTTGCAGGTTGTGTTTTAAATTCAATTAACCCCTTGTCCAATACTTGAGTAACTTTTGGGTTAGAATTATTTTGAACATGATTGTATCCTAATCCTTGCTTCTTATAAGGAGTTTTAGACTTGTCCATAATCATGTTTAATTGTTTCATACCTTTAGAGATTTTTTCTAAGGTATCCTTAAGATATGCATTTTCATCTTTAAGATTAACATATGATTCACAGGTTTTACCTTTAATGACTCTAGCATATTTCTCCTTATATAAAGCAGTTTCAAGTTTAAGGGCTGGACATGAAGCACATGTAGAAGACTCAATACTGTCCTTAAGCTTGGCATATTTAACTCTAGCTGCTCCTAAGATATCTTTGACTTCATGTTCGCGTTCTAAGCAGAAATTGCAAAGACTAGAATCAATAGCTCCAGAAATAACTAACTTGCTAGACTCTAAGCATTTTTCACATGGAGCAGATTTAACCTCAACTAGCTCAGTCCTAGCATTTTCAAGTTGTTGCAAGGTAATATTATGAGCAGATTAATTGCAGTTTAGCAAATTCTGAATGCAAAGCATGGCAAGATGGACAGTCATCAAATTCAAGACTCTTAGCATTCTCAAGTTCTAAAGTTAAGTTACCTATTTGATACTCTAAATCCTTGTTCCTAGCCATGACATATTCTAAAAGCCTTATCCTGACTCATAAGTTGCTCAAACATAGATTCACATCTATCAGAAAGGACATCATAGGAAGGAGGTACCTCATTATTGTCGTCATCAATGGAGTCGGCTATGAAGCACAAGCCAGTGAAGTCATTGGCCTTCCCTTTCTTTTTTGTCTTGAGGGATCTCCTCCTCCTTGTCCTCCTCGCTCTCGGAGTCCACATCGCTTGAGGATTGATCCTCAAAAGCGGCAAGCACCTGGTGAGCGGTATTCGTCAGCTTGGCAACATCAAACCTTGGTTTGTTCCATTGAGACTTCTTCCAAGCTGGCTTTCCCTCCTTGTGATTGCTCTTACCTTTCAGCTTGGGGCAATTTGCCCAGGTATGATTAAGCTCACCACATTCATAGCAAGTCACGGGACCTCATCTCTTCTTGTTTCTCATATTGTTGTAGGCCCGTGTGACCTTTTTGACTATGAGGGCCAACTCAGCCTCAGGGAGACTCTCAAACTCCTCTTCATGGATTGTAGTTAAACCTGCAAGCGAAAATCCAGAAGAAGATTCAAAAGACCCATCAGATGCTCTCTTGAGCGGGTCTGCTACCAAAGCCATATTTTTCTTCTTGGGATGATCAATCCTTTTGATCTCATGAGTCTTGAGCTTGCTATAGAGCAGCTCCAAAGTCAGATCAGAAAGGTTTACATTCTCCTCAATGGCTGTAGCCTTTATCTCCCACTCCTTGGTGTTGATTGCAGCCAAGAGATGGATGGTATTTTCAGATTGAGAATATTCAATACCAACAGCTTTCATCTGATTTATCACTTTATTAAAGCGACTGAAAATGTCATCGATGCTCTCTCTAGGACGCATCTCGAATTTGTTGTATTCACGCTTATAGACTGTTTGGCGTACTTTTTTGACTTGGGACGAACCCTCATAGTAAGTTTTGAGAGTGTTCCAAATCTCATGCGTAGTCTCAAGATAGCAAATCCGATCATACTCCTGTCTCCCAAGCCTGCCATACAAGAGATTTTTAGCCTTATTGTTGTTAGCCAAAAGAGCTTCTGAAGCCGGCGTAGCAACTTCGGGCACCACGAGCGGGACTCGAGCAACCTCTCATATAGCGTGTCCTTCGCTCTCAAGGAAGACTCGCATGCGATTCTTCCAATAGGCATAGTCGTGCCCATCGAATATATGCGGCTTTGTGGAGTATCTATCCATCACCAAGTTCAGTGACCGGTTAAGATCAAGATTGAACTAACCTGGCTCTGATACCACTTGTTGGACCGAAAAGGCGACTAGAGGGGGGTGAATAGGAGCACGCTCACTTTTTCACAAATAATTGATTCAATAATATTTCACTCCAGTAGCTATAGAAGCTATGAAGATCAGTATATCAGTACAGCGGAAGACTAATATTAAATACAATTTAAAACCCCTAAGCAATACGACAAAAACAACAAAGATTGAAACAATTCAATGCACTGGCGGTCTGACCTCTGGCCTTGGGCGGTCTGACCTATTCCTCGACGGTCTGACCTCTGAACTTGGGCGGTCTGACCGATTCTCGCTGTGATCGACCTCGCCTTGGGCGATCGACCGATTTCCTCGAAACGTAAGAATGTTCCCGATTACGAAGATGAAAATAGATAAAACTTTTGATCTACTAATCCAAACTTGATAAAACTTGGAACACACCTTCTCTATGATATCAGGAAGCTATTCCAATTGAATATTGTGATAGTTCTTAGAAGAATAACGATCCTTTTCGATTTGATTGAAGAGAGGTTCAAAACCGGGTCAAAACGAAAACTAGGTCAAAACTCTTCCTCGTGGGTAATTGATGATCAATATGATCCTAGATAGATTCCCACACGTCACAGTAAGCTAGATCACATGAAAAAACCAAGCAAAAACACACGGATCAAAGAAAGACCCAAAATCATCAAATAGAGAGAAAGAACGCAATGGGGCAAGACGTGATCAAACTTTCTCTAGATTGATTTGATATGATATGGGCTTACAACCTATCCATCAATGGAGGATAATGCTCAATGCAAGAGCACGAAAATCACATCAAACTATCAAGAACCCTAGCCTCCACAAAAGCTCTCTCTAAGAAAATTAGGGTTTACAAGAATTGCAAAAGAGACGAAGTCTAGGTGCAGCCACTACCCTCCCCTATTTATAGTGGAGGCTTAGACTTTCTAGAAGTTTGATCCTATTGGGATCCCATTAAGGCCCAAAACAAACGGGACACTTACGCACGTATTTTAATGCGTCGTCTTCAACATCCCTTGACCTAACTAGCTACACCTTGCGCCATCTTGCACCTCGGATTAGCTAATAGGTCACCCTTGTCCATCTTGCACCATGCTTGAGTACATTGACCTCACCCGGCAACGTCGATCGTTCTGGACCTCAGCTCTCCAAGTCTAGTCCCGATCATCCTCGCCGTTGATCGTCGTTGACCACCAAGCAACCTGCACAACAATAGACAAGTAAACCGAATTTGGGAACAGGTTCTTCACAACTTGACCCATGTTAGTCAAAATATCCATCATGCAAAATATATGCCCTGAAACTCATGACTTTGACCTAACACATGAATATCGCCGCCACATCGGGCGACGAACAAAGTGAAAACCGGTCAGACCGCCCCCCAGGGCCGGTCTGACCACCCACCCTGGCTGGTCTGACCGCCACCTATGGGCCGGTCAGACCGCCAGCCATGACTTAGCCGATTTTCAACCTCTAAAAACTGAAACCTACTGGAATTTTCAAACCAGAAGAACTTTTGACTGAAGACTCCAAAAGTTATGGGACCAAGTGCAATAGAATCCCCTCTCTTGCCTACACCCTCTATTTTTGGTCGAGCTCAATTCTCACTTTCTGTAACTGGCCGGTCCGACTGCCACCAAGGCTGGTCAGATCGGCCATGGATCGGTCAGACCGGCCACCCTGGCCGGTCAGACCGATTATGGCCTGATAGCAAGCCAACTTTGCCAAAAACACGTGAAACGACAAACCATTAACGCCATTACCAATTGTCACATCATTCTAAGATCTGGAGCATATCCCCATGATATCCACAATACGGAATAGCCTGAGCTTTGGGTGGACGAGCCACCCAATGGTATAGGAGGTTGGACCTCCACTAGTACTTTACAACAAAAACTCAGTTTATAAAACTTGTGTTAGTGATATGCTAAGTCTTAGGTTTTGCTACTACTTACCATATTTCAACAAATGGCTTTGTGCAAACAAAAAGAACACTGAACCTCCCCTTGATTAGCCTTGCATCTATAATAAACTACATTATGTGTTGTCTCGCGAGTACGGTTGTGTACTTAAGCTCACTTAATATAATCTTTCAGAGCCACTTGATCAAGACCCATATGACTACTTTGTGGTCGCTGGACCAGACGGTGGTGAGGATGGTGAAGTTTACGCTGGGACCCCCAGTCGCTTGCCTGTGGGCAAAGTGAATGGATCAACTACTACTTCTTTTGCTTCCGCACTTATCTTTTAATCCGTACTTTGAATTATGTAACATGGTGGCCGTCGGGCTCCTTTTGTAAAATAGTGGGCCGCGCGGCTAGTTATGTAATATATTATGCTATTTTATATGATGTATGTGAATGATCCAAGAATGTATCTGTGTGCTATCTACTGACCAGGGAATGACACAGTGTGACACAGTAGATTCCAAATTACAAATTTGAAGTCTAACAGACTTGGTATCAGAGCAATACGACTGTAGGGTAAAAGCCTTAGCTAGCATGGTCGATAAGAACTTAGGACTATGCTGTTGAAGATAATTAAGCAGCTTTTCAAAAATGTATATATATACATGCATGTTTTCTGGGTTGGAACTGGGCACATATATGCAAATGCCCATTCCTTCCTAAAATTCCAAAACATGCAAATTCTTAGACCAGTGTGGTCGAAGTCTTAAACCAGGTGTCTTAGACCAGGAATCTTAGACTAGGGTGGTCGAAGTCTCAGACCCGGGGTCTTAGACCAAGTTGGCCGAAGTCTTAAACCATTGTGATCGAAGGCATAGACCAATATAGTCGAAACTTAGTGGTCGAAACTGAGTGGTCCAACCTTAGTATAGTCGAAACTCAGTGGCTGAACTTAGTGTTCGAAACTCGGTAGTCGAAACTGAGTGATCGAAACTCAGTGGTCTCTGCTGATCACTAACTCTTATCGTGTTCAACGAGCATTCGGACTACCACTCTCATGGAGAGGACTGTCCGTGGGGTGGCACTACACCTGCCGACCTGGTGTGTTTCAAGTGTGGTGGGCATGGGCACTACTCTCGCAACTGCCTCTCACACTCTACCACTCCCACTAAGTATGAAGTCGGTGGTACCCCGGCTCGTGGTCCGTTCACTCTCGGCACAGCAACAAGAGGAAGGCCACTGACCTCATCAACACCTATAACAACATCATTCCAGGGGCGAGGCCAGGTGAATCATGTCACCGCTGATGAAGCACAGGAGGCCCCCAAAGTTCAGATGGGTACATTCTCCGTCCATTCCTTGCCAGCATGTGTCCTTTTTTATTCTGGATCATCTCATTCATTCATCTCCGGTAAGTTTGTGGATCAGTGGCAGTTGCCAACTTTTGTTCTCAAGAAACACTTAGAGCTCAGTTCACCTGGAGGGTTCTTATGGGCCAAGTTAGTAAGCTCTGGGATGGAAATACAGTTAGAAGGGATAATGTTTTCCGTAGACTTGATGGTGTTGCAATCCCAGACCCTAGACGTTATACTAGGAATGGATTGGCTGGCTAGGTATCAATGGGTAATAGACTGCACCAATAGAACAGTAGTCCTTACCAAATGTCCTGGGTTGGCAGTTTAAGTCAAGATGAACAAACCTTTCCAATGGAAAAGGGTAATCTATTATGCCATAGGCGTTCCTTTGGAAGGAATGCTAGTGGTCCAAGAATACCCTGACGTCTTCCCAGAAGAACTGCCAGGGGACCACCAGATCGCGATATAGAGTTTATCATCGAACTAATGCCTGGGACATCACCCATATCCAAGAGACCTTGTAGGATGTCAGTTAATGAACTTGAGGAGCTGAAAAAGCAAATTCGAGAGTTACAAGAGAAAGGGTTCATTAGACCAAGCTCTTCTCCATGAGGATCCCTGACACTGTTGGTGAAAAAGAAGGATGGCAGTATGCGGATGTGTGTAGATTATTGGTCCCTGAATAAAGTAACAATCAAAAATAAATATATGTTGAATAAAATTGACGATTTATTCTATCAGCTCAAAGGGGCAAAAAAATATTCTAAGATAGATCTGCGCTTATGAGTTCACAGTTATGCCATTCGGACCAACCAATGTCCCAACCTATTTCATGAATATGATGAATAAGATATTCAAGGAGTACCTGGATAGATTCGTGGTGGTATTCATTGATGATATCCTCGTCTATTCCAAAGATGTCGAGGAACACGCACAACATCTGAGATCGGTACTAGAAACACTCTGGGAGCATCACTGTATGCCAAGTACAGTAAGTGTGAGTTCTGGCTATCTGATGTTAGCTTCCTGGGTCATGTGATATCTGCGAGCGGAGTAGCCATGGATTCAACGAAAGTGCAAGCTGTCCTTAATTTGCAACTACCTACCATGGTGACTGAAGTTCGGAGTTTCCTCAGATTGGCAGGATACTACAATAGATTCATTGAGGGATTCTCCAAAATCGCCCGGCCCTCACTCTACTACTGAAGAAGGAAAGGATTTTGAGTGTACAGAGGGGTGTGAGAAGAGTTTTGAAGCACTAAAAGTACAGTCAACCTCTGCCCCAGTTCTAGTACTTCCAGATATTCGTAAAGATTTCGAGGTGTATTGTGATGTCTCTCATCAAGGGCTAGGCAGTGTGCTAATGCAAGGCAAGAAGGTGATAGCATACACATCCTTATAGCTTCGGCCCCATGAAGAAAATTATCCTACTTACGATCTAGAATTGGCGTCAGTAGTACATGCACTAAAAATGTGGTGCCACTACCTCATCAGAAATCATTATAACATATACACAGATCACAAGAGCCTCAAATATATCTTCACCCAATCAGATCTTAACCTCAGGCAGTAGAGATGGTTAGAACTGATAAAGGACTATGATTTAGATCTTCATTATCACCCGGGCAAGGCCAATGTGGTGGTTGATGCATTGGGCAGAAAGTCCTACTGCAACCACATGGTGACTCGAGAACTGTAACCTCTTCTCCTGGAGGGATTTGAGAAGCTCAACCTCGAAATAGTTCCACATGGGAGCCTCTCCGCCTTGGTGATGCATCTGACATTAGAGGAAAGGATCAAAGCTGCACAATTGCGAAACACCCGCACAGAAAGGATCCAACAGCGGATGGAGCAAGGGAAGGGCTCCAAAATGATGAAAGATGATCAAGGCATCTTATGGTATGGAAACGCATTTTCTTGCCCCACCAATAGGATCTAAAGGTTTTGATCCTCAAGGAAGCCCACGAATCAGCTTTTCTATATATCCGGGTGGTACCAAAATGTACCAGGAATTTAAGCAATGTTACTGGTGGCCCCGTATGACAAGGGACATTGCAATATACGTAGCATTCTGCGATGTGTGCCAGCGGATCAAAGTCGAACACCAGAAGCCCATCAGTCTTTTGCAACCATTACCAGTACCCAAGTGGAAATAGAAAGAAATCAGCATGGACTTCATCACTGGGCTGCCAAAGACCAGGTTGGGATATGATTCTGTCTGGGTAGATCGATTGACTAAGAAAACCCATTTTATTCCCATGAAAACCAATTACAAAGGCGACAAATTAGCAGAATTATACATATCCCAGATAGTAAGCTTGAATGGTGTGCCCAAACGAATCGTCTCAGACATGTGTTCATAGGTTACCTCCCATTTCTGGGACAGTCTTCATGAGGATTTGGGCATATATCTGGCATTTAACATGAGATACCACCCACAAATCGATGGTCAAACTGAAAGAGTGAACCAAGTTCTAGAAGACATGCTCAGGCTTGCCATTATGCCAGGGCTAATCGGGAGAAATGTGTGTCGAGGTCAATTCTCGTACAATAATAGTTACTAGTCTAGCCTGAAGATCTCACCCTGAAGCCCTTTATGGAAGGTAGTGCCGAACACCGTTGTTATGGTCGGCGGTAGGGCGGGATATCACTTGCACTGCATATATTAAAGGAGGCCGATGACAAGGTTCGTCTCATCCAAGACCGACTACACGCAGCACAATCAAGACAAGAGCTACGTCGACAATCATCGTAGAGAGCTAGAGTTCAAAATAGGTTACTTTGTCTACCTAAAGGTTTCTCCCTTTAGAGGAACCAGAAGATTCAAGGTCAAAGGGAAGCTTGCGCCAAGATATATACGACCATTTCAAATCATCGCCAAGATGGGGAAAGTAGCTTATCAGCTAGAGCTACTTGAGAAATTGTCTGACATACATGAAATTTTCCACGTATCACAACTCAAGAAATGTCTTCGAGTGCTTGAAGAACAAGCTCGATTAGAAGACATCGAATTCGGCAAAGATTTGGCATATACCCAACATCCAGTTGAAATCCTAGAAGTAATAGAAAATAGACACGAAACAGTGTATACCACATTTGTAAAGTTTGGTGCAGCCACCACACAGTAGGAGAAGCCATGTGGGAGCATGAAGACTTGTTAAAAACCGAGTACTCCTAGTTATTTTGTAACCCAGTTTGAATCTCGGGGTCGAGATTCTTTTTAAGGGGGTAGGGTTTGTAGCATCTCAAAAATTCATAAATGCAAAAATATGGGATTTTTAAAACTTTTTATGTGATATCTATTGTCATCCTTTTTGCCAGCATTCTTGACAATTATATGAGTTGCATTTTCTCTTTTGCCGAAACCCTAGCACACAAACCTTGGAAGAAGAATAATGTTCAAGAGCCAATTAGGATTGCTTAAACAAATATCAGATTATGAACCATTATCACATGAGAATTTCTTAAAGCAAAGTCTCTATTTTCATTATCTCAAGCTTTTCCTGATCTTCTCTTGTCCTTCTACTATTCATTTGGTCAACTAGTTGAATCACCTTAAGCCACCTACATTGTCAGCGGACCACCTCGGTTCGACCTCAACAGCTTCCTCCTCACCCCTGAATGCATCACCAGGTCCCCTTCTACTCCCCCCTGTTTCTTGTTCCTACGACCACGGGGTTTGCCGAACCGGTGCAGCCAGGACGGCTCCTACGGTCGTCAACACCTCCCAAGGTGGGATGCCATGATGCGATAGCACAGGAGCACGCTAGTGACTACCATCACTTGGCCATTACTCGCCATCACTCAACCCGTCACTCCATCGACCCTATACTACTGACCTTGTCAAAGTTATCAACCACTCCTCTATACTGAGCCACACTGAATGCATCGCAGGCTCTCAGGTGATCTTTGCCCAAGTGGCTATAAATAGCCGTTGCCTTCTGCGATTCTCCTCGTCACCCCAAACACTCTATCAAACTCCCTTTTCCTTAGTCAAGCTTGAACTACACGTAAGGCTTGAGCACTCACTTTGGCCGAGCGCCACCACAATGCTACCATCGCCATCGACACCCAGCAGTGAAGCTCTTTCTGCATTACATGAGTCAGCTCATGTTCCAAGAGGTGTTCCCCTTAGTTGATTCACTCTATGTTCACAGGAACAACCGTCGACCTCGTTCCTCCACCGCTTCGACCAGATTAGCCCGATCAGCTGAATCGACCTCGCTAGTCATCACCGCTGTTTGGAGCTTCTATCGCCGTCGCTGACCACTGTTGCCGGACCATCTCCGATTGGCTCGTCCCCTCCGTGCAAACCGCACGCCTTAGTGGCAACTAGATGCTCATGCTCAATCTAGTTGTGCAGAAGCATTGACGGAACAACGAATGTGTTGTAGACCCGAAAGATAGTCGAGCCTCCGGGTAGTCGAACGTCCTCCCGCCTGGAATGTAGTCAAACCTCCCTCCAACTAGATAGTTGAACCTCTAGGTAGTCGAGCTTCCAGTTATAGTCGAACCTCCTTTCGTTTGGAAGGTGGTCGAACCTCCCTCCGACCAGGTGGTCGAACCTCCCTCCGACCAGGTAGTCGAACCTCCAGGTAGTCGAGCCTCCAGATAGTCGAACCTCCTCTCGCCTGAAATGTGGTCGAACCTCCCTCCGACCAGGTAGTCGAACCTGCAAGTAGTCAAGCCTCCAAGTAGTTGAACCTCCATTTGCCTGGAATGTAGTCGAGCCTCCTTCCGATCAGGTAGTCGAGCCTCGGTTAGTCGAACCTCCTTCCGCTTGGAATGTAGTTAAACCTCCCTTCGACTAGGTAGTCGCACTTCCTTCCGCTTGGAATATAACCGAGCCTCTAAATAGTCGAACCTTCTTCCGTTTGGAATGTGGTCAAACTTCCTTCCGACTAGATGGTTGAAACCCCTTTCGACCATATGGTCAAAACTCCTTTCGACCATATAGTCAAAACTCCTTTTGACTAAATGGTCGAAACTCCCTTGACCATATAGTCGAAACCCCATCCGACTAGATGGTCGAAACTCCTTTTGACCATGTAGTCGAAACTCCTGAGGACCAGATGGTCAAAACTTCTTCCGACCATGTAGGCGAAACCCCTTCCGACCATATGGTTGAAACTCCTTCGACCAGCTAGTCGAAACTCCTTCTGATTAGATGGTCGAAACTCCTTCGACCCATCAGTCGAAACTCCTTCGACCAGTCGTTGAAACCCCTTCCAACCAAGTAGTTGAAAACAACGAACAATACCCATAACGACAAACAGTACTCAAACCCCTTTCGGCCATGTAGTCGAAACGATGAACAACACTCGAAATGATGAACAGTGTTCGAAACCCTTTCCGACCAGTAAGTCGAAACCCCTTCTGACCCGGTAGTAAAAAACAATGAACAGTACTCGTAACAATGAACAATACTTGAAACCCTCTCCGACCAGTTAGTCGAAACCTCCTCTGACCTGGTAGTCAAAAGTAATGAACGGTACTCGAAACCCTTTCCGACCAGTTAGTCAAAACCACATCTGACCTGGTAGTAAAAAACAACGAATAAAACTCGAAATGATGAACAGTACTCGAATCAATTTCCGACCAGTTAGTCGAAACCCCTTCTGACCAGGTAGTCGAAACAATGAACAGTACTCGAAACCCTCTTCCGACCAGGTAGTCGAAATGATGAACAATACTCGAAACAGTGAATAGTACTCAAAACCAAGAACTTGTATGCGGATTAGCAACCTACTCGGAAACGACTTGCTTCATCTATTCGGATTCTATGTCCCACACCAGACGCGATAATGAAAAACAGAAACTAACAAATCTACTCAACTGAACCGAAAACACCCAATTTGGAGTTCTTTTGAATTTTTGAATGCAGTCTGAAGTCTTATGTGCTTATTTGAATGTTGGTTAAATTTCACGTGTATAGACTCTGAATCTCCCGAGAACCCTTTGGCAAACCAAGAGCAAGAATAACAATACCTCAACTAAGGTGAGTCAACACTTTGATCATATTGCACCTAGGTTTTGCAAATTAAATTGCTTTGAAATTATAAAATTGCATAGCTTTGTTTTATACAACTATATTGGTATAGCTCGTAGCTTTTACCTTAATGATAATTGTGTATAACTTCCAATCCTTGAATTTGGACACTATCCTTGTCACTCTAGACTAATGGTTAACATATTAGTTAATAAGTCTGTATCTAAGTGTCATCCTTAGCCTTGCTTAGATACATTGTTATTCGGGTAGTAATTTGCCCGACATCATTAACAACCCTTGAAAATGGTATTGGGCAGTCGAGGCTGGGAGCCTAGCTGGTATGTTGGACTAATGGTTATGTTTAAAAACAAATAAAAACCTGAAAAACCGATTTCGACTTGGGCGACTGGAAAGAGTGATTGGTGCCGGGTGCACGGGAGGATGTTGGTATGTGGATGTAACGCTTAAGTCAATTAAGGGCCGAATTTGGTAATGACCTCTCATGTAAAATAGTACAACTACAAGTCTGTAACACCTAAGACCTGGCTAACTAATTTATCTGTCACCTCGTAATTTCACCACTGGTGGGTGTGTGGAGTGTACAAAGGGTAAGGGAGTCACCGATTCACATGGCGCAAAAGGGAGACCTCCCGGGGGCGTGGCTCAAGGAGGTGATACTTAGCGGCATGAAAGTGCGATGAGGTGGGATATTGTAAAGGCCTTGTGATAATCAATTTAGCCGCACACCTACGGAAGTGTGTTGGGGGTACTATAAGTTGACATATCTCTTGTGGGTAAAGTGTACAAACTCTGCAGAGTAAGAAAACTATCTGGATAGCCATGCTCACAGTCAAGAGTGGTGTTGAGAACTTGCTTCATATAGCTTTCACTTGTACAAAACCATTTGTGTGTGTATGTGTGGAATGAAAAGGGTGGGCCGGGAGCCCTGGAATTGAGAAAGCCTGGTCTGAGACCAGTGGTAAATATGGGATAGCCTGAGCATTGGGTGGACGGAGCCACCCAATGGTATGGGAGGTCGAAAGTCTACTAGTACTTTATAACAAAAACTCAGTTTATAAAACTTGTGTTAGTGAAATGCTAAGTCTTAGGTTATGTTACTACTTACCCTATTTCAACAAATGGCTTTGTGCAAACAAAAAGAACAATGAACCACCCCTTGATTAGCCTTATATCTATAATAAATTGCATTTTGTGTTACCTCGTGGGTACGGTTGTGTACTTAGGCTCCTTAATATAATCTTTCAGAGCCACTTGATCAAGACCCATATGACTACTTCATGGCTGCTGGACTAGACGGTGGTGAGGATGGTGAAGCTTAGGCTGAGACCGGTTGGAAATATACCCTAGAGGCAATCATAGAGATGATTATATTTCATTATGTTCATAACATTGGATAATATGTTATCTTGTTCCTAGAATAATATCAATAATATTTATTATTATGTGACTTGATTATGAAACTCTATATATCTGCGATGATTATTCTTAAACGTTCCCTGGTCGGAAACATGTGAGAACACATATGAATAGACTAGTATATGTATTGGTTGATGACTATGTTTTACAGGTCATAGATATGGAGATATCAAACCAATAATATGGACACATGTTAGAGAATATGGTGTTGGAAAAGACCCACCTTGAGACACTGTTGAGATTGTTATGATTTTATATATCAGTAGTTAGTCTCAAGCAATGATGATGTATAATCCTTAGACCTGAGATCAACATGGTTTTCTACATGTGTAATAGCACTCTTAGGGGTTACCAAACGCTACTCGTAACTGGGTAGTTATAAAGGTAGCTTTCGGGTATGCTATGAAATATGCGGAGGGATGTGACCGGTCGGATATGAGATTTGCCCCTCCTAACATAATAGGAGAGATGTCTCTAAGCCCCTCGTTGTGGTCGGATAAAGAAAGTGCATGGCCATACCACTAGTGATCGAAGTGTCAACCACATGAAGTTATTCAACACTTGATCGAGAAAGTATTGAACAGTCTATGGATGACATAACATCTCAACTGGAGTTCAACCAGATATCATGAGGTAAAGGGAGAATACACGAGAAGATCTTTCAGTTCGATTAGATACAGACTAGTCGTATGGAGATACAAGCTGGTCGTAGACTTGTCGAATATGGTCACTAAGTGGTCGAAACCTGGTCATAAGGAGTTACGAATTGGTCGAGATCAAATATGAACTTATCGTATAGAGATACGAGCTGGTCGTTAGTGATATGGACCTGGTCGTAGATCATATTGTATTAAGGTTCGTCCGATATATTCTATGTGTGTTTGGGAATCGTTATGTGCTGCTAGGTACCGCTAATGACTAGTGGTCAGAAAACAGTTTATGAGTCACAACCGATTACACAAGAAACTATAGGGTCGAATACTTAAAGGGCTAGGATTTGATTTGGATGGTGATTCGAATTCTTGTTGGCCACGAGTTCCTAATGGACCTCAAGTACGAGACCCATCATGGATGCATGTATATATAGAGGGGTGGTGGTATGGGGTGATCATGATCTTTTGAAGAACTCCTGAAACCCTAACAGCCACACCTTCCTCATACCATGCTGCCAGCACTAGCACTCCAGCGCGTGGTATCCCTGCCCCGTACGTGTGGATATCTTGCATGTGTTGTTGCGAAGTATCAGCACTAGGATGATCCGCAACTCGCGATGATCACAAGACTTGGAGAAGAAGACGCGCAGTGAGTATGACTATGACTGCATCAACTCGCTACATCGACTCTACTTCCACTACGAGTCGGCACGTCTAGTGTTAATCTTGTGATCTATTACTAGCGGAGATTCCTTGGTTGCGCAGTAAATTTTTGTTTTGTACTATCGTAGCCTACCCGTAACCCTTCAAGACCCCCAGTCGCTTGCCTGTTGGCAAAGTGAATGGATCCACTACCACTTCTTTTGCTTCTGCGCTTATCTTTTATTCTACACTTTGAATTGTGTAACATGGTGGCCCTCGAGCCCCTTTTGTAAACCGTGGGCCGCGCGGCCTGTTATGTAATATATTATGCTGCTGTATGCGATGTATGTGAATGATCCAAGAATATATCTGTGTGTGCTATCTACTAATCCAGGGAATAGCATAGTGTGATACAATAGATTCTAAATTACAAATTTGGGGTCTGACATTATGTCATGCAGGTACTCGTTCCATCCTTCAACATGTAGACCCAATGCCGCTTCGCCCTGCTACCCCACACTATCCTCTTCTCTGTGTCACCTGTGAAGGAGGCGAGCGAAGCCGCGCCACGGCCTCCTGCTCCATCGTGACCTCTGAACTCAAGACGTCGTTCCTAGTGAGCTAATGTCAAAACCGTCCGCATCACATCGCGTTCCAACACCTCCTACCTCATGTCTCCAAATTAATTTGAGTTTCGTGCCTTAGATGCTTGTGATTTAAGTTCTTCTTCTCTGGCATCGTCGAGCTTCTCTAACGTGGTTTGTTGCTACTGATGAGACTTTGTAGGATTCCTTCCTGCAGGAGCATCCCCTCCCCCCTATCTTTTGATGCACTATATTTTGCCTCTCACCCACCGTAGCATCGTCGCCTCTATGACCCAACAACCACGGACGCTCGTCTCTGTCGCTGGCCTAGCACCGCACATCTCGCCCCAAACCACTACCACCATAAGGTTCCTCACATCACAGGCAATCCATTTTCCCCCTCACCCATGCCTCATCACCACCACATCACTTGCATTGTTCCTATCCCACCACCTCCTGTAGCTCTCCCTCACTTGTCTGGTTCTCTTTCTCTCTCTCTATCTCTCTTGTTCTCTGTTGCAACGAAGGAAGGAGAAAGGGCTGACTTGTTGACCTCATGGGACCTTGTATAATTATTTACTTGTTTTTATTTGCTCCTGCTGATTAGGATGTCATTGGATGGAACATATGCCAAAATAAGTGATATGTCCACTAACGTGGCAAAAGCCACTTATGAAACTAACCGAGGGGTGAAAAGTGAGCAGGGATGTCTAAGCATCTAGGTCCCCAAATCGATGGTTTTTAGTGTTTCGGTGATTAATGACTCACAAATCATTGGGACTAACTTTGGTTTGAGTGTTGCTAAGATAGGTTAGGTCTTCATGGATCCCCATATTGGTAAATGATGGTAAAGCATGATTTCATGAAGATTAGGGACCTTGTGGCTAGAAATGATCCAAAGAGTTGAGTACCAATCATTTTAGTTGATAGTTTTTTTTTGCTTTGGTCGTACTATTAAGGGGGATTCAAGACTAGTAGCTTGAGTTTGGTTGTGTTGATCACGAAGATTTCTTTATTTCATTCTAAGTCAGAAAAATATTTCTTGAATCAGATGATTCGGGTTACCCACACCATCAGTCAGATCAATAACACAAAGAGATGGTTTATGCATTTTACATGGGAGTCGGATGATCCGTGTGACTGTTGGCACTCATTTTATTTGTACTTTCATATCTTAAATTCCCAATAAATTGGTAAGAAATTACCGAAATTATGGATAATTATCACTAATCCTAGCCTGGAATCGGAAATTATATTTTTTTGGAGTATTCTTTGCAAAAAAAAATCATCAAAAATTAGTGGGAAATGTGTAAAGAATATAAATAGACCATTATGGGCCATGCATTGAAGCCACTAGGCCGCGAGACAGCTTTGAGTCGATCAGCGTAATCCCAAAGCCAGTCGGCGCATGGACCTAGAAGCCTCTTGTCTAGTTTTGCGTGAAAGATTGCCAACTTAGACGCCAAGACACTAGACTCCATAACTTTAATGAACTAGAAAATAGAAGGATTCGAATAAGGCTCGCATGTCATACGCACATAGTTAAGTTGAGTTATGCGGCGCACGGACTCGAACTCTTACGTATGTGTGCCGTCTGCTCCCCGGAAGCATCTATGTGCGTATGGCGGCACACAAGGTTCCTCGGCTGCCTATAAAAGGGGAACCCCTCCTTAGATTTGGACATCCCTCTTCTGACACCCCAATGCAATTTTAGCAGATTTTGACCCTCAAAATCCGTTCTTCTAGTTGAATAGGCTAGATTAGAATAGTTCTTTAGTGGCGAAACCCTATTGCAGGTTCCTGAGCTCTGCTTCAACTTCTGTAAGAGGTAACGATGTAATCTCAAGTAGTTTTGGTGTAATCTTTTAATGATCTAGTTGTTTCAATTTATCTTTGTTGCTTCTTTTGCTTCTATTTTACGGTTGTTCGATTACGCAATGTTTTACTTATTATCTATTTTGGTTAGTAGATCGTTTTAGCTAGTCATTTTAATCGTGGTGATTAGATCGATCTAGTGGATCCTTGCATATTGGCTTACGAGCTTGTTTGTAGTTAGTGCATAAGTTAGAAAGATTCGTACATTCAGGGGTTGGAGCCGTGCATAGTGGTGATAGAACTAGGGCATAGAGAATGACGTACCGTTGGGGGCTAACTTATGTTGGTGTCTCTATCATAGCTTGTAGTTGTTTGCGGCCTCTCATCAAGGCGTGCATGGTCGACGTAGGGCACTACGGTACCCGGTGAGAGACCTATAGAAGGACTAGAGAATAGTAGTAAATAGATTAAATTGACTTCTTTGTAGAAGAGCACCTGATATCACTACTACAGAATAGACCTTTCGTCCCGGGCCTAAAGGGCCTCTAGTCCCGGTTATAGAGCCGGGACTAGGAAATCGGACTAAATGTCTCACCTTTAGTCCGGGTCCCGTGCCCGGGACTAAAGGTCGACAACTAGTCCCTTGTTGGTAATACCAACCGGGACTAAAAGGTCCGATGGGTCAAGCCATTTGGTCGCCCTTTTAATCCTTTGGTATTACCAACCGACTAAAGGTGTTTTTTTTCTTTTTGTTTCCATTTCAATTCATTATTGATTTTGGTTTTACAATTACATTAGGTTTTCAAATGCGTATTCTTCATTTGCTAATATATGTATACGCCACATATAATTTAGTTTGGAACATTATTACACACAAATAAAGTATGAAACTATATATATTATGGAGCTATATATATGTATAATATATATATATATATATATATATATATATATATATGCACATAAAATTTACAACATTATTCATGCATCCTTGGTATTTACAACACAAATGTTGTCCTCCACTTAAATGTCATACAAATGTTCATCCCGGTTTGGCTTCAATTGTTCATCTGGGGTTAAAGTAGAACTCGGTGCGGGCTTGAGGACATGCTCATTAAGAAATCTGCGATTGTCTCTTGAATTCCTTTGAGGCGGTCCATATCCAACACTGTTCCTTCAACCATATCTCCTTCAATTTGCATTAAGCGAAAGAAGTATTAATATACATAAGATTTATTTAATAGCAACAAATAAATAAAATGGATTTATTATATATACTTGTTACGTGCTTTCTCGCATCTGTAGATGGGTTCTTTTGCATACACCGTGAGGAACTCGCAAACGTAGTATCCACACAAATTGTTGCTGGTGGTCGTAGTAGAACCCACTGCATGCGATATAAAAGATTATTCTCGCTATCCCGCAGTGAGTCAAGCATGATAAGGTAAAGATGCGGGGAGCTAGTACAACTTACATCCGGTCGGTGTGGATCGTGAAGTGGCGCTTCGGATCCGGACGGTGTAGTTGAACGAACCAAGCCCAAACCACGCCCAATAATTGGATCGTTAATTAACTATTGCGAGTTAAAGAGCAGAATAAATATTTAAAGATCGAAGTTACCCCGGATAATGTCTATCATATCTTGGTAATCTTCCCGCGGTTTTCTCAACGAGTCATAGATTAGCAAATGACCGCTCGGAGAGATCGAAGACAATCGGTATCCAATGAAAGTTTGCATTTGTTTATAGAGTCAACATATATATCTTTATGTTGGATTGAGTAAGTAAAGTAAAATGTGCACACGATAACAACACTCACCCAAAGTTGTAGGGAAGAGTATAAATCTTTTGTTCTTTTGGTTGATCAAGAACCTCCGGAAATTCCTCTCCGCTTGAGGTCTCCATTGATCGTAGGGAGTGTTTGGGTCCTTGAATACGATATATGGATCAACGAAACCAATGTTCTTGTCGTTTCTCGTGTGAGGTCTCTCATCATGTCTCTGCATATGTATAGACATGCTAGCTAGTGTGAGGATAATTACTTATACATATACATATGCTAGAGTGAGATTATTAAAAGAAAGAATCACGTCTGCACAAAAGCGGTGATGAGAGATTTATCTAGGCGTTCATGTGGCATAGCCGGTGTAACTCATTAAACGAACCATTATAATGTCATCGCCATAAGTAATGATGGTTTCTAATTTTGACGCAAATATAGTCATCCGCTTTTACTGCGACACGCCATGTACCACTTGTTTAACAAGTACATTTGCGTCATGAAGTTCCATGAGCTTCTCGAGGTTGTATAGACTCTTGCCATATACATATTCCTTCTTCCAATGATCAACTTCCGAGCACTTTTGATGTGTGCTCCGCCGAGCATTTGGGAAATGCTTAGACCGTTTCGCAAAAATTCATCAAGTTGATCCAAATGCACATTTCGGATATCTGTTCTAGCACGTTAGTGTTTGAACCATATTCATTCCCAATAACTAAGCGGGGCACTGATTGTTGTGATTGTTCCCGAGTGCAACACCCTTCCGTGCTCTCTTCTCTTTCTTCTTCGCCTCCTCAATTGACTTGGTGAGAGTGCGGTCATAGTCCGATAGTGGCGAATCCTTACGAGCATGACGTAACTTTTTCGGTGAGCGTCCACCCTTTGCCTTAGAACTTACGGGCGCACGAAGAAGCACGGCTTCTCGAGTTTCGCCGCTTCACTTTTAGCCTTGACTTTCGCAAGAAATCGCCCACATCTGTTCACTCAAGCATCTATTTCCTCGGCCTTCTCATAGGAAAGTTTCAGTCGCCTTAGAAATAGCTGGTGTTCTCCACGAGGCTTTCTTCTTGGCGGTGGGGGGCCGACGCCGCTTGTGGGTGCGCCTCTTCTTTGGCGGAGGGCCGGCGGTGTCGGCGTTGGAGCCCGCCGTGGAGGCGATGGGGCGATGGCGGCGTTGGAGCCCGCCGTGGAGGCGATGGAGCGGCCGGTGTCGGCGTTGGAGCCCGCCGTGGAGGCGATGGAGCGGCCGGTGGCGGCGTTGGAGCCCGCCGTGGAAGTGATGGGACGATGGCGGCGTTGGAGCCCGCCGTGGAGGCGATGGGGCGGCCGGTGTCGGCGTTGGAGCCCGCCGTGGAGGCGATGGGGCGGTGGGGATGCGTAGTGTCTTCCACTTCATTGTCATCGCCCAACACCGTGACCGGTGGTGAATGGATAATTGGACTTAGGTTGGGGAGGTTCTGCGTGAAAACAACGTGGTATGAGTAAACCGTTATTTAAGCCAATACATAATTAGTGAAAAATGTTTCGCTCACTTTCATCCGCACCTAGGGTTAGGTTGTTGAGGAGGAGGAGGTGACGCCTAGGAATAATGATATAGCGCTTGCGCCAACATATGAATGTCTTCTCCGCTTCTCCTAAAGTCTTCTCCCCATCACCTCCTTCAATGTCAAGAGGCACATTGCTATTACCTTTCACAACTCTATCCACCGAGACGCTAGCATATCCAGGAGGTATTAATGCCCCATGGCATCTTGGTGTCTTCGTAGGGTCGATACGAGATACAACACCGATAGCCACCATGACTGTGGCATTCCCCTCTGGAATGTGCAGCTCACATGTCGTGAGAGGATCGGTGATGTCATCCACGGGAAGCGCAGCCCTGCGTCATCTTGAATCACTGGCACCTCCGTGGCAGCGCCTTCGCTTCAAGCGATTAGGGGCGATGTTGACTCCGGCTCGATGCGCTTTGCCTTTGGATGGAACTTCGCTATCTCGCACTTGCCTTTTGATTTCCTCATTCATTTTGGCTTCAAGTGCTTTTTCTCGCTCTACTGCTTCACGAGCCACTTCCCGTGACTCAAGAACCATTTCCTCCATCCTGCGCATCCGCTCTGCCTCCTCGTACTTCTTTCTCTGGCGGCTTCTATAGGTGGCTTTGTCTTTAGGGAAGGCATGCTCCCACGACACCTCCCCATAGCCTCTTGTTCGCCCACCGTGTTCAAGATACTCTCCAGGCGTATGTCGGCTCATCCTTATCTCTGCTGGTGCCACACCACCACTCGTAAGCCTCGAGCATAAGCAAATCTTTTGCTGCTCTTTGGAGTTTTGCGCCATACACTATCTTTCCGGTCTCTAGGTCCAGGCTTCCCCCATGACCGAAAAACCAATACTTGGCGCTCAGGCCAGTTGATTGATTCTGGTTCGATCCCCTTGGCAAGAATCTCCCGTTCCATTCTTTCCCACTTAGGAATGGCACTCCTGTAGCCACCGATCCCAAGTGATGGTGGTATTGCTTTGTCGGGCATTCTGCTGGTTCCTTCTCACCGTGCCTCACCCTCTTCCGATGTCTTGAACTGCATAAACTCATCCCAAAACGGCCTCAACTTGACGTAGGCCTTAGTGTTGAAATCTGGCGTCGAGTTCTTCCCGATAAATGTGTTGTACAATTTCTTCTTCCAACACTTTGGAATTGTGTGGCCATCTTCTTCATAGCCAGCTTCCTAACTCTCTCCTTCAAAGCTTCATCTTACAGACGAGCGAAATGTTGAAGGACATCTTGCCAAACTAGTGCCTTGTCACGATCGAGACAAAACTAATATGAGGAGCAACTTTCTTTTGCTTCCATTCACGAGCATTGATCGGGATCCTGTCCCTTACAAGGTACCCACAATGGTGATAAATTTACGTGCATGTGGTCCAAGTACTTTGCTCAGATCCTCCTCGAATTCGAGAGAATGAACCGACCCTCCAACGGCTTCTTGGGCCTCGTACATTTCTACTCTTCCCGTTGTTGTCGCCGATCCGAGGGCTACGAATGTAGAAACACAAAGATTTAAATAAATATATTTATACGACAAATGAAATTATTCGAATTTCATGTATACATAAGAGATTGTAGATAGACCTCGCATGACATTGTCTTGCTCATCTTCATAATCGGCAAAGCATCGACTCCGTCATCTACTTCTTGATTGTTGTCATCACCTTGAATTGGGCACCTTGTAAGGCGTCATTGTTGATAATATCCATCATGGCATCGTCCATGTTGTCATTCGGCCGCCATTTACGCAAATATATGTAGGGGCGTTAGAGCGGTTCGTGATCGGGTTATGATTTCGCATCAAGTGGCGTGCGGTCGTGACATGCATCGACAAAGAAAAACAACATATACATTCAATTCGCCACTCACGCAAAAATGATTTCGGCTCGATGGCGGTCACAAAAGAGGGCTCGCACGGGGTTAGTCTTGTCGCTGCCTCCGCAGAAATGCACAGATCTATCTACCAAGGTTACTATATGAAAACACAACACGCAATTGAACATCAACAACTTATCTAACCCACTAATGGCCTTGGCTAATTAGGGACATCCAATAGCTACTTCATCCTACTCAACGCCATATGCTCACACACCGAGATGCAACACGAGAGGGAGCTATCATCATCTATACCACATTGCCACCGAGGCACCGACAACAGTAGCGGCTAGCTAATCTCGTTTGCCTCCTCTGTGAACCCGTATATTTTCTCTCTCTCGATCTCCTTTTCTGCTCCTGCAAATGCGACAAGAGACAGTAGGAGCTCACCGGCGTGGAGCGGTCTGGCTCAGGCACTGGTGGCGAAGCCGGCGGTGTGAGCCGGCGGGGATCCGGCCGAAGGAGGGAGGAGCCGGGGCGAGCTGGAGCGGCGGAGGGAGGAGCCGAGTGGAGGTGGTGGCGGGAGTGGGGCGCCACGGGAGGAAGGAGGAGGCCGGGGCGCGACGAAGCTGGAGCCGACGAATTAAGCGCGCGCGAGGAGACGGCGAGGGAGACGGAAGGGGTGGAAGAAGGGAAGAAGCCACTGTTGCTTAAGTACTGAGGGGGACCTTTAGTCCCGGGCGGTATTACCAACCGGGACTAAAGACCTTTAGTCCCGGTGGTATCGGACCGACTAAAGGTCGGACCTTTAGTCCCAAGCAGTGTACTGGACCGGGACTAAAGGTCCCCACTATTCGATTCATACCACAGTTTTCACAGTTTGGGTTTTGTATTAAGTTTATTTGTATAAATATGCTAATTCTTGTTAAATGCATAATAAATTAAATACTAGGCATAAATTTTTTTTAAAAATAATAGTTGTATTTCCTTTTTATCTTATTGACATTTCAAACGACTTTTATAGTGACCACAAGCTGGGAAGTGAAGAGCCAACTATAAACAGAATGAAGGGCTCAAACCACAAGCTGGGAATTTCATTTGAAGGCATAAATACTTGCTAAAAAAATTTCAAGTCATTTTTACACCGGTGGAGAAGACATGCTTCACAGAGGTACATGTGTCCTTTATCGAATAGGAATTTCATTTGAAGCGATAAAAACAAGAAAATATGATAGAAACATCCTGAAGTTACAATTATTACATAAAATCTCTAATACACACTATTTATTAAACATCACTATATATCAAGCGGGCACAAGTGGTGAACTTCTTCTTGACGATGACCCTTGGTTATGATCATGCCGTAACCATGGAGTGTCCTCGGCATTTAGCAGGATGCTTGGGTCTTTGGTCACACTGAAGGGCGGGATTCGGTCATCCCTTTCATAATCTTCTGACTTGTCTGACTTGTCCTCAATTCCCACGATGTTTCTTTTCCCTGAAAGAACTATGTGGCGTTTTGGCTCATTGGTTGATTTGTCGTCGTTTTTCCCTCTCTTGGGTTTTGTAGACATGTCTTTCACATAGAACACCTGATTCACATCAGCAGCAAGGACGAATGATTCGTCTTTGTACCCAATATTGTTGAGGTCCACTGTTGTCATTCCATACTCCTTGTCGACTGTTACCCCGCCTCCGGTCATCTTCACCCATTGGCACTGGAACAAAGGGACTTTAAAATTAGGTGCGTAGTCTAGTTCCCAAATCTCCTCTATCGCGCCATAATATGTTTGCCTCTTTCCATTTGGGTGCATGGCATCTACGCGGACACCACTGTTTTGGTTCGTGCTCCTTTTATCTTGGGCTACGGTGTAAAATGTATTTCCATTTATCTCGTACCCTTTGTACGTGAGGATGTGCCACGATGGTTGCCTAGCCAACAAATACAGTTGCTCATCAATATTGTCATCACCCTGACATTCTTTTCGCAACCAACCGCTGAAAGTTTCCATGTGATGACGCCTAATCCAAGCTTCATTCTTCCCTGGAAACTGGGATCGTAGGAACTCCTTGTGTACCTCGACATACGGCTCCACCACGGAGGAGTTTTGAAGAACTGTGTAGTGCGCTTTATTGAAATAATCATCCCCCGTACCGATATATATTTTCTTCCCTAGTGTTCCCTTTCCACTAAGTCTCCCCTCGTGTCGTGATTCAGAACACCAATCGGGTCAAGGTCGGGAATGAAGTCAACACGTAACTCAATGACCTCCTCTCGTCCCGTAGCCCTTGGCGATGCTTCCTTCTCGCCAAGCACGCCGTGAACATATTTCTTGGGACTCCATGAACCTCTCAAAGGGAACATGTTGTGTAGGAACACAGACCGAGAATATTAATCTCCTTGACCGGTGAACTAGGAGGTGTGTCATGATATTAAAGAAGGATGGAGGAACACCAACTCAAAGTCGACAAGACATTGAACCACATCATTCTCAGAGTAGCTAGTTCCATTGGATTGATTGCTTTACGAGAAATTGCATTGAGGAATGCACATAGCTTCACGGTGGCTGACGTACATGTGGAGGTAGAATTCCTCTTAAAGCAACCTAAGCAATTGCGTCATAAGCACGTGGCGATCATGGGACTTCAAGTGTAGGAATTTCTTCTCGCACATTTATTATACGCTTTATATTGGAGGAGAATCCAGATGGGACCTTGATCTTTGTTTAGGCATTCAAACATGCTTTCCTTCTCTTCTTTGCTAAGAGTAAAGCTAGCGTGTCTTAAGTAATGGCGTCCATCGTCTGTCTTCTCTGGATGCAGGTTGTCTCGTTCTTTCATGCGCTGCAAGTCCTGTCGTGCTTCGAGTGAATCCTTAGACTTTCCATACACATCCATGAATCCTAGCAGGTTCACACAAAGATTCTTTGTCAGGTGCATCACGTCGATCGCGTTGCGGACCTCTAGGACTTGCCAATAGGGTAGCTCCCAAAATATGGACTTCTTCTTCCACATGGGTGCGTGTCCCTTAGCATCTTCTAATGTGTTATTTGCCTTGTCCCTTTCCAAAGACTACTTGCACATCCTTGACCATATCAAGTACATCCTCCCCAGTTCGGTTGCGAGGCTTGGTTCGGTGTTCTGCCTTACCGTTAAAATGCTTGCCTTTCTTTCTTAGTTGGTGATTCATAGGAAGAAAACGACGATGGCCAAGGTACACGACCTTTCGACATTTTTTCAAATATATACTGTCAATGTCATCAAAACATTGTGTGCATGCATTGTATCCCTTGTTTGTCATCTGTCTCCGAAGATTACTTAGAGCAGCCAATCATTGATTATTACGAACAACAATGCTCGCAGTCGAAGTGTTCTGCTTGTACTCATCCCACACACGTACACCGGTTTGCTCCATAAAAGCGGGAGTTCCTCAACTAATGGCCTCGGTAGACATCGATGTCGTTGCGGGTTGCCTCGGGCCTTGGATGAGCACCGCATCATAATGAACTTCGCTTCATGCATAACCATGGAGGAAGGTTGTAGATACATAGAGTAATGTGAGGCCAAGTGCTATGACTAGTGCTCGGTCCCCAAAAGGATTCATACCATCCGCATTTAAAGCGAACCTTAGGTTTCTTGCGTCATCTGCAAACTCCGGAATTCTCTCGCCTATTGCTCTCCACTTGGGACCCATCGCCAGGTGTCTCAACATGTTGTCTACCTTACGGTCTTTTTGTGCCATCGTGATAACTTTGCATGGTCCTTGTTTATGAACAGACGTTTCAGGCGTGGTATTTTAGGAGCATACCACATAACCTTGGCAGGGATTTTCTTCCTGGGACGTTCTTCGCCCTCAACATCGCCAAGGTCATCTCGCCTGATCTTATACCGCGACGCTTTGCATACGGGGCATTCATCCAAATTCTCGTAGTCCTTGCCACGATACAGGATGCAGTCATTAGGACATGCATGTATCTTCTGGATTTCTAATCCCAAAGGGCAGACGACCTGTTTTGCTTCGTACGTAGTGGCAGGCAATTCGTTAGGCTTCGGAAGCATCTTTTTTTGGATCTTCAGTAATTGCCCAAATGCCTTGTCGGATACACCATTCTGTGCCTTCCATTGTAGCAACTCCAGTGTTGTACCCAACTTTTTTTGCCCATCTTCGGTGGACGGGTATAGTAATTTCTTGTGATCCTCTAGCATGCGGTCAAACTTAGCCTTCTCCTTTTCACTTTCGCAATCTCTTTGTGCATCACGAATGACATCACCAAGAGCATCATCTTCAGCGAGTGTGTCTTCTGCCCCTGCCTCTTCTTCAGCTTCGCCCATTGCAGTATCATCGAAGTCACCGTATTGAGCAATAATGTCGTTAGGGTCCAATTGTTCTTCTTCACCTTCTTCCATTATAACCCTGGTTTCTCCGTGCTTGGTCCAACAAATATAGTTTGACATGAAACCCGACTTCAACAAGTGTGAGTGAAGACTCCTTGAGCTAGAATATTCCTTCAAATTCTTACACAGGGCACATGGACAGCACATGAAACCATCCCGCTTGTTTGCCTCGGCCACTCTTAAGAAATAATGCACGCCATCAATAAATCTTTTGAGCGGCGATCGGTATTGTACATCCAATGGCGTGTCATCGTCTGCATTATATGACATATCACATAATTAAATTTCAAGTTTCAAATTTTTCCCAGATAGTACACATGATAGAGAGGCTACCCAAATTTTTTTAGAATTTTTGAAATTAAGATGAATTTATTTTGAATTTTTAAAGAATCAGCACTATTTGACATCGTTTGCACTAGGAGCTTCGCCTTGCCCGTACGTGAGTGTCCCGCCATGATGACGGCTGCTCCCTCTCTCCGTGATTTAACACAAAGCGAAAAGCTTAAGGAGAAGGGACATCAAGTTAAATGATAATTAATAATTAACTAAATTGCCCAAAGTCATTAAGGGTGAATGACCCTAGGTCAACAATCAATCCAAAAGGCAAACAATAACTAAGTGATTAAGCTAATTAAGAGATTAACTAATTACTTAATAATTAAATATTAAACTTATTTATTAAAACAAAATTAATATTTATTATTTTTACCCAAGAGGTTGGATCTGATAAGATAAGACTTATCTCATCAAACACCCCTCAAAGCTTAACCTAACTAACACATGTAAAAGTCATTTTCCATTTATTTAAATAATTATTAAATAAGGTGAAAAATAAAAGTCTTCAGATTGATCCCAAATTTTTTGTACAGATAGTTCATAGCCTAATTAGATGGCAAAACAATTTTTAGAATTTTTGGATCATTAATTTAGCCTACAAAATTCATGGAATAATAATTAAATAAATAAGCATAAAATAGGTATAAATTCAACTTTGTCCAAATAGTCTTAAAATTTTTATATGGACTGTTCACAGTGTAACTTAGTGGAAAAACAAATTTCATGATTTTTGAAATTTATTGTGGCCTACAAAAATCATGAAAGTTCCATTTATGAATTAATTGGCAATTTTATAACATATAAAAATTATTCAAATTTCACATTTCATATTTTTCATAATGGACTAGGGGGTTAGCATTAGGAGCTTACTGCGAACACGCCGTGAATACGGTTGAGTGAATGAACAGCTCGGCGGTGGTGGCGGCGGCGTGCGGCGTGTCCCAAGCGGACGACGGCGTTCCCGCTCTGTGATTTAACGCCAAACATGAGTTTAAATAGAAGGACATTTAGTCGGTTGGTGTTACTAATCGGGACTAAATGCCAACCTTAGTCGAGTTGGTACTACAATCCGGACTAAAGATTTAGTCCCGAATTGTAGTACCAACCGACTAAAGGTTGGCATTTAGTCGGTTGGTAACACCAACCGACTAAAAGTCCTCTCGCAAAGCTTGCCACCGAGCCGTTGGGCGGGGACTTTTAGTCCCGTTGGTGTTACCAACCGGGACTAAAGATCTTTTTGGTCCCGGACGCAATTTTCTCCGAGACTATTGCCCATTTGGCAGTTCGACCAAAGGTCTGTTCTGTAGTAGTGTATCTGGACCTATAACATTTATCGTCAACTCTTTGCCTATGGGTTTAGAAAATGATCATCATTTTATGCTATGATTTCTTGAAGTATTAGATGAGCCATTAGAAAGCCATAAGTTAGATAGTGGTTGGGTACCCGTGGATTCAGTAACCCTGGAATATTTCAGGTGAAAAGTTACAATTGACCCGTGCACTTGCGGTTACATTTGATTGCTCGTAGTTAGCGTTAACAACTTTTCTGGCACTGTGCCGGGAAACCATTCTTTTTAGCTATCGTTAGAACCTTGGGGTGTTTTTAATTTTTTTCTAATCATATAATTCTTTATTTTATGAGCATATATCTTATTCTTGTATTGCTTTTTTTATTTCTAAGAAATCAGGAAGAAAAACCATGGACGACGCTTTGTCTAATAAACCGGATAATTATATCGACGGTCCTGAATCTTGTTTTAGACGACTGAGGTCTGCCAAGAGAAAAGCTGCAATGGGGCGTCCTAATCATATGTCCCTTACACATAAAAGAAAGGACTAGTGCATCATGTATAATGGCAGAGAAGAAGCTACTCGAGTATTCTCAACCCCCCGCTGCTGCTCCCAGGAGCAGAACAGAAGGAGTTTGAGATCAAGCCTGCCATCCTCAACATGCTTTAGCACAATTAGTTCACTGCAAAGGAAGACGCCAACCTTCATTTGCAGCAATTTCTGGAGATATGCGGTACATTCCAAGTGACGAACGTCACTGAAAGTAACATCCACATTAGGCTTTTCCCGTTCTCAATTACGGGTAAAGCAAAACAATAGTTTCACTCTCCTAGCGCTCCCAACATCGCATCATACAGCTGCATTCCTTGAGAAGTACTTCCCGCCCAGGAGGACTCAAATTCTTCATAACAGGGTGAATCAATTTCAGCAAATGGCAGACGAGTCACTCACAGAGGCGAGGGACCAGTGAAAAACTTACCGGCGAAATTTCGCCGGTAACCGGTCGAAATTTAAACCGGTGGCAAAATTTCGGGTTTGATAAAATTTGTTTAAAAAAATTCGAATATGCATGAATTATGTCTGAATTTGATTTTTTAAAGAATTAAAATGTGAAAATCTCAAAAAAAAAAGAGAGAAAATTTCGACCGAAATCAGTCAAAATTTACGGTTTTTGCTGGTAACCGGCCTTACCACCCCCTCCGGTAAAATTTTGAAACCGGTAATGTGAACAGTGTGTGGGACATATTTCATGAGTACACTGCCGCTTGCCCACATCATAGCTTCGCTAAGTGACAACTTCTACATTAATTCCATGAAGGCTTGAGGAGGTCAACCCGCGAGCATCTTGATGTGTCAACCAGAGGAGCATTTCTTGACAAAAATCGCCTAGGCAGAAGAACTCATCAATAAGGTGGTGCACAACCAAGAATGGGATTTAGAGCGTGCCTCATGGTCTTCCCCAGCTAAAGCTAAAGGAATATTGCAAGTTGACGCCATCGAAGTCTTGGCTGGGAAACTGAAAACACCCTCACACCATCAAAGACTAGAGCTGGGACTTGGGCTGTGCTTTTTTGGGCCAGCCCGAAGCACGGTCGGCACGGCACGGTCTAAGCACGACACAGCGGCACGGCACGTGGTGGGCCGGGCCGGCACGGCACGAATAGCGGGCCGGGCCGGGCCTGAGAATGAGGCCCGTTGGGCGGCACGGCACGGCACGATCAGTTAGGCCGTGTTTGGGCCGGCACGGCACGAAATAGGCCCAATCTTCCCGTTCTTGCTCAATCCCTCCCTCAGCCTGGCACAATCACTCCCCCACATGGGCCTAGCCCAATCAATCATTCCCTTCTGCCACCCGGCCTGGTCCACGGGTGTCTTCGTCTTTCTGGATGGTGGAGGCGGCGGTTGTCGTCTTCTCAGGCGTCTATAGTTATTTAGGGCTGGGCTTGGGCCGGCACGGCACGATCCTGACACGGTGGGCTTTGGGCCGTACCTGGACTTGACCAGAGACGAGGCGGGCCGGCACGGCACGGCACGGTGGAGTGACCGAGCCGAGCTGGCACGGCACGAAACGGCCCGAAGCACGGCAGGCCTGGGCCGTGCCGGCACGGCACGGCCCAATGCCCACCTGACCAGACTAGAGTTATTTGGCCCATCACAAACATAAACTGTACAAACAGCGGAAGCTAGGATGACGTGTGAAGACTACTGTGAGAGTCCCATCAATTTCATCAATAATTTCCAGAACAGGTGAAATCAGACCTACAATTCGGGATGGAAGGAAAGGTCAGCAAAACCTGAGGTACCCTCTGTAAAATTGGATGACACTCATGTCCTACCTTTGAAACCCCATTATCGTAGAGATACCAGTGATGAGCAGTTCGTCAAGTTTGTTGAGGCTATCAAGAAGTTATATGCCAATATTCCACTACTTGATGCTATGCAAGTGCCCACCCACCTATGCCAAATATTTGAAGGATATACTACTCAACAAATGGAGTCTCCCAAACGTGGAGGTTGTTCGTATGACGGAAGAGTGCAGTGCTGCTACCCTCAACTATGCCCAAGGTAGTCTTTGACAAGTTTTATCTGCCCGAACTTTCACCAACTTCTATTTGTCTAGAGTTAGCAAATCGCTCTGTTCGCTACCCTGTTGGAGTCGCCGAAGAAGTCCCAGTGAAGATCAAAGACTTATTCATCCCTATGGACTCCGTGGTTTTGGAGACGGACGAAGACAACAAGACCCCGTTGATTCTTGGAAGGCCTTTCCTCAGTACAGCCAATACCAACATTAATGTGGGAAAAGGTGTTAAACCCGGGAGTAACAACTCACAGATTCTGTATGTATTCTATACTAATCTCTGAAACAATAAATAGTGTACACCGTAAAAATAAAGATGGTAATATCCACATCTCGCACAATTTTATTAATAATTATAAGAGTTTTGACAAGTAGGGTAAACAAGGCAACAATAAAGTTAAGAACACTGCGAAAGATGAAGTAGAAGTAGTAGACCACAACAAATCTGCCACAGGCAATCAACTAGGGTAGCGGCCTAGTCGTCGAGATCCTCAGCCGTGGCAAAGTCCTTCTCTTCTGAACAACATTTTATTAAGCAATGGTTAGTACAGAAATGTACTCCACAAGTTACACACATAACATAATTTCATACACGCAGGGATATTATAAAAGAAAGACTTATATGTCTGTTTGTACTTAAAGTGTTATTTTGCATTTTAAATACATTTACTAAGTTTTAAATCTCAAGTTATATTATATCTAAAATTGAATTTGATTTTGAATATCTAGTTAGTGCAGGATAGCCTCCATATATTTCTGGTGAACGATAATGTAACATTCTAATTTTCTGAGTCTCAAAACCTTTTTGAATAGTTTAATACCTTAGAAAATTCATCAAATTTTATTTGAATTTAATAAAGCTTAAATAAGACTTTTAAAAATGTCAAAATAATTTAATGTGACAAATCTGAATATCAATTAATTCTAAAATTATTTTATTTGAGTTCTTTGTGCCTGGAAATATTTTTCATATTTTTTTAGAATTTTTTTGAATTCATTTGCTATTTTTAATTTGCCATTTGTATTTTTCTAGTATTTCTATCATCGAAAAGCTATTTAAATTCTCAGGACATCCTTCAGGCTGAAATTCTTTTGCTGCAACCCAACTTCCCCGCTTCTGGCCCATTCCCACCAGCACCCCGCATCTCTTTCTTTCCCGCCTGTGCCGGCGCTGTAGGCCCGCCCGTCAACCGCAATCTCACCTAAGCCACCGCCACTGACATGTGGGTCCCATCGACGCATTGTTCGTCATCTCCAAGTCGAGCATGACTTGAACTCCGCTACCGATCGAATTTCTTAGTGTTTGCGCCAGGGACTCTCCCGGGCGCTCCACTATAAAGGGGGAGGTAGCCCTCGACTTACGCATCCCAACCGCACCACCACCACTCCAAAGCCCGAACCCTAGCCATCGGAATCGCTCAGAGAAGAAAAGCTACTTTCGTAACCTTCGTTGTCGAGTTCCTCCGCCGTTAGTGCACCTCGAGCTTCATCATCACCAAAGTCAGGGTCGCAAGGGGAAGATCTACACCGTCATCACCTTGAAATCGCAAGGGGAAGATCTACACCGTCATCACCTTGAAGTCACCTGAGCATCACCGGAATCCCACTTTCGTTGACGACCGTGTGCCTCCGCCACTTCGACCTCGCCGCCGGCCAACCCAGTCATCCCCACGCGTCCGTGAGTACACCGTCAAGTTCCATGTCGCACCAGCTTCCTATTGTGCCCCTCTGCTTGCTCCGTCGCAGCCAGAATGCCGGCGACCATCGGACCCCAAACATCACCATTGTCAAGCTAACGTGGAGGCCAGGAGTCAACCACGTGCCTGCCACGTCAACCTCGTGCACACGTGTCTATCACATCAGTGCTGCGTCGGCACACACCCGCAAACATGTCAGAATCAATCCATGTGTACTTGGTCCGCAGTAGACCCATCCACTAACATATGGAACCCACATGTCAAGTTCACTATTTCATAGACCAGTAGATTAGAGCCATGGACACAATCCATAAATCGTGGGTCCCACCTGTCAGCCTCTAATCCCTATTTTCCTATTTTTCTTTTAATTCCAAAATTTATTGTTGACATCATGCTGATGCAATATTTTGGAATTTCCTTTAGAAAGAAAATTCTAAAAATTCAAAATAGTATTTTCTTTTTTTTTTTAATATTTAAATCTTCCAAGAGCCTATTTTTCCTCATACGAACTCTGATTGAACCCATTCAAGTTTTAAAATTCATCTAAATTGAAGCTCTACCTTCATAAGATTTTTATTTAATTTTTGGAGTTTATTTGTTGCTCTATTTTGTATTTATTTGGGTTTTTTACTTTTGTTAGCGAGTAGACGTTGATACTTCGAGAGCTTTTGAGGAAGCCGGAGTTGATCAAGGTCAAGACCAGTAACAAGACTTGTTCCAACACAAGTTGTACCTTTGGCCATGTTGAACCCAGTTTTTTAAAACTATTTTGATTCAAATTATTGCATAATACTTCAAGTATTTAATTCTTTAAATTGTAACACCCTGGCTATTCGGAAGCCAAGATGCCACCTAAGGATACAACATATGAACAATTTACGGAATAAGATTCAATATGCATCTATCCAAATATCAATAACAGGATAACGAGGTGAAAGCAGCCAATACATCAGTGGCGAATAATTAAAAAACTAATCATGGAACGACATGACATGAAGTTTAAACATTACTTATCTGATCCATCTCTCATCAAGGAATATCAAAGTTGAAACCATTAATGAAATTATCAAGTAATGTTACGTGTGCAGCGTGTTGGTCTACTCCTTCCCAAAATCATCAACATCGTGGTGGATCACCTAAATAACATTGAAAGCAAGGGTGAGTCGAAACTCGGCCAAGTACCATATTAGAATAATCAATCAAATAGTGGACAAATCAATTCAATTGAATTATGAACAAATCTTGCATCACATACATGATTGAATGGAATGAATACATGAATGGATGGAATGAAAGAATGCATCAAGGAATGGACTAATCACGACTTATACTGTAGGTATAGCGAGTGTAACACCGTCGGTGTTCACTTAAAGTTACCGTATGAAGAACGTTTCATACGGTGTCCAACGTGGCCCACATTGGAATGGTGGATCACACGTACCCATTCGGAATTGATGGGTTTTCAAATGCCTATCTTTGGAATTGATGGGTCTTTCAAATGCCCATCTTTGGAATTGATGGGTCTTTCAAAATTCCACTCCGTGGACGGAAATTAAAGCATGTATGAATGAAATGAAGCAAGTAATATGAATGTCATCATCTTTTCTCAATTATCAATTTGAAACATATCAACATCATGAACAAGTGCAAGAACATACACGTATACATCACATTATCATGCATTCAATTGAAAACACCACAAGTTAATATGCGTGACTTATGCATCTTGGAATATGAATGTTGAGTAACCGTTGATTGAAAACATGAATCATAGAAACATTATCATGAATACAAACACATCATTCAGCAATGTAAAAGATTCAATGTACTTGCCTTTCGCGTTGCGACACGCTAGCAAGCAATGAAGGTATCCCCACACGCGATGCCTCACCGCCTACACAAGTGTTCCCGAAATAAGAACAACGTGGAAAAACATTGCTACCGGTGTTCTACAATATCTCCTGACGACCCAATATACCGCACAGACCCGAATTGAAAATAAACTATTCAGCCAGATTTCAGTCCTTCTGATCAGCGGTACGAGAAAAAGCGTATTTAATTATCTGGAATTCGAAATGACCCGAAACCAGTGCCCAATGAATCTTAACGCACGACACTACGAAATTCTAGTTGGCGGGGTTCTCTGATGCAGCCAAAACAGAGGACTAAACAGCAGTTGAAAACACTAACAGATATCTGCCCAGATTTCAGAACAGTGGTAAAGAAAATAACGTAACTTTTATTGTACTGATCCAATGGAGGTGATATTTATCAACTTGGAAAGATAATTTAAAGGGATACAATAACATATTTGGGTGACAGTTCTGAATCGTAATATAACTAGATCAAAACCGACGAGCAACTGACAGTCTCCAAAATCTCTGACAGACAGAGTAGTGTGCGGTTAAAAATTCATATCTCCTAAACCACAGGGTGGAATCTCGTGATCTCGGTGCCAAAAGAAAGCTAAGGAAACCAGGAACATAACTCTAGGAGAAGAAAACCCGAGATTCTGCCTATAAGTAATTCATAATGGCCTGACAAGAAAATCTGCCAAAACACGTCAGCTGTCCTGGACAGTCTCGGTAAAACTACCATATCTCCTAAACCGTAACTCCAAATAAGATGATCTCGGTGCCTAAAGAAAGCTAAGATCAAGGGATATAACTTTCTAAGATGTGGGAAGATCAGAAAACATACGGAACTTACCCAAATCTGACAAACAAATATGGCGCACGACAGGGAGGAGGGTGGCGGCCGGTTGGAGAGGGGGAGGAGGGGGTGGCGGCTTGGGGAGGGGAGTGGGGAGAGAGAGGGGATAGGCTAGGGTTTGGGGATGAGGAAAAAACCCCCCCTTGGCTGGCCCCTCTCATGGGCCCCTCCTGGGCTGCGGCCCAGGCCCAGGTTGCCGGAAGATCGCTGAAAACCCCCCGCCGATTCAGGAAATTTCAGTTCTTGTTTGTATTTTCCCTCCCGAGCTGTTTTTCTAATTACCCGATCCGAATCCGGGGTATAACATTCTACCCCCCTTAACAGGATTCGACCTCGAATCTGCATGCTAATCTAAATGTAAGGAAACTACGACTGGAATGAAACAGCGATATTCCAAGCTTGGAATTGCTCAGATACTCGCTTAACACTCGAAAGGACAGACGATCGTGCCATATAAGGACCCGAGACGGTCAACGCGATAAGCCAACGTTCTCATTTCTACAACTTTCAAAAACGAAGAGAATCCAACTAGAAATAGAGAGTCCTCATCGCATCCACGCAATGCTAACTCTCCACCAAAAGGTTAGATTCCAAATTTGACAATCATCTCAAAAACAAATCCATTTTGCAAATAAGCAGTTTACAAATGAACACCACGACAACCAAAGGAGAAATCACTTGAACGCCCAAACCAAATACTTGCGGTTTGTCTGAATTTGGAAAGAATCAACACGCCAACACAGCGCCAACTCAAATTACGAAAAATACAAGTCAACGACACAAAACTCATACGAGAATCAAGAAAACGCCTCATTATCCCACAAATCATCCTTTGCCACAGTTCCTCGCTTCTAGGAATAAAATTTCTCTCGAACCTTGAAATTCGAATTCACTGCCTACCACAAGAGCTTAAACCTCTTAGTTAAACATCCTCAAATTGAAATACATCATCCACACCATTGTGGAGAGGCTATATTGAATCCACCGAATACTCTAAATAACTCGTTCTACTAACCAAAATTGATTTGATAAAATGCGTTCAAAGCAACACAGAATAGGTCCCACACAATGACATTACCTCCAATTTCCAAGAACAACAACTCAGAATTCTTAGCACGCATGTTCATATACTTCATCAGAAGGGTTCTATCAATTATCATTCCACTGCTCAGGAAACTCTATTATTCCACTCTCTCTACACACAATCATTGAGTGACCAAAGGTCTAGTATGAAAATGCAAAACCCAGATTTAACCTCCAAGACTTCTACTACAAATTGCATTTATAACAGATAGAGAAATCAATGGATTGAATCTACAATATTCCCACAATTCTAACATACTCACTTATTGACATCCTAAAAAATTACCCACATAATCTCGCAATCTTATCCAATTGCGTTACTCTATAAAATTAATCAAGGTCTTCATACCTTCGATAATCATCAACCTTTTAACATGAACTGAAGTTCTGGAATTTCTCTATACCATAGGTTCTACTCAATCGTAACACTATTCAGACTTTCTTCGAAGCCAAACATTCCATGTGAATCAATATTTTTTTTTCCTCAAGAGATACAGATCAAATCCATTTCACATTCTTCTACTCCTCCAATAACTTGGTAGCAAAATATCACCACTACCAAAACTTAACCACCACCAAACAATTGCCAATAAACGCTTTGTAAAACCCTGCAACAAAACTTTTGGGTCTTTCTCAAAAGAAAGAGGCGAATAAGGACAAGCTTCGTCACACATAAAAACGTTGCTCATCCCAACGAGCATGAACCCAAAAGAATATTCTGATAAAAGGTGACTTTAGAAAACGGAAATTGAGTTCATAGTTGAGGGAACACATCCCTAAGAGAGATTAGCAAATAACAGCCGATACGAAAGAAAGATACTGTGATTGAAACTCGACATCTCTTGAGCGGGAAGAGCAAGAAGTTTAGGAACGACTCAAATAACCACAAGTTACAAAACTTGACTCAAATTCTCAAATTCCCCTACTACACTCGTTCCGTTAACACTAAAATTAATCCTTTGACTAGAAACGCTTTGCCACAACGGTCAAGCTAAGGTCGTTAGTGCAAACCACAAGATCTAATTAAGAACCAATAAAATCTTTCGACAAGACAAATTTGCTCGGAACAAATCATCTACTTGAGAAAACGCGGGATCCAAATGATCTCAGCCACAAATCTCGAAACATTTCCCTTTACAGGATTTCACGGAAAGCAAATGGGTTAGCTTCGTCTCGAAGAGATCAACGAATTTTTTTCTTTCTTTAATTGCTACCTCACTTTGCGGACTCAAACCAAAGAGCCTTTCGGGCTAAATCACACGAAACCTTTAAGAAGCAATAGGATAATCCAATTCCTTAAGTTATCCAAATGATTTCAGTTAACCGGTGATTCGCGATCTCCAAGGTACCGCGAAAGCTAAACTGGAAATATTCTCATTTGAACGATATTACAAAAAGGCGATCAATTTACTACAAGTAATAACATCAAGCTCACAACCACATTTAGAAAATATTTCGAAAGACCCATGTGAAAAAAATGGGTTGAATACTTCTCAAAAGAAGAGGCACATAAAAACGCTTTTCACCAACTGGGAAATCACTTACCACTCGCAATGAACACAGAACCAAGGGAAAAACCATTAAAGTGATGAACTCATTGAACATATGTGGAGTCCACAGTTGAGGTCACATGACCCGCACAAGAAGAAGATCAAACTTCAAATGAGAAGAAGGTACTGACTTGAAAGCTAGAAATCTCAATGTGGCAAAAGCATAAGATTCCAACAATATTAGCCAGCCAAGAAAAATTAGGTAGACCTAGCTAACCAGTTACGCTACTGAGGACATCGGTCAAGATAAATTATGCATCACGCTAATAATCTAACTTGAACTCATAGATTATTTACTCACAACCCCTCACAAAACAACACAAAACCTGACAAAGGGTTGCGACACTTTTCTTTTTCAAAGGGAGGTTCTAAACTCCAACACTCTAAATATTCCAAAGGAAATGAACATAGTCGAAATTTCTTCAATGAACTTTGTGAAAGAAAATTCTCATTCTCCGAAATGCCTAACAGATAACCAAGTTGCCTCTATCAACAAAAAGGATGAGGCTATCAAAAAGAGAACGATCCTGTCAACAATCACGTTCACAAGTAGTAAAGGGAGCTCAGCAGTCAAAAGACAAGAACTGTTTTGAAAACCCCTATGGTCCAATAGAAACCCGTAGCCCACAATTTTTTTTTTCAACCTCCGACTTAATCACAACCCAGTAGCACAAATGGTTTTAACATTTTTCTTCGGGAAAGAGATATATCAAATTTCAACAAGCGGAGAGATCCAAAAGAAATACATGGAACCAATGCTTTCTCATGTTAACAAACTTGCAACAGGAACTGTAACACCTTGACTATAAGGAAGTCAAGATGTCACCTACAACCACTAATCTTTAGGAAATTCACAACAATAAGTATTACTAGATGTGGCGTACCACAAGAATATACGCGAACAGCAAATCATCAATATGTTTAATCAACGGGTGGAAATAAACATTTCAGAGAGATATGGTAAATACGGCCAAGTTGGCTTATTACAATTCAACACAGGGCATAAGTAGAAGATAATATTAAGTTCTCAAATGTTTTGGATTATGGTAGTGAGTGCATCGTGTTGAACTACCCTCCATGAAACCGCTCTTCCTTGTCATTTACCTAAATAAAACAACAAAGCAAGAATGAGCCAATGACTCAGCAAGTACTTGAAAGTAACAATCAACATCCAATGAACCATATACACTATCACAGATTGAACATTTGTTGGAAACAATTCTTACGAATGAATGTAATGAAATGATGCAATGAAGGAAGTGGACATATCGCAAAGATATACTGCAGATAGCGAGTGAAACACCGTCGGTGTTCACTAAAAGTTTCCGTATGAAGAACGTTTCATACGGCCGTCCAACGTGGCCCACATTGGAATGGTGGACACACATACCCATTCTAGAATTGATGGGGTTTCAGATGCCCATACTGGAATTGATGGGTCTTACAAGAAAAATCCACTTTCGTGGTCAGTATGAATTAATGCATGACATGATGTGATCTCATGGTAAGTTTGAACATCAAGCATTAATGGAAAGAAATACACATGGCATTCAACTACACATGCAAACAAGTATAACCATGTACACACACATCACATATTGTATCAATAATAGTATACAAGTACTTGCCTGCCGCGCTGCGACGGGTTGGGAGGTAACTGAGATACCCCTCCACTCACCGCTTCACCGCCTACAATATAAAATAATCAAAATGAGGACAAACGAGTAAGACATTGCTACACGTGCCCTCCCACAATCTCTAACCAAACCAACCAAACAAAAGGTTCAATTTGATCCATTCGCCCAAACATTCCAAATACCCCTAAACTGGCAGTTTTACTAGAAAATTCACCAATAAATAACCGTAGGTCCAAAAGACCTGAAACCAGTGCTCAACTTCTCTTAACGTAACTGGATACGAAACTCTAGTTGATGATAAACTCTAATTCGGCCAAAACAGGGGTCTAACCATCCGATGAAAAACTATAACCGCAGTCTGCCCAGAATTCAGAACAGCCCTAAAGAAAAAGCTCTAACTTTTAAACCACTGATCCAAATAAAGTGATCTTTATCAGCCCGGAAACAGGGTGAAATTATCTTCATAAACCTAGTTGGGTGGCCGACCTGGTTCTGACTCTAACTAGATCAAAACCTAGGTGCAACCGACTATACCCAGAATTTCTGACAGACAGAGCAGTATGTGGTAAAACAGTCATAACTTTTAAACTACTGGGTGAAAATTCATGATCCAGGTGCCAAAAGAAAGATAATGAAACCAGGATCAATTCTCCAGAAGACACAGATGTCCAATTCGGCCTCTACGATACCCAAAACTGAGGTACAACGTACTGGACAGAATCAATCTACTGACAGAATTAAAACGAAACTACAAATCCAATCGGATTCTCAACTCTAATGGAATCAAACAACGAATCGGATGTCTAATTACCCTTGTAGACCAGTAGGATGACTATGATCCGCTGCACACGGACCTTCCTCCCTTCCCCTCTCTTCCCTCTCTTAGGGCCGGCCACCGGGAGACGACGAACGGCCGTCGACGTCAGCGGGGAACGGAGATGTTGGAGGGGATCTTGAGGAGGAGCGACGGGGATCACCGGAGATGGCACCACCACAGCGAGGAGGCACCAAGGAGCAGCAAGGGAGCCGGCTTTGGGGAGGGGAGGAGGCGGCCAAAGGGGAGGGAGGAGAGGCGGCTAGGGTTTGGGGGGGGAGTGGCGCCCCCCCCCTTTTTGGCCGGCCCCTACATGGGCCGGCCGGCCCCCTCTTGGGCCACATGGGTCGCGGACTGCGGCCCAGGTTGACGAAAAATAACATATACCCCACGATTGGAAAAATCCGATTTAAAATCTGCTTTTTTACTCCTCCGACTTCTTTCTTTTACCGATTCGGTTCCTGTGTATTCTGATCCACCCTTAACAGGATTCGACCTCGAATCCATTCAACGATACAAAAAAAAGAAAATACCGGAAATTACAGCTTAAACAATTTACCTTAATCGAACAGGTCAGGGTATTGTTCTCGCATGCGGGACTCCAACTCCCAGGTGGCCTCTCTTTCAGACTGATGAGACCAAAGGATTTTAACATACTTCAAGGTTTTGTTCCTCAAAACCCGTTCTGATTCTTCTAATATCTTCACCGCCGGACTCAAGGTAAGGTCTTGCTTGACAATCAAAGGCTCCAAAGGGATGACATGTTCTGGGTCTCTCAGAAATTTTCTCAACATCGAAACATGAAACACATTGTGAACTCCACACATGGAATCGGGAAGGTCCAAACGGTAAGCTAGTTTCCCAATTCGTGCCACGACTGCGAATGGTCCAACATACCTTGGACTAAGCTTCCCTTTAGTGCCGAAACGCACTACGCCTTTAGATGGCGAGGCTCTCAACAGAACTTCATTTCCCACCTCGAATTTCAAATCTCGTCTTCTGACATCAGTGTAGCTCTTACAGCCGGCTCGGGCGACCAACAAATTCTGCTAACCTCGCCACTCTAGCCATCGCTTGCTTTAACCCGATCGGGACCCAAGACTGCCCGCTCTCCAACCTTATTCCAGCACAACGGGGATCTGCACTTACGCCCCATAAAGAACCTCGTATGGTGTAGCTCGAATACTGGAATGATAACTGTTGTTATAAGCAAACTCTGCCAAAGCTAAATGCTCTTCCCAATTCCCTTTCCAGGATAAAACACAACACCTGAGCATGTCGTCTAATGTCTGAATGGTGCGCTCAGACTATCCATCCGTTTGGGGATGAAAGGCCGTGCTAAAACGTAGTTGTGTGCCCAATGCACTATGCAGACTCTCCCAGAATTTGGAAACGAACTTGGCATCTCGGTCAGAAACAATGGTCTTTGGCACTCCGTGCAAACGCACAATTTCTCGTACATAAAGAGGAGCCAAATCGCTTGCCGAATTGGTTGTACGAATAGGAATGAAATGTGCAGACTTACTGAACCGGTCCACAATTACCCAAATAGCATCCTTTCCTCGCTGCGTGCGAGGTAAACCAACCACAAAATCCATAGATATATCGTCCCATGGCCAAACTGGTACCTCCAAGGGTTGCAACAGTCCTGCTGGTCGCTTGTGCTCAGCCTTGACCCGCTGGCACACCCCACATGATGCCACATATTGTGCGATATCAATTTTCATCCGTTTCCACCAGAAACTTTTCTTTAAATCTTTGTACATCTTGGTCTCACCAGGATGTACGGTATAAGGAGTACGATGGGCCTCTTTCAAAATCTCCAGTTTAACCTGAGACTCCTGTGGCACAAAGAGGCGTCCTTTAAATCGCAAAGAATCAAACTTGTCCACACTGAAGTGACCTGGCTTGCCCTCAGCACAACGCTTCCTCACTCGTTGGAGCATCTGATCTTGCTACTGTGCTACTCGCACCCGATCTGGAAGAGCTGACTCTAAAATCAACTGAGTCTCGGTATGTGCGGTACCCGCAAAGCAGAAGGAAATATCCATACGCTCAAAGTCAGCAATAAGACAACTGAGGGTAGGAGGTGTCGCCTTGCGACTCAAGGCATCAGCTGCCACATTAGCCTTGCCGGATGGTATCAATAGTAAGATCATAGTCCTTGATCAACTCTAACCATCTCCTCTCGCCTCAAGTTCAAGTCCTTCGGGTAAAGATGTATTTGTGCTCTTGCGGTCGGTGAATACATCACAAGATTCGCCAGACAAATAATGACGCCAGATCTTCAAGGCATGAATCAACTGCAGCAAGCTCTAGATCATGGGTGGGATAATTACATTCATGTTTCTTCAAATGTCTCGATGCATAGGCAATCACTTTACCATCCCGCATGAGTACACAACCAAGTCCAACTATGGACGATCCGAATAGATAGTGAACCTCTTCCTGTGCTCGGGAAGAGTAAGAATTGGAGCGATCACTAATCTATCTTTCAAAGTGCAAAAGCGTGCTCACAAGCATCAGACCACTGGAACCTAACACCTTTCTGTGTCAACTGGGACATTGGTTTAGCAATGGTTGAAAAACCCTCCACAAACCGCCAGTAATAGCCAGCTAAACCCGAAAACTCCTTACTTCTTTGACATTGGTTGGTCTCTTCCACTCTACCACCGTCGAAATCTTGCTAGGATCAATCAAATACCCTTCGATTAATAACGTGACCCGAAACCCAACTTCGTAAATCCGAACTCACACTTCTTGACTTGGCATAGAATTGATTCTCTCTTAAAGTTTCAAGCACCAACCGCAAATGGTGGGTGTGATCCTCTTCCGTCTTAGAATAAATCAAGATATCATCTATGAATACCACCACAAAATCATCAAGGTATTGATGCAACATCTTTATTCATGGCTTCCATGAAAATCGCAGGAGCATTCGTTAGTCCAAAAGACATAACTTTATACTCATAATGACCATACCTCGTAGAAAAGCCGCTTTCTCAATATCCCGCCACGAACTCGAATCGATTATAACCCGATCGAGGTCAATCTTGGAAAATATCCTAGCTCCTTTCAATCGGTCGAAAAGATCCTTAATGCGAGGCAAAGGATATTGTTCTTCACGATCGCTGATTAAGCGCTAGATAATCCACGCATATCGCCACCGCCATCTTTCTTCTTAGTAAAAAGAACAGCGCCCCCATGGCGATACGCTACTGTTGAATCATACCTTTGGACAAAGAAGTCGTCCAATTGTTTCTTCAATTCTTCCGAAATGGCCGAGCCAATCGGTAAGGAGACTTGGACAAAGGCCGAGTTCCTTAATAAGATCAATCCGAACTCCACTTTCCTCACCGAGGCATTCCGGAAGTTCTACAGAAAGACATCGGAAAACTCCTTCACAATGAAATCTCCTCAATACGCGCAAGAATCATTCTTTTCATTGAGGAACAAAGTAATCCGATGGTCGATGCACGACGGCTAGGGAATAGGTTAGCCAAAGACAAAATCGACTCAGACGGTGCCTTTACGAATACCGCTTCTTCACCTAAGGGGCTAGTAAGGTCACCGCCTTCCAAAACAACAAATCTTGGCACGGTATTGGAATAACGGTCCATACCGAATAACATCGAAGGTGCCAATTGAATAACCATAAGATTCGTAGTGAAAACCTCATCATCAATAATTATAGAACAACCGGGACAGACGGTAGAGCTAGAAATAAGTCCTCCTGGGGAGCTGACTACCACTGACTCAGAAATAAGCTGAAAACTCAAACCCACTTTTCTAACAAACTCCAAAGACACGAGCGAGTAAGTAGCCCCGAATCAAACAAAGACAAAGGCATCATGCGAATCCACTAGTAAAGTACCTGTCACCACATCAGGACGTCCCAAAGTCTCAGGGGTGGGCATGGCGTAGACCCCCTGATGCACCGGTGCAGAAGACGCACCGACACTCTGCGACGGAAAGCTGGAAACAGCTGCTGGAGGGACAAACGACGGAGGTGCAGATGGTGCGGGATTCCAATAGAACCCTCTAGGAGGCGCCGGGGTAAAAGCTGCAGGTGGAACCCATGCTGGCGGGTACTGTGGTGCAGGAACTGCTGTCAGAGTCTGAACTGAACCTCTGTGGAAACTGGAGGAAGAAGCTGCTGGGACGGCCTCCCATTTGATGATACTAGCTGGATTTTCCTTGCACACGGAGGACTTGTGGCCCTCCCGACCGCACTACTGGCATGTTCCCTTGAAGGAACATTCTGAAGCTCGATGCCCGTCACCACACCGAAAACACTTCATGCCCTGACCTGGAATAGGACGCAACTGTGGGGCGAAAGATGAAGAACGTGGCGCCGAAGAGGAAGACTGCCACTGCTGAACCGGACGGGAGTTTTGGTTCTTTTGAAACCTCTTAGCAATGGTCGTGAAAAGACCCACCTCCTCCATCAAACTCCGCTTCACCACTACCGGATCCACCGGTAGCAACAGAACCACTAGCAACATGCCCTTGCGACGAAGGAGCTCTTTCCAACTCCATCCCTCTAGCCTGCTCAACCACTGAGCTAAAATCACGTAGACCTGTCGCTCCCAGAATTTGACGATACTCTGATTGAGGCTCATGCCGAACCTCTTAGCCTTCTCTTTATCATCACTTGCCACGGTGGTACAAAACGCACTGCATTGTTGAACCCGCCTCATACTCGAGATCATCGCCATCTTCCCTTGCACAAAAGTCGAGGATTGCTCCATCTTCTCAATGAAGGAGTCGGGATAAAGCGTGTCTGAACCTCTCCACAAATACCTCCCAAATAACAGACCTGCTACCGAGTCCCGAAGACAGACTCCTTCCCACCAGATGTCGGTCCGCCCTTCACCGAAGGCCACAAATCGCGCCTTCGCGCGGATGCCGCTCTAATGCCCCAAACCGACGCTCCATGTACCTCAACCAGTCCGCACTGAACGGTGTGCTGCTCGTCAAAAGTGTCGAGACGGCGACATCCACTCACGGAGGCTCATCCTAACCTCGGGTGGAACAATGAGCGACAATGAGTTCCGCCACAGCCGCGCCACCGCAGGAATTACCGCCTGCAATTGTTGGCGGAGTTGTTGATTCTCCCTTATAAGGTTCTGAATAAGATCTGCTGTTGCGGCCGGTGGCTCAGCGACCGGAGGCGCAGTTGAGGCAATCTCCTCGATCAAAGACCACCAACCCTTTAGGCGAAGACGATGCAATTGCGGACGCGCCACGACCACGACTACGGGTCGGTGGGCGACCACCACCACCTCTACCTCTTGCCATCTATGAACAACACAACAGAAAGAAAACCAAACACTTAGCTCAACGAACTGATAAACAAAATAATTGGAACATAACCAGATAATTGCGGAAAATAATGGTTTACCCAACCCTTCCTATTGTGCACAGTGTATCATTTTAATATTATAACCACGGACCTGAAGCCCGCTCTGATACCAACTGTAACACCCTGACTATAAGGAAGTCAAGATGTCACCTACAACCACTAATCTTTAGGAAATTCACAACAATAAGTATTACTAGATGTGGCGTACCACAAGAATATACGCGAACATGAAATCATCAATATGTTTAATCAACGGGGTGGAAATAAATATTTCAGGGAGATATGGTAAATACGGCCAAGTTGGCTTATTACAATTCAACACAGGGCATAAGTAGAAGATAATATTAAGTTCTCAAATGTTTTGGATTATGGTAGTGAGTGCATCGTGTTGAACTACCCTCCATGAAACCGCTCTTCCTTGTCATTTACCTAAATAAAACAACAAAGCAAGAATGAGCCAATGACTCAGCAAGTACTTGAAAGTAACAATCAACATCCAATGAACCATATACACTATCACAGATTGAACATTTGTTGGAAACAATTCTTACGAATGAATGTAATGAAATGATGCAATGAAGGAAGTGGACATATCGCAGCATATACCGGTATAGCGAGTGAAACACCCGTCGGTGTTCACTAAAAGTTTCCGTATGAAGAACGTTTCATACGGCCGTCCAACGTGGCCCACATTGGAATGGTGGACACACGTACCCATTCTGGAATTGATGGGGTTTCAGATGCCCATACTGGAATTGATGGGTCTTACAAGAAAAATCCACTTTCGTGGTCATTATGAATTAATGCATGACATGATGTGATCTCATGGTAAGTTTGAACATCAAGCATTAATGGAAAGAAATACACATGGCATTCAACTACACATGCAAACAAGTATAACCATGTACACACACATCACATATTGTATCAATAATAGTATACAAGTACTTGCCTGCCGCGCTGCGACGGGTTGGGAGGTAACTGAGATACCCCTCCACTCACCGCTTCACCGCCTACAATATAAAATAATTAAAATGAGGACAAACGAGTAAGACATTGCTACACGTGCCCTCCCACAATCTCTAACCAAACCAACCAAACAAAAGGTTCAATTTGATCCATTCGCCCAAACATTCCAAATACCCCTAAACTGGCAGTTTTACTAGAAAATTTACCAATAAATAACCGTAGGTCCAAAAGACCTGAAACTAGTGCTTAACTTCTCTTAACGTAACTGGCTACGAAACTCTAGTTTATGGTAAACTCTAATTCGACCAAAACAGGGGTCTAACCATCCGATGAAAAACTATAACCGCAGTCTGCCCAGAATTCAGAACAGCCCTAAATAAAAGGCTCTAACTTTTAAACCACTGATCCAAATAAAGTGATCTTTATCATCCTGGAAACATGGTGAAATTATGTTCATAAACCTAGTTGGGTGGCCGACCTGGTTCTGACTCTAACTAGATCAAAACCTAGGTGAAACCGACTATACCCAGAATTTCTGACAGACAGAGCAGTACGTGGTAAAACAGTCATACCTTTTAAACTACTGGGTGAAAATTCGTGATCCAGGTGCCAAAAGAAAGCTAATGAAACCAGGATTAATTCTCCAGAAGACATAGATGTCCAGTTCGGCCTCTACGACACCCAAAACTGAGGTACAACGTACTGGACAGAATCAATCTACTGACAGAATTAAAACGAAACTACAAATCCAATCGGATTCTCAACTCTAATGGAATCAAACAACGAATCGGATGTCTAATTACCCTTGTAGACCAGTAGGACAACGATGATCCGCTGCACACGGGCCTTCCTCTCTTCCCCTCTCTTCCCTCTCTTAGGGCCGGCCACCGGGAGACGACGAACGGGCGTCGACGTCGGCGGGGAACGGAGATGTTGGAGGGGATCTCGAGGAGGAGCGACGGGGATCACCGGAGATGGCACCACCACAGCGAGGAGGCACCAAGGAGCAGCAAGGGAGCCGGCTTTGGGGAGGGGAGGAGGCGGCCAAAGGGGAGGGAGGAGAGGCGGCTAGGGTTTGGGGGGGGAGTGGCGCCCCTTTTGGCCGCCCACATGGGCGGTCGGCCCTCTTGGGCCACAGGTCATGGATCATGCCAAAGTTGACGGAAAATAACATATACCCCCCCGCTGATTGGAAAAATCCGACGAAAACTCTTTCTTTTACTCCCTCCGACTTCTTTCTTTTTACCGATTCGGTTCCGGTGTATTACAGGAACTCTCATTATGCAAATTATCAAACGAGTAACTGAGTCGCTCTTTTCCAATGAGAAAGATGGAACAACCTTGGAAATATCAATATTGCCAATTTACAAAGATCACTCGTAGTAACAGCAATTCAACAATCGAAAAACAATAATGTTTTCGGAGTACCATTAAAGGCCTACTTAAACTCGTCTACCAAGAATCATGAACCCAAGAGAAATTCATCAATCACCACCAGACAAGAATTTGTCAAATTCAAAAATCAAGGAAGAGACCGACTTACTAAAGCATCCCTAGAGAAATATGCAAGATCAATACACACTTAATAAAGAACTTGCAAAAGAAGTCTTCCAGTACCGAGATTCCAAACGAACGAATGAATTAAATTTTCCCAACAGGGGTAAAACAGGTCTTTTGTGAAAAGATAAATCTTGTAATGGAACTATGCTCACGCGGAGCAGTAATATCACAATAGTCGAAAGTACAATAACTGTTTCAAAGAACGATCAGAAACCTACTGGAGCTTGCCCTCCTCATTATAACCCTCCTTTCAAAAGAAATTCACGAACTACAAGAAACTACAACCAGAAAACCAGATAAAAATTTGAGAAAGACAACAACTTCAACAATGAGCTCAGGCTCAACACAGAACTATGGAATAGGGGTAAAAACTTCTCTTCTCTCATACCACGAACAGTGGTGTAGCCTGGCAAAACCCAGGACAACAACCACGAACTCAACTGCTCAACGTCCGCTACCGATACGCATAGCTAATGCAATCAATTATGAATATATAGGATCATCTCATGACAATCATAAAATAATTCATAGATATAGGATACCACATCATGTCACAGATTAACAACATGAGAGATAGTACAGAAACAATTCTACACAGTACAACATAATGAACCAAATCACTAGAAATGCGGAAGCAATGGATTTCCCAAACCCCACCTACTGTGCAGAGTGTGTCATTTTAATACTTTTCTACTAACCACGGACCTAAAGCCCGCTCTGATACCAACTGTAACACCCTGGCTATTCGGAAGCCAAGATGCCACCTAAGGATACAACATATGAACAATTTACGGAATAAGATTCAATATGCATCTATCCAAATATCAATAACAGGATAACGAGGTGAAAGCAGCCAATACATCAGTGGCGAATAATTAAAAAACTAATCATGGAACGACATGACATGAAGTTTAAACATTACTTAATACAGTCCATCTCTCATCAAGGAATATCAAAGTTGAAACCATTAATGAAATTATCAAGTAATGTTCTGTGTGCAACGTGTTGGTCTACTCCCTTCCCAAAATCATCAACATCAGGGTGGATCACCTAAATAACATTGAAAGCAAGGGTGAGTCGAAACTCAGCAAGTACCATATTAGAATAATCAATCAAATAGTGGACAAATCAATTCAATTGAATTATGAACAAATCTTGCATCACATACATGATTGAATGGAATGAATACATGAATGGATGGAATGAAAGAATGCACTGAAGGAATGGACTAATCACAACTTATACCGGTATAGCGAGTGTAACACCCGTCGGTGTTCACTTAAAGTTACCGTATGAAGAACGTTTCATACGGGTGTCCAACGTGGCCCACATTGGAATGGTGGATCACACGTACCCATTCTGGAATTGATGGGTTTTCAAATGCCTATACTGGAATTGATGGGTCTTTCAAATGCCCATACTGGAATTGATGGGTCTTTCAAAATTCCACTCCCGTGGACGGAAATTAAAGCATGTATGAATGAAATGAAGCAAGTAATATGAATGTCATCATCTTTTCTCAATTATCAATTTGAAACATATCAACATCATGAACAAGTGCAAGAACATACACGTATACATCACATTATCATGCATTCAATTGAAAACACCACAAGTTAATATGCGATTTGTTATGCATCTTTGAATATGAATGTTGAGTAACTTCGTTGATTGAAAACATGAATCATAGAAACATTATCATGAATACAAACACATCATTCATCACCGCCTACACAAGTGTTCCCGAAATAAGAACAACGTGGAAATACATTGCTACCGGTGTTCTACAATATCTCCTGACTACCCAATATACCGCACAGACCCGAATTGAAAATAAACTATTCACCAGATTTCATTCTTCCGATCAGCGGTGCGAGAAAAAGCATATTTAATTATCTGGAATTCTAAATGACCCGAAACTAGTGCCCAATGAATCTTAACGCACGAAACTACGAAACTCTAGTTGGCGGGGTTCTCTGATTCGGCCAAAATAGAGGACTAAACAGCAGTTGAAAACACTAACAGATATCTGCCCAGATTTAAGAACAGTGGTAAAGAAAATAACGTAACTTTTATTGTACTGATCCAATGGAGGTGATATTTATCAACTTGGAAAGATAATTTAAAGGGCTACAATAACGTATTTGGGTGGGAGTTCTGAATCTGACTGTAACTAGATCAAAACCGACGAGCAACCGACAGGCTCCAAAATCTCTGACAGACAGAGTAGTGTGCGGTTAAAAATTCATATCTCCTAAACCACAGGGTGGAATCTCGCGATCTCGGTGCCAAAAGAAAGCTAAGGAAACCAGGAACATAACTCTAGGAGATGAAAACCCGTGATTTGGCCTATAAGTAATTCATAATGGCCCGACAACAAATCTGCCAAAACACGTCAGCTGTCCAGGATAGTCGCGGTAAAACTACCATATCTCCTAAACCGTCACTCCAAATCAGATAATCTCGGTGCCTAAAGAAATCTAAGATCAAGGGCTACAACTTTCTGAGAGGTGGGAAGATCAGAAAACATACGGAACTTACCCAAATCTGATGAACAAATCTGGTGCACGACAGGGAGGAGGGTGGCGGCCGGTTGGAGAGGGGGAGAAGGGGGTGGCGGCTTGGGGAGGGCAGTGGGGAGAGAGAGGGGATAGGCTAGGGTTTGGGGATGAGGAAAACCCCCCCCCTTGGCTGGCCCCTCTCATGGGCCCCTCCTGGGCTGCGGCCCAGGCCCAGGTTGTCGGAAGATCGCTGAAAACCCCCCGCCGATTCAGAAAATTTCAGTTCTTGTTTGCATTTTCCCTCCCCAGCTATTTTTCTAATTACCCGATCCGAATCCGGGGTATTACATAAATATTTTGGGATTAGCTATTCACCAATTTGATTATATCCACTTTGCTCATCATATTGCCACGATCTTGTTGTCACCTTAGCTTGGTAAATTATTAGTTAGTATTATCATAGCACCAATGTGGGTTGGTTAGATATGAATAGTCTGCTTCGCCTTGCAATGTGTTATTGACGTCATTTTAAGTTGCTAAATCTAAACTTAACTAACTGATAGTGGAACTTTGTGTAAAAAAATGTGTGTTGTGTGTTGTTGCTCGTTGATGGCATATGATGCACTTAATCAACAGGGTGGAAAAAGATTTAGACCGAGGTGAGTGGAAATAATTATGATATGGTGGAACTTCGTGCTTGGGAAAGTATGAATCTTGGAAATTTGGTTAGAAATTGGGCAGTTTCGCCTTGGTCAGTTAAGGACTTAACTTTGTACGCCATTGAACAGAGCCACAACTGTATGACCACATACCTGGTATGGGACATGTCTAACTTAATAAGCTACAGAATCTTGACATTAATTACTTAGGCATTTATGTTAGATTGTGTGCTAGGGTGGAGGTATGTACTACTGTGTAGGGTCACACTTATGAGCAGTTCGCGGGCCGTCTACAGGTCCAACGCTGTGTGTCGGATCAAAGCACTTTGTCAAGGTTGGTACGACGGGAAAACACATCGAGAGGATCAATTGTCAAGGTGAAGTTTAAAAAATATTTCGTTATGATTGGTACTAGCTACACTAGTTATATCTTGTGGGTAAAGTACACAAACCTCTGTAAAGTGTTAATCAATCTATTTGAATAGTTGCATTCACGGTCATGGACTTGCTCGGGGATTTCACACGATAAGTATATTTTCATAAGACCATTTGGGAATGGACACTATGTGTAATACCCCGAAGGTGATTCGGCTTATTAGAAAAAGTTTCGGAAGAGGGAGCTAATCGAAAAACCAGAATCATCTTTTCACCGAGGGGTTTTCTGTGATTTCACGGCAACCTGGGCCTGGACCACGGCCCAGGAGGGGCCCATGTGGTGGCTGGCCATAAGAGGGGGGGTTCCCACCACCCAAACCCTAAACTCCACATTTCTCTCCCCCTCCCCCCCTTTGGAGCCGCCGCCCCCCTTCCCCCTTGCTGTTCACCGCCTTGTACGTCGATTTTGGAAAAGATGCGTTCATTTTCTGTCCTGTCCATCCCTTAGAAAGTTGTAGGCATTCTTCTTAGCTTTCCATAGCCACCGAGATCACGTGATTCTGCCTTACGGTTTAGGAGATATGATTTTTTTAGTGCGCGCTATTCTGTCTGTCTGACGAGAAAGATCTGTCGGCTTGATCCTAGGTTTTGATTTAGTTAGAGGCATTTCCAGAACCTCCACCCAAATAATTTATTGTAGCCCTTTAAATTATCTTTCAAAGCTGATAAAGATCATCTCCATTGGATCTGTATAATGAAAGTTATGATATTTTCTTTACCACTGTTTTGAATTTTGGGCAGATAATTGTTAGTGTTTCATTATATTGTTTATACTACTGTAGAGGCCGAATCTGGGGTTTTGCCCTTCTAGAGTTTTATTCCTGGGAACGTTAGCTTTCTATTGGCACCGAGATCAGGAAAATCCTATCTGTAGTTTGAGAGATATGAATTTTTGATTACGAACTGTTTGGTCTGTCTGAAAACTGAGGTCAGTAGGTTTGTCCCTCGGTTTTGTTCAAATTAGGTGCCGAATCAGAACCTTCACCCAACTAAGTTATTTTAGCCCTTAAAATTATCTTTCCAAGCTGATAAGAATCATTCTCATTGGATCAATAGGTTGAAAGTTACGCCATTTTCTTTATCTCTGATCTGTATTCTGGACAGACGTAGATGGGTTGTGTTTAGCTGTTAATTAGCCCTCTGTTTTGGCCGAATCAGGGGATTCCGCCAACTAATGTTTTGTAGCCTGATCTGTTAATATTCAGTGAGCACTGGTTTCAGGTCTTTTGGAGTTACATATAATTAATGGTGATTTTTCTAGTATCGCTGCCAGTTTAGCGGTAATCGGGCTGTTGGGTAAACTTGGTAAAAATTGATCCCGTTGTTTGGGTGGGAGAGATAGAGGGGATGGAAGGGCTCTTGTAGCAATGTCATACCTTGTTATTCTTATTTCGATTATACATTTGTGTAGGCGGTGAGGCGGTGAGTGGAGGGGCATCTTCGTGTCCTTCTATTACGTCACATCGCGGAAGGCAAGTACCCTATGCTGTTTGGTGATGTTTCCAATTGTTTGCTTGATGTTGGGATAAATTGTGAATGCCTTTTTCTATCCATCCTGATGTTTATTTCATTTCAAGAAGATGATTCTTGTGATTAAAGAATTAGCATTCATTTCAGTTGTTGCATTCCATTACATGCAACTAACTTGTGTGGCATTCTTGATATATTATGTTGTGTGGGAATGCATACTCATACTTGTTTACACATGTTGTTGAATGCCATGTGTCTTTTCCAATAATGTGTGATATTCATTCATACCATGAGAAATCATCATGTTCATTCATAAAATTCATTATGACCACTAAGTGGAATCTTTTAGTAAGTCCCATCAATTCCAAGATGGGCATTTGAAAGACCCATCAATTCCAAAGATGGGCATTTGAAAACCCACCATTCCAATGTGGGTAGTGTTGACCACTATTCCAATGTGGCAACTTGGACACCCGTATGAAACGTTCTTCATACGGTGATTGGGTCCGTACTTTGTGAAGTATGCTTAAGTGAACACCGACGGTGTATCACTCGCTATACCGAGATATGCAATGATAAGTCCATACCTTCAATGCATTCTTACATTTCATCCATTCATGTATTCATTCCATACATACATGTATGTGTTCCAATAATTGTTCGTAATTCAACTGAATTGTGTTGTCCACTCCATGCTTGATTATTCTTGTTTAGTACTTGCTGAGTCTTCGACTCACCCTTGCTTTGTATGTTTTAATTAGGTAATTGAGGAGGACGACAAGATGATTTGGTGGGGTAGTTCGGCACACTACACTTCACTTTTACCCAACCAGAATAATTATTATTACCTTCACCAAGCCAACTTGTTAAATAAATTTCCGTTTGTAATAATCCAACTTTGGTATTGCTTGACTGTTCGTGGTATTATATCTGTTTATCCATTCTTTTCCATGAATCTGGTGATCGTTTATTGTCATTCTTTAGAAATTATTGTTGATTGAATCTGTATAAACCAGCTTTAATGCTATTCTTAGTAGTTTGATAGTTTTGCGTAACATCTTGGCTTCTGAATAGCTAGGGTGTTACACTATGTGCTTCAAGTCATATGGTTGTGTGAAAGAAATTGATTAGGCTTTGCGTCCTTTGTGAAAATAATTATTAAACTACTATTGTTTATTTATTTTCAATTACACTTTTAAACTATTATTTGTATTCAATCGCAAGTGTTTACTTTTTGCAAAATAACCATGGAAGCTATTTCCTTCGGAATAAGCCATCATCTATGATTGTATTATGTGGTACAACTAGTTGAGTACTCTGAGTACTCATTCTTACTGCAATCATTTAGCTGAAGTGCATGAGTCATCGTCTACCTTCGAGGAGGAGTTTTATGAGGATGATGATCGCTAGGTATTGATCCCAGTCGGTTACATACGACAAGTCGATGGGTTCCCGCTGGAGTTATTTTTGTTTCGCTGCTGTTTCTTTATTTAGTGTCAGTTCTGCATGGCTTCATAAGTGTAAACTTGACCAAAAGGTCACAATCGTTATTTATTAATAAAATCAGTCGTTTATTATTATAGTCAGCTTGCGTGGAATGATATTCATCTATGTTGACACTTTGTGCACTAGAGTGATTCTGGACTAGTGCATTATACACAGAGGGTCTAGATTTGCATATTTGGGTCCCGATAGATGACCTCCTAACACAAGGCTAACCGTCAAAATTTCCAAAATGGATTTACCATCCATGAAATCATTTGGTAAAATATTTTGAAAACAAAACCAAGTCTAATCTACGAAAGTCTTTGCTCAGCATGTCCATGATCGTGGGCTTGGCTATTCGAATAGTTTTACAGTCTGTAGAGGTTGTACAATTTTACCCACAAGAGATAATCATTTTATAATGTATGGTTCACACCCTTCCATTGGTGTGCGACTATGAGATTATCATAAGGCCTTTACAATGCGTCATCCCAAAGTTGTCATGCCCTTCGCTAAGGTTTCACCACCGTTGGACTAACCATCCAGCCGGAAGCCCTCTCTGCGCCATGTGGGAATAAATTGTCTAACCGACGCCCCCACAACCGAATGGCACGACCAATAGTGAGATGTTGCAAATTATTTTGCCAGGTCTATCCCATACCAGACTTGTGGTAAAATGAAAGAGCTTTATAATCTGCATCTCACAGACTGATCCTCAATCGACTTGGGCAACTTCCAATAAAATCCTAGTATTGGCCATTAATTGAATCGATACCGTGCATCGTCTCGCACCAACCTTACAACCATTTCGCCTAAGTCTAAACCAGTTTTTATTTTATTTTATTTTTCAACTCATTTGTAAACTTCCATGGCATATCATTGCCACTGATAAAATTTTAAACTATAGTTGATATTTGGCTATAAATTCCCAAATCAAACATTTCAGTTATAAGCATGGCTAAGCATATTTTTCCAAAGTGTTCTAGTTCATACTATTGTACCAACTAAATTTTATCTAAGGTGACAAGATATGGATATTTCAATGTCAAAAGTTGGCCATACAAATGTGTTGTGATTAACTAAAATTTTACGGCATGCATTTAAATTATATTGAATAGAATTAAGCATGCAAAAATAATTTCAAATATAATTTAAATAATTTGAAATACTGGAATTAAACATGATCAAACGATGTAACTTGTCTTGCTCAATTAATTGTTGTTCTTGGTTAATGAAGTAATTTGGCTCTGTATAAACGTTGAAATCTATACACAAAATAAGCCAAATACGGGTGATGGGGCACATGCCACGCAAGTGTGACACGCAAGGGCTGACGAGGCGCATGCAGCTAAGGTGGTGCGTTCAAGGCGACCACGTCAGCTTGAAGCGCGGCAGCGGCTTTAGGACCAACGGTTGTTGGCGAACGGTAGCCAGTGGGTCACTAGAGGTGGACGAAGATGGCTGGGGGTGAAGAAGGAGTGGTGGCGCGGCTTGGGTCACGACTCTTGCCTACAGATTTTGAAAGAACCAAATGTAACACCCCGGCTATTCGGAAGCCAGGATGCCACCTAATGGGACGACATACTACTCAATTAATAAAAAATAATATCACAATAAGAGACAATATCGAATAACCAAGATAACAATCTAGAGTTTACTATCAGTTCATCAATATATTAAAACAAGAATTAACCATAGAGAGAAAGATGAACATCCAAGTGACATTTATTACAAATCATCACATTATAATTAAACCAAATAAACGTAAATAGAATCTTAATAAATGTATGATTTATTCATGTGTGTGGAACGTGCTGGACTACTCCCTCCCGCTAGCAACAAGATCACCGGAATTCACCTAAACAAATAAAAACAAGGGTGAGTCGAAACTCAGCAAGCACAATGATTATATCACAAAGGGTTCTGAATCAGAAGAATATGCCAAGTAAAAACAATTGCATCCATGAGTTTGTGAAGGCATGGTATGAATGTATGCACTGAAGGAGAATGAACCTCTCACGTGATTATACTCTAAGATAACAAGTGACACACCGTCGGTGTTCACTAAAGCCCGCCCTTAACCAAGAGCGGGGACCCAAGTCCGTATGAAGAACGTTTCATACGGAATGTCCAAAACTGCCTACTTTGGAATGGTAGATCTTACATGCCCATATTGGAATTAATGGGACTTAATCAAGTTTCCACTCCCGTGGACGGCAAAGGAAATATGTGTGCATGGAATGAAATGCATAACTTGAACTTCATCTCAATTTATCACAGAAGAAGGTATTGAATTCTACCACATCATGCTCAAATGACAGAAATATTCATAAGTTACCAAATTATCATGCATTCATAAAATTCACACAAGTTAAACATTGCACTTGCCTTCCGTGCTGTGACGTACTGGGAAGCAACGAAGGTGTCCTTCCACTCACCACCTCACCGCCTAAACAATCATTGTCACGGAATAAGGATAACAGGGTATAACATAGTTACACGAGTTCTACGATACCCTCTAATCAACCCACACGCCCAAATGTTCGTTTTGACGTCTACGCCAAAAGTCCAGATTATCGATCTATGGGCAGTTGTACGAGAAAATTCACCATTAATTATCTGTAACTCTAAAAGACCTGAAACTAGTGCTCGCTGAATCTTAACAGATCAGGCTACAAAACATTAGTTGGCGTAATCCCCTGATTCGGCCAAAACAGAGGGCTAATTATCAGCTAAACACAACCCATCTACGTCTATCCAGAATACAGATCAGTAATAAAGAAAACGGCGTAACTTTTAGCATACTGATCCAATGAGAATGATCTTTATCAACTTGGAAATATAATTTCGAGAGCTACAATAACTTAGTTGGGTGAAGGTTCTGATTCGGCCCCTAATTTGAACAAAACCGAGGGACAAACCTACTGACCTCAGTTTTCAGACAGACCGGACAGTTCGTAATAAAAAATTCATATCTCCCAAACTACAGATCGGATTTTCCTAATCTTGGTGCCAAAAGAATGCTAACGTTCCCAGGAATAAAACTCTAGAAGGGGAAAACCCCAGATTCAGCCTCTACAGTACCGTAACTTGCCGTGCAACGTTCTAAACTAATCTGTAAATTCTGGAATACTAATCTGACGCGACTCAAATGATCTCTACCACAACAAAAACCGATCAAACAATGAATCGAAGTGCTCGTTACCCTTGAAGACCAGTAGGACGACGATGATCCGCTACACACGGGCCTTCCTCCCTTCCCCTCTCTTCGCTCTCTTAGGGCCGGCCACCGGGAGACGACGAACGGCCGTCGATGTCGGCGGGGAACGGAGATGTCGGAGGGGATCTTGAGGAGGAGCGACGGGGATCACCGGAGATGGCACCACCACTGCGAGGAGGCACCAAGGAGCAGCAAGGGAGCCGGCTTTGGGGAGGGGAGGTGGCGGCCAAAGGAGGAGAAAGGTGGAGGCGGCTAGGGTTTGGGGGGGTGGCGCCCCCCCCCCTTTTTGGCCGGCCCCTACATGGGCCGGCCGGCCCCCTCTTGGGCCACTGGTCATGGATCGCGCCCAAAGTTGACGAAAAATAACATTTACCCCCGCTGATTGGAAAAATCCGACGAAAGCTGTTTCTTTTACTCCCTCCGACTTCTTTCTTTTTACCGATTCGGTTCCGGAAAGTTTTAAATCTCGTTTTCGAATAACATTCCCAGACATTCGAAACGATGCAACCTAGCTGGATTTATGAGGTATTACACCAAATCATCAAATTATTGCAGTTTTTACAGCCGGTTATCACCATGAGAGAGAGACGTGCTCTATTTAACTTATGGCCTTCTTATCGTAAACCATATTCCCTTTCCGATCTTTCACATGGAAAATTGCAAAACGGTTAAGAGAAAGAAGGAAATGATTTGGTGAACCTAGTTACATATGAAGTTTTACAACATTTGATAGTTTGATAGTTAGATGGCTGAATAACATATTTACATCTATTTACATGACCGCATATCTCAGACAATAAGTACCACCTGCATTATCCAGGTGTACTTTAGAATAACATAATTTTGTTAACCATGTAAAACACCTATTAATCTTCATGCGAGTTTTGAACTGAGATTTTCCTAAAATATAACCATCCAACAATTTTTGGAATATGATGGGTAAAAGTGGAATTTAGAGAGGAGCTTTTTATTAGGAAAGACAAACCATAATTTTACCTTTTTTAGATTAGCATAAAAAAATTTGTACTACTGATGGTTAGAGGAAATGTTTATGCAAATCATATGAAATAAGTTGTTTTAATCTATGTGAGAGATCTAGAGAGATGTGTTCTTTAATCATAGTATGCCTTGGAAATATGTAGTAAGTCCTAGATGATTGTATAATTTATTGTGCACATGAGGCAGATGAATGGGGTGCATGCAAGGAAAGCAAATAAGATGGGCTCATATTGATGAGGATATGCAGTGCATGTACACCTATTGGGGCTAGAGAGTAAAGAGGGAGGGCGGCCCAAGAGGAGAAAACAAGATCCATAAAGTTTCAATCAACATGGTGCTCGCTGCTCTGTCCATGAAGTTCATGAAGTTTTGTGCATCAATTCCATGGTTTCCACATAAATGCCCCAAGTTTTTAATAGAATTTTGAATTTGAGATTTTATTTGAATTTGAAGTTTAAACTTAGGTTTAAAATATATAGGTTAGTTTGGAAATCTGAGACCATAGATTTCTAGAGCTTGTCGAGATGATTGAAGTCGACTATTTACTTGCTCGATTTTGAGCTCAGAGTGAGAAGTTGTGGCACTAGAACTGTAATACCCCGGAATTTAATCGGGTAATTAGGAATTCAGCCGCGAGAAGAAAAGGCAATAAAAGAAGAGAAAATACCTGAAAAGAAAGGGGGATTTCTGATTTTATTCAACAACTTGGGCCTAGGCCGCGGCCCAGGAGGGGCCCAAGTGTGGCCGGCCATAAAGGGGGGGTTCCCATCCCCCAAAACCCTAATCCCCTCCCCCTCTCCCCATTCCTCCCACTTGAGCCGCCGCCTCTCCCCACCTCTCCATGCTATGCGCCGCCTTACTCATCAGATTTGGGTACGTTGCATTCATTTTCTGACCTGATCACCTATCAGAAAGTTGTAGGTCTCGTCTTTATATTTCTTTTTGCACTGAGATCATCTGATTTGGACATACGGTTTAGGAGTTCTGGTAGTTTTACCGCGTCTGTCCAGGAGGGTTGACGTGAATTGGCAGATTGTCTTGTCTGGCCAATTTGAATTTTTTAGAAGCCGAATCAGAAATGCCTCCCAAAATGAATGTTGTATATAATTCTGTAAGCTTTCCAAGTTGATAAAGAACATTTTTTTAGAGTTGCGAATCAAAAGTTATGCAAGTTTTACCATTGTTGTTTTCTGTCTGTCAGATTGTTAGGACAGAGATCTTCACCTGAACATTAGGACTAGTAGGAGGCCGAATCAGGGGACTTGCCCAACTAGACTATTGTATCTGGTTTTGTCTTGATTCTATAGAGCCCAAGATCACCCTATTCCGAGTTGCGTACCAAAGGTTATGGTAGTTTTGGTGCTCTGTCCAGAGAACCCAACGTAAAAATTGATATTCTGTAGATTGGCTTGGTAGGGATAGTTCATTGCAGAATCAGAAGGGCTCCCCAACTAAGTTTATTTAGGTAATTTAATTAAATTTCCAGAAAGTCTGAGAACACGTAATTTGGATCCCGGTAGTAAAAGTTATGAATTTTATAAGTTGACTGTCCACTGAGGGGACAGATCGACGTTTAGGATTTGGGGTTGGAATCGAGTTAGACCCTTTCGCGGGTTCGAGTAGTCTGTTATATATTTTTTGCTTGGGCCCGCTATTGTCGCCTTAGTGTGCGTTAACTATTTATTCAGGTGGTGGACGGGTCCCGGGGCCAGCGCCTTCTGCACGTCCCACGTTCTCTCGCGGTTAAGGCAAGTGTGATTATGGTTATATTAGATATTACCGAATGACTTGATCGATACATTCAATGGTTATTTATATTGTTCATGATTGATTTGGTCATATGTCTGGTAATGAGCATGGACTTTATTGTTACGAGTTACGTGTTTATCATGGTTGAATTGAAAGTTAGAAGGACTATGTTTGTGAGTTTTGTAGTATGAGTAGGATATTCATATGTAATGTTGTTATGGATGTATATTGTTGTCAAATGGAGAATTCATACATATACATCATGTAGTTTATTGAAGTCTTGGTCATGTGTTGATCAAGCCAGTTGGGTCCCGTCATGTTGGTGACGGCATAGGTCCCCATGCTTGAAGAGCATGGGCAAGGGTCCTTATACTTACAAAGTATGGGCAAGGTCCCCGTGCGGATGGCACGAGCATGGGTGTGCATCGACGGATGCGCACTTTGCATTACCTGTAAAATGCAAAAGACAAAGATAAAGACAAAGAGCATAAATAGCATATGAGCAGGTTGCATGTCATGTGTATGTGGTTTATTCGGTGAATAGATTTGTGATGTATAATTGATGGGTTTCTTTCTTATACTGTTGTTACCAATTATTATGCTTGCTGAGTCTTTAGACTCACCCATTGTTGTTTGTTGTGTTTTAGGTACCTGTATGAGATCGGCATGCATGGGAGAAAGGAAAGGCTAGGGTAGTTGCACGCTCGCACTATATACACACAAGAGAATAAAAGGAAAATTAATTCATTAGATGGATGAATTACCTAAAACTCTGCTTACGATCATTACTTGATTGGATTAGACTGTAATAAAGGAGTTTAAAAAAATTGGATACTTGTGATCTACTTTCAGATGTCTATTTGACAAAGATGAATAGCCTATGTGGGTTATGTTTGGATCATTTTTTTAACTAGACTACCTCTTGTTTTATTTGCTTGTGGGAACCTCCAGTATAGTAACTATACAAAGGAGGTTCTGTCGGAATTTGGTAAATAGTTTTAGTTAATTATGTTTATCTTGTTATTTTAGTAGCATTCCAAGCTCATGTTGGGCTGGGGTGTTACAAGAACTGGAGTGGCCGAGATTCATTTGGAAATTATGAAAAAAGAAGTTCATGTGCGGCCTGGGCCAAATCAAGGCCGACCTAGCCTTGGCACGTACTGTTCATAAAAAGGGATTGGGGGCGACTACCCAAAACCCTAGCTGCTGCCACCTGCGCCGCATGCTGCCTAGCAAGGAAAAGAATAGAGAGAAGGAAGAGAAGGGGGGAGAAAAGAGAAGGAAGAGGAGGTAGGCCAGGGAAGGAGGAAGAGGAAGAAGGAAGAGGGAAAAGGAAGAGGGAAAAGGAAGAAGGAAGAGGGGGGGGGGGAAAGAAAATTTGGGGTTTCATTCCCGTGCCGTCTCCATCGTCCCTTCTTGAGGGTATCAATCTATGAACCTTTGCTGCAATAGTAGATTAGTGTTTAATCAAAGTTTTTCAGTAGATCGATAGAGGGATTGGTGGTTTGGTTATGCCATGTTTCGATCTAGTGCGCTGCTGAACCTTGTGAGAAGGTTTTGTGGTATCTATGTCCTATTTCATAGCTCTGCTGTATTATTAATATTGTAGGTCATGGTTTAAGCTTTGGTTTAGCGGTGTAAAAGTTATGCTTTTTGGAGCATTGTTGTCTAGAATTTCATCGCCATTAATTGCAGTCGTGTAGAATGCTTCATTTCGTACAATAGATTATCGAATTAAATTATAGTCATAACTAGGTTTAGTTATATAATTATCCATATTTTCCAGAAGTGGCAGAGTTTGCTATTTTCATGTGTTAGAAAAATACATATAAAATTGTGAAGTCTGTTGTTCTATAATGTTCCTGTTTGACTTTCAGGGTGAAAAAATGTGGATTTAGATGGCATAATAAAATAATTTGCAAAACTACGAAAGTGTAATTTTTTGTGGATTCCATAAAACAAGAGTTTGCTATGTTTGGAGCTCAGGAGTAAAAGTTAGGGTTGTTTGATCACCGAATAGCGGGTGAGTTGTCCGGTGAAGAGGGGTTAATTACGCCGAGTTTGCACGTAGGAGCGATGTTGAGTTGTTTGATGTTCATGTACTGTTGTTGCTTGTTTTTGAGGTAGATTATTGGTTTTGTCCAAGGAGTGTTTATTCGAGTTCAGTGCTGTATTTGCATCATTCCAGTTTCTGTGGCTAAAAGGCAAGTGCGTGGTAGAGCAGTGGATATCGTTTTATTTGCCTTGTCTTTACAATTAAATTGCCCTGACATTTATTTATGCTTATTTAAATGTCATGATAATGATGATGACATGATAACGATGACGACATGGTAACGATGATGATATGACCATGGTGGTGACTGGTAATGATGATAACATGATGATAATAGATCATGTTAATGAATAATGGAAAATATTACATCATTTGCATTCATCATGACATGATTGTACGAGCTAGGTCAGTGAGAAAGTCATGTAACTATTCCAGTCAGGCCGGTGAGTAATGTTACATGGCTTGTCCGGAGAGCTCTTGGTAAAATTCTATAGATGTAGGGACTCCACGTGTAATATCCCATTTAAACTTTAGAAGATTAAACGAATAAGAAATGAAATCAATAAAGTGGAATTTCAGCATTTAGAGACAGGATTAGAACTTGGGCCGAAAGCCCATCACACCTCAGCGTGCCGGGGGGCAGCCGGCCATTAAGTGGATCTAGGGGGCACCGCTTCCCCCAAACCCTAGTGCGCCGCCCTGCCCCTACCGCCCAGCCCACCCTCTACAAGCCACCACCCCTGCTGCTCCTCCCTGGTGCCCTATCTCCTGCTGCCCTTGGCCAGAACCTCCCCTTGCCGCCCTTGCTGTTGGCCAGAAGGAGGAAGATAAGTGGGGGTTTGGTCAGATGAGGAAGAGGAGGGAAGAGGAAAGGACAAAAGAAAGAGAAGAGAGGAAGATAAGGGTTTTGCACGAGTTTTCGTGATCAACGTCGTGTTCTCCAAGGGTAAAAATATGATAACCTCTAGTTGCCTCTAGATAAATTATTGTTCAATTTGTAGATCGATTGGTCCATGGGAAGTGTAGTTTTCGCTAAGCCCTAGTTCGTTGAGTTGCGAAGCAGAACCTTACGGGGGCAATTAGAGGTGTTTAAGTTCAGATTCAAGATTTTCGCTAGTTAGGAGAAATGTGGAGAATTTCATTAGCTTTACAGTAAGGTCTATAACACTAGATTTTATGTTGTGATAGAAACGTTGTGGCCTCGGGAAGGTTACTGCCAGAAAACGGATATCATTGGCAGTTGTCTTGAAGATGGGCTGATTACGCCTAGCAAATGAAGTAATTTAATTTTTTTCATAACTTGAATAAGCTATATAATTTTTACTAGATTCCATAACTTCTATTTTTATTACTTTTCAAGTTATATTAAAAAATATACGAAATTATGAAGTAGTATGTAACACCCTGGCTATTCGGAAGCCAAGATGCTACCTAAAGAACTATCTTACAACCAAACTGCGGAAGATTTTAGACTGTAACTCCTCTAAGTACATATAGAGACCAACTTTAATAGAATCATGGCAGGAATAAAGACTGAATTCATTAGAACATAATCAAGGAATGATTAAAACGAACCACTAGCATCATTTGACAAGACAGCATAACATGGAGAGAAATATCATGTAGTAGTAATCTTATTTATTACAGTTCCTCGGTTAACAAATGAAAGACATAATCGACATTATCAAGGAAAGTAAATTATGGTGAACTGTGTGAAATGTGCTTGCCTACTCCCTCCCAACAGAGTCATCATCAACAATCACCTAAATAAATACAGAAAACAAGAATGAGTCGAAACTCAACAAGTACAGTAAACAATTGAACATACAAGGTTAGGAACAAGTCTATCTCAATACAAAATCTGAACTTATCTCTGAACACTTATGAGTATGAATGGAATGAATGGATGCATTGAAGGGAAAGGACTACACACATGCTCATACCGGTATAGCGAATGACACACCCGTCGGTGCTCACTTAAGCCCGTACTTAACAAAGTTCGGGGATCCAATCACCGTATGAAGAACGTTTCATACGGGTGTCCGAAATTGCCCACATTGGAATGGTGGGTCTTACATACTCATACTGGAATTGATGGGTCTTAACAATTCCACTCCCGTGGACGGAACACGAACCATGCAAGAATGAAATGAATATATGCCATGAGTGTCACCTCTTTCATTCACATGGATTATCAACTAAGAACGAATAAATATCATGAAGTTTGAATCATGGATCATATAAATAACATCACATCAAAAACATTCAACTGTAAAACATGAAGTATGAACGTGGATCATAGAAGTAACATCGCATAAAAAACATTCAATTGTAATCATCATGTCTTAACACATTATACTTGCCTTCCGCGATGTGACGCACTAGGAGGCAACGAAGGTGTTTCTCCACTCACTGCCCCACCGCCTACACAAACAATTAATCGAAATAAGACTAACAAGACATGACATGCTACAAGTGTTTTACCAAAACCCTCTAACTAACCAAACATAGACAATGGCTCAAAATGACGTCCTAACTAATCAGCCCAATTTCAAATTTCTTCGATCGCAGCATGACGAGAAAAATCGTAATTAAATATCTGTAACTCATAATGACTTGAAACTAGTGCTCAGATACTCTTAATGCACCAGGCTACGAAACTCTAATTGGTGGGGTTCTTTGATTCGGCCAAACCAGTGGCCTAAACAACAGTTGAAAACAACTGACACACATATGTCCAGATTGCAGAACAGTAGCAAAGAAAATGATGTAACTTTCAATCTACTGATCCAATTGAGGTGATATTTATCAACTTAGAAATATAATTTAAAGGGCTACAAAAACCTATTTGGTTAGAGGTTCTGAATCAGATTCTAACTAGATCAAAACCGAGGAAGAGACGAGAGGGGGGGCCCGGGTGGAGGAGACGAGGGAGCGGCGGCGGTGGGCGCGGGAGGAGGGCCCGGGGCGGAGCGAGCGAGAGAGGAGAGGGGAGAGAATGGCGGCGCTGGGGAGAAAAGGGGAGAGAGGCCGGGCGATCGGGAGAGAGGGGGAGAAGGAAGAAAAGAGCCACGCCGGGGGAGGAAAGAAAGCGGCCGGGGCGATGGGCTGGGCCGGGAGAGAGGAAAAGAGGGAATGGAAGAATGGGCCGGGAGAAACCGGCCCAAGAAGAGAAAGAAAGAAAAAAGAAAGGGTTTGAAATTTGAAATTTGAAATCACAGTTTTGATTTTTGAAACGTTTGGATTTTTGAAAACCAAATTTTGATTTTGAAATCTCAAGCAAAAACAGGATGTTACAAACCTACCCTCCTTAAACGGAATCTCGACCCCGAGATTCGGCTACCCAGATGAGACGGGGAGCGTACCTCTCAATACTTCTGAAGTTGCTTGGGCTTCTTCAGCGGCGACAGGGTTCACTTGACCTTGGTTCCGGCTTGGCGCGGAAGCGACTCTGAATGCCTGTGATGTTGAATGACTTTTGCTTGAAGCTGAAGTCTGGCCTTGAGCTGGTGTGGCTTTGAAGTTGAACCTCACCGGGGTGACTGGTTGAGGGCATCTGTTGACGAAATGTCCCTTTTCTCCACAGTTGAAACAGCGAAGATGAGCTCTTGGGTTCCGCACTACAGGCTGCTTGACGGGGTGAGGAGGGCAGAGAACAATCTCACTTCTTTCCTTCTCTACTGAGGCAATTTGGCACTTCGGTGCGATCTGGCTATTATCTTCCAAAGTCCAACATTGATTATCTTTGCCATTTCCTTTTGCGATGAGTCCTGCAGCGACTTGAAAACAGGTCCTTTGCAACTCGACTGCCTTGATCAGGATTGGACGCATGAAACAATCTTTGGGGCAATGGTCTTGACCTTCGCAGAGAAAACACATGACTTTACTCATCGGGCACTCACCGGGCTGGTGATCCTTCTCACAATTGGGGCAGTTTACATAGCATTGGTCTGCCTGGTGTCCTTTTTCTCCACAACGTGTGCAGGCTACTTGGTTCACAGGGCAATCTTCTGGTTGATGGGGTTCCTCACAGCTGGGACAGTAGGGAACTGGACACGAGTAGCAATAGTGTCCAAATTCTCCACATGCGAAACATGCTCCCCTTGCAACTTGCCTTAATGGAGGACATAATTGGGCGACATGTCCTGTCTTGCCACATTCCAAGCAAGCGATTGACGGGGCTTCTGAGTTTGGTAGTAGAACTTCAGCAGGTACAACTTGCTTTCTGCTGGGACTCCTGATGAGTTCTTCGTTGTCAGAGTTGAGGTTGATGACGATGACGTTCCTTGTGGGTTCTTCAAGATTCCGCTGGGGACAACATTCCATACGGTGTCCTAGGTTGCCGCAATGGAAATAGTTGATCCTTTGACCTTGCTTCCTTTGGGGGCATTTATTGGCGAAATGTCCCGGATTCTTACAATGGAAGCAGATGTTGTCCCTCAGGGGTCTTCCTAGTGCAACGGTACCATTATCCTTGAGTAAATCTTGAGGTTGACGGGTGGCATGGTCTGTTCTGTCGTCTTCTGCACCACGTGCAAGGCGAAGCTTCTTCTGGGGGCATTTATTGGCGAAGTGCCCTTTATCTCCGCAGCTGAAACAGTATAGGTTAGCTGCGGGGTTGTTTGCTGCAGATCGTCTGGTGGAGCGGGGAGTGCGGAAAACAAACCAACTGGAGTGCGAGGTTAGCGTTGGAGCTCTTGGTGACTGTGCTGCAGATTGACTGAATGATGAGCTGCCGAGAAATGCTGACCACTGAGGACAGCTATCTTGTGGTCCTTGCGCTGACAACTTCCTTTTACAACTGGCACCACTTCCTTGGGCTGCTGGCCTCTTTGGTGCCATCTGGGGAAAACAGCTCAGATAAGATCGAGAGGAGATATATGAGGGTTCACTGGCCCTCTAGAGCACAATAAAAGAAACTCAAAATTCACAGAGGAAGATCGATCAATTACAATACAAAGCCTAGAATGGCTGCATTATATTAAGGGGTTAGGTGTTACATGACTCCGGAACACAGCATTTAGGCTATGCAAAGTCACGACACAAGATACACACACATCGTCTACAAAAGAAGGAAACAAAGAGTGCTTGCAACCAAAAGACTGCTAAAGCAAGCACTGCTAGCTAAACTAAGCTAACTACTCCCACATGGCGACGAAGACTTCGGGATCGGTCTCCCCTTCCTGGAGAGGCAGGTAGTAGTAGAAGGCGCTCGCAAGATCTAGGTGCATCCGCTCGGGCGGTTGAAGGCGGCGTCTTTGCGCCTTGGACCGCCGAACAACCGCTCTTGGAGGTCTCGGTGCAAGGTGTGAGCGATGAACTCACCCTCTCTGGCATAGAGGAAAACCTCCATGGTCCATGACTCTTGGTCCAGGGTTTGAGTCTTTCGACCTCTGAAGATAGGCTTGCGGAGGTAATCCAAGTGATGCATGAATTGGTGGAGAATGTCCACGAATTCAACTCCACCTTCTCCATGAGAGCAAAAGTCCCACGAGACATCGGACGACGGAGTTGCCATCTACAAATTTTTGAAACAAACGAGGGAATCAGACTGAGTACAAACTCAAGTGAAGTCAGGGGAAGTGAAGAACTAAGATAGATGAGTAAGAGCAATAAATACGTTATATTTTGCCAAAGCTTTTCATAATTTTTGAAAATAGGACTCAAGTCCTTAGGCTCGACTCACCTAACTAAAGATCCTACAACAAATGCTCGATACCACCTCTGTCGGACCGGATTTTCTAATCCGAATCCTCTGCGAATAATCGTGCTATTCCTGGATCGAAGATAGCACTCACAGATACATCATCAATCATTTCATACAATGGCGTAAAACCATACCATTCATTAATTTAACACATCAGAGTTTACATAGACCACATCGGGTCAAGTTTTACAATAAGGGCCGAACAGGCCAAAAGATTACATCACATAAGTAGCGGAAGCGACAACGGAAGCAAAAAGGGTGAGAGCACATCTCTCCACAGGCAAGTGACTGGGGAAACCTGTGTACATCCGATATTACCCGAAGACTCAAATAATATAGGACGCACCTAGGTACCAGCGGAGTCAGCTAGACTGGGGCGAGACTAGAACAACTAAGAACTAAACTACGCTTCAAGAGCTCCTGGGTCTTCAGGCATCTGGTTCCTCGTAGTAGTCGTAATCTCCAATATTTTCTGCTTCTGAGGGTTTGGGGGAAAGAGCGAGAATGAGCACAACTACCGTGCTCACGAGCCAACACACAGAATGCAATAGTATACATGCAAGGCTTAACAAGGATGGCTCTGGTTCTTTTATTTGCTAAAGCAACATTTTCAATTATCAATAAATACAAAGTCCTATGACATAGCATTTTAAACAGATTGCATTTTCATTAAAGAGATTAAGTGCAATATTAAATAACAGCGAAGGTTACCTCCACCTTATGCTTAATTTTGATAACGGTTACGTCCACCGATTATTAACACTGGATATGGCTACCCAGGAAAATTCAAAACAAGGGCTGGATGAGCCCAACACATTTCCATTCCACCCACAAAGATTTTTGAAAATAGAACTAACTCAGGTTAAGTTCCCATGTCTGCCTTTGACAAGGCGCGGTTGCTTAAAACAGTTTAGACTCGCAGAGGTTGTACATTTGTACCCACAAGAGATAATCATACTCGTTACTCCACATGATTCCTTAGTCATGTAGTTGAGCGATCGTCACAGTAACGTTTCGAACTATCTTGCCCCTTCCGTCATCTCACCTATATGGGGTTACGCCCATACGTTGTGCGGGATGTTCACCTCGTGATCGGGTAGTTGAATGGAGAGTCAACCTACCCTCGCCGCAAACTTCACCGTGTTCGGTGTCCCATTCAAGCCAAAGATACGCCCCACCGCTTGCACATTCCTCTTTCCCACCATGCGAGACGACATTCAAGGTTTGAAAGTTTTACTAAGCCAAGTTGCACTTTGCAGACTTGCGGTTGTACTTGTTTTACACAGGAGGTCATGACAAGATTAAGTCCTTAATTCATCTGGACGGTTCATACCACATACCAACCATTCTCGTGCTACGTCTGCACCCACCATTCTCTCCATCCGTCCAGATGTGGTACTAGCAAGTTGTTTAGGGTTTTGGGAAGGAAAACCAATTAACACAACACACCAGTCATTTACATCCAATGACTGCCCAAAACTATTTTTCATGTTTAAAGGATGATGATCGGACGCTTATTGTCCCTAAGATTTAACAAGACTAGCATGTCGCTTAAGTACAACCTATACTAGTATTACCATATATTTACTAGGGTGACAAAGGATACTGGATTCAATTATCAAAGGATGGCTTAATAAGTAATTAATCAACAAATGGGCAATTAACTACCTTAAGCTTTGACATAACATTGTTTACCAAATTAAAGCATGCAACTTTGCTATTTTAAATAAACATAGTTTGCATAAAATTGTAGGTTCGGAATGATCAAAGTATTGACTCGCCTGGGTCAGATTATTGCGGCCTTGATCTTACTCAGGGCCTTCTCTGCCAGGGGTTTTGGAATTTTGGATCTTCGTCTTTATCCAAATCTTGATCCTGCTTGAGTCGCTGCTTCTTCGGGACTCCGACTCCTATTTACGCAATACAAGCAAGAACAACAAATAAATCCAAAGAACTTCCAGAAGACCAAATATAAACAAAGCACTTTAAATAAGTTTTACGATGAACGAAATAAGAAGAGGCGAGATTCAATGAGAAGGGAATGTTTGACAAGGTCAAACGATTAGCTGAGTACACGAGACAAAGGCGGTGATACTCTGCCGAGGGAAAACAAGGGGGAACCAAGTTGAATGAACTATCGCAGGGATACTTCACTTCGGATGCCGCTGAACGGGCAAGATTAGGATACCGTATAACTTAACAAGACCGTAAATCATTTTATTAAAGACGACTTTTGAACAGGGATAAAAAGAGAATAAACAATATTTAGACCGACGAATACTGGAAAGGATTACAAGATTAATAATTAGGTTTTCAAAGTAAGCTGTCGAGATTAACAGGTTAATCCCGAATAGCCTTCCAAAATGTTTTGAGAAAATACAAGTTTATTTTAAAGCATTTTACACAACGCCGGAAATTTGAATAAATATGTTTTAACTAAAATAGACACGATTGCAGAGACGATTACGAAGGTCATTTGCATAACCTCGATTTCCCGAGATTGTGCAAATTTCACTCTTAATCGATAGCTCTCAACTAAAATCAAAAATGATAGTTCTACTAGTACTTGCAATCGGCGAGTTAACCACTAATAACGGTTAATCGATTCATCGCAAGTCGTAGTACAATCATCGAGAGTAAATGTTTTGGAAACGTTTTCGCCAAAATGGATAAACTACTAGTCGATCGAGTAATACAAAACAATATAAACACAATTGCCATACAAGCTTTCAATACTCAACTCTAATACACAAAACTAAATTTCCACAAACTCCACTACTGCTCCACAACTACCCTGCACAACCTAACAAAATACTCACAATAGACATCCAATTCTCAATACACAAAACATTATTTACCAAAACCTAACTATTGCTCCAAGACTCCACTGCACAGGTTAACAACTACAATACAACAATACACACATTTTCGAAAGCCAATTTTCGCGGCGATTCAACTGCATACACAATATTCACTGCATACACAAATATTCATACACCGATAATTCAATCCAAATGCAAAACACAAAACTACACTACATACATTCCAATTTGCAAAACACAAAACACAAATGTCTTTGCTTCTACTCTCTCGCCTCACTGAGAGGGCCACCGCCGAGGGACAGAGAGAGAGAGAGACAGAGAGAGAGCAGAGAGAGTCGGGGGCGGCTGGCCGGGTGCGGCCGGTTGGACCGGAGGGGGAGGCGGTCGGACCGGGGGGAGAGAAGGGGAGCAGGGGCGGCGGCGACTGCTGCCGACAGAGAGGAGATGGCGGCGGCGACGACTGGAGCGCACGGGCGAAGAGAGAGAAGAACCGGGGAGGGGGAAGAGGCGCACGGGGGAGGCTCACCGAGACGGGCGGCGGCGGTCGCGGTGGAGGCGGCCGCGCGGAGGCGAGGCAACGCGGAGGGGGAGCTCTGGGGCGACGACGGCAGACGGGCGGAGCCGAGGGCGACCATCGCAGCCGGGAGGGACAGCGCCGACGGGCAGAGAAGGGGCTGGCGAGGCCGGAGCGGACCAGGAGGAGAGCGCCGAGGGAGGCGCCGGGCAGCAGCGACACCAAGAAAAAGGGGGCGAAGAGGGGAAGAAGAAGGGGCTCGGCCTTTTATGGCCGGGGAGAGAGGGGGGCAAGCAAGCGGCGCGCGAGGAGGCGGAGGAGAAAAGCCGTCGGCGCAGGATAAGACCGGCGACGAGGCGTCAGCGAGCAAGACGGAGGTGGGGTCAGCAGCGGCGCGGATCGAGTAGGCGGAGCGCCCGAGGCGGTGGAATGGGAGAGGCGAGAGGGGGGGCCCGGGTGGAGGAGACGAGGGAGCGGCGGCGGCGGGCGCGGGAGGAGGGCCCGGGGTGAAGCGAGCGAGAGAGGAGAGGGGCGAGAATGGCGGCGCTGGGGAGAAAAGGGGAGAGAGGCCGGGAGATCGGGAGAGGGGAGAAGGAAGAAAAGAGCCGGGCCGGGGGAGGAAAGAAAGCGGCCGGGGCGATGGGCTGGGCCGGGACAGAGGAAAAGAGGGAATGGAAGAATGGGCCGGGAGAAACCGGCCCAAGAAGAGAAAGAAAGAAAAAAGAAAGGGTTTGAAATTTGAAATTTGAAATCACAGTTTCGATTTTTGAAACTTTTGGATTTTTGAAAACCAAATTTTGATTTTGAAATCTCAAGCAAAAACAGGATGTTACACCGGGGGCAGCAACCGGGGGAGGAGGAGACGCCGGGGAGGAGAGGAGGCACCAGATCTGGAAGAGGAGGGGATAGGGGTGGCGGTCACAAGGGGGAAAGAGGAGGGGATGGGGGGAGGCGGCTAGGGTTGGGGCGCCTCCCCCCTCCCCTTGGCCTGCCCCCCTTGGCCGGCCCCCCTTGGGCCGGCCTCCCCCTCTTGGGCCGCCTGGGCCACGGTCCACAGCCCAGGTTATCGTATTTTTGTGAAAAAACCCCTTCTCCACAATAAAAATCTAATTCTTTTAATTCTTTTCCGTCACCGACTTCTTTTAAAATCTCCCGATTTGAATCCGGGTATTACATAGTATGTGCTGACAGATTCTAAGGTAGTCTGTGGGGTTAGAAACGGAGGACTAAATGGCGAATTCACAGGTTTGTCATAACTAGAGTGTTGTAGATAATTTTGTGGGTATTCCAGAAAGTATATGTTTCGCTAGATTTGGGGTTCATAGGAGAGAGTTAAAGCCATTTTACTTTCGGGACAGCGGGTAGTGCATTAGGTAAAGTTAAGTTAAATGCGTCGATTTTGCGTGTAGGTGAGAGGACGATTTGTTCAATGTATTGGTGCTATGTTGGAATGATATTTTAATATATTTTTAATTGCTTGTTGTCGGGACCCAAATATGCAAATCTGGACCCTCTGTGTATTCTGCACTAGTCCAGGATCACGCTAGTGCACACAGTGTCAACATTGATGAAATATCACATCCATACAACGAATATAAGAATAAACGAGTACCTTTAAATAAAAAATAACTGTTGGGACCTTACGGTAGAGTTTTACATTTATTAAGCCATGCAAGGCTGACAATAAAGAAATAAACTGCAGCGGAAACGAAATAAACTCCGGTGGCTCCCATCAATTTACCACAGGCAACTGACTAGGATCAAGACCGTAACGCTCAACCTTCGTAGAACTCTTCTTCAAAAGCAGGCGACGACTCCTCCACTTCTGTTGATTTGTTTAGCAAGAGTGAGTACACACCGTACTCGCAAGTCATACCACAGAATGCAATTTATAGATGATGGCTTATTCCAAAAGAATGGCTTCTGTGGTTGTTTTGCAGAAATGCAACATTTGCAATTGAATACAAATAATAGATTGAAAGCATAATTCAAAACAAATAGATAATAATAAGTTAACAATTGATGTCACAAAGTACACATAGTCTAATCAAGTTCTTTCACACAGCTGAACAAGTTATCTCACACAGCTGACCCTTCCCAATTGTTTTATGAAAAACTACCCCTCGTGTGAAATTCCCGAGCATATCCATAACCGAGGACGCGGCTATTCGAACAGATTGATTTAAACACTCTGCAGAGTTTGGACACTTTACCCACACGATACAATCAGTGTAGCGATCACTGACCATAACAAAACCTTTCAGAAACTTCATCTCAAACAATGACACTCCTGGTGTGCTTTACTGCTGTCCAATTTGTACACACAGCCCTTGGAACGACACACACCATTGGACAGGGATGCAGCGAACCGTCCCGCGATATGACCCAAACACGCAGTACACACCTCCACCCATCATCACACGCTTTAAATACAACCTGAGTTGTTAATGTCAAGACTCCATAACTTACTAAGTCAGGCCCAGCCCATACTAGGCATGTGGTCGTACAGTAAGGCCCAGTTAAATGGCGCACAAAGTTAAGTCCTTAATTGACCAAAGCAAGACTTCCAGTTTTAACCCAAATCACAAAGTTTAATAAGCACACAGCTCTACCATTCACACAGAATCCACCACTTGCCTCAGTCTAAATCTTTTCCCACCCTATTGATTAAGTGCAACACATGCCATCAACGAGTAATAGCACACAGCACACACAGTTTCATCACACAGTTCCATAATCACTTAGTCAAGTTTATCATTGCAACTCTCACATGAATAGATGACTCGTGGCATGGCTAAGCAGTCTAATCATATCTAACCAACCCACGTTGGTGTTACGATAATACCAACTAATAATTAACCAACCTAGGGTGACAAAAGATTATGGCATACAATAGACAATGTGGCATAACAATTTGGATTAATAACTATACCCAAAAGCATTTAAATAATTACTTGATATAGAATGCAATACATTGAAATAAAGTATTTTGAAAACTGGGTTCAAAATGATCAAAGGTATAACTTGCCTTGGAATAGATCTAGATATTGGTCTTGGTCTTGAGGTGCTTCTTCTTCTGCAAAATTCCCCGAAGTATCGACGTCTACTCGCAAACGAGACAAAAGAAACCAAAAACAAATAAATACAGAAGCAAAACAATATCCAAAATTCAAATAAAATTCATCATTAAATAGATCTTAATTTTATATGAATTTACAAATTTGAATGGGCTCAATTGGACTTCGGATGCAAAAGATATGGGCTTTGGAAGATTTGAAAATCAATTAAACCCTAATTTGGATTTTCTTGAATTTCCCAAATTATTTTTATAAAGGAAAATCGAATTATTGCGCAATGCTTGCGTCAGCCGAGAATTTCCGGAAAAAGAAATAAATTTAAAACGAAATCTGACATGTGGGACCCATCGCCGTGCGAGCACTCCACGCGAATCGGGTTCACCGAGCCACGGGAGATTTGGCCCGGTGGACTGAGCCACGCGGCGCTGATGTGGCGGCCACGCAGATGACATGCAAGCGCTAGGGGTGACGGGGCGCTGGCGTGGATGCTGACGATGCACGGCCGAGGGGCGGCGCTCGGGGACTAAGGGCTCGCCGGCGATTGGCGGCGAGTCGCCGGTGACCAAAGGTACCAGAAGGTTCCCTGGGTTATTGCGCACCCGATGGTACCCTTACCGATGGCTGGAAGCGACGGTGGCGACCGGCGGCGAGGAAGAAGGAACGGAGAGAGCACCTTTGGTTTTGTCGGACGGCGCTCGGCGATGCTCGGCGACGAGGAGGTGCGCGACGAGGTAGCTCGAGACTTGCCGATCACAACGTGCGATCGGTGCAGCAAGAAGCGGCGACGACGGCGGCGCAATCCATCGGAGAAGAAGCTCGGCCAAAAACCCTAAAGCTCGAAATGCGGCGGCGCTAGGGCGATCGGGGCGACGAGAGTGGCGGCTTAGGGTTGCGGAGGTCTAGGCGGTGCTAAGGGGGTACTTATAGGCTCGAGACGCCGAGATTTGAAACCCCAATTGGTCCAAACGGCGGGTTTTTGAATTCCATGATTCTCGGAGATTGAAACCGATTCGGGGTTTGATTTGGTTTGGAACGGATAAGGAATAACCGGAGACACGATTTGGTGGGGTCGACTCAAGAAATCAGCGAGAGAATCGCCGTTGCCGTACGGGAGTGAAGCTCTCGGTAATGGCGGCAAGACGCGCCGCGACGAGGAGGAAGAAGACTCGCGGAGACGACGACTTCGATCGCGGCCCACCGGGTCACGAGAGCGAGAAAGCGCGTATGGCGAAGCGGCAACAACGTGCGATGGCGATCCAACGGTTGAAAGCGAACGCGGCGGTGTAATGAATGGCGCACGATGGAATAGTGTTGGGCTTCGCCCAAGATCATTCAAGGATTTAAAATAGGTTTTTCTTTTAAATAAATCCAGAAAATACCATTAGCCAATAGAAAATAGCAAAAGACTTTGAAAAAATTCCAGAAAATTCTATAAAATATATCCAAGCATATAGAATCTAAATAAAATAATTTTGGCAATTGTTGATGTTGGGATTAAGCACATTAAATCAATTTGTCCTTAAAGTCCATATTAAGCTTTTTAAATTAATATTCAAATAAATCCAAATGGTGAATTTTCTTGCTACCATTATTTAAAAGATTTTTAAAACTCTGAAATTTGGGATGTTACAAACCTCCCCCCCTTAAACGAATCTCGTCCCCGAGATTTAGGCTAGCTAGAGAAAAGGCTGGGGAACTCGGCTTTCAACTCTTCTTCACGTTCCCACGTTGCTTCTCCTTCTGAGTGGTTACTCCACCGGACTTTGCGTAAACGAACGGTCTTGCTTACAGTGCGGCGCTCATGACATCCAAAATCCTAACAGTTGTTCTTTGTACGTGAGATCCTCCTTGATTCAATTGACTCCAACGGTGCGCTCTTCCGCACACGAAGACACTTCTTCAGCTGAGAGACATGAAAGACATCATGCACTCCTGCTAATGACTGTGGTAACTCCAACTGGTAAGCGACTTTTCCTCGGCGTTCCAAAACCTTGAATGGACCCACATACCTTGGAGCAAGTTTCCCTTTGGTGTGGAATCTCTTAACACCTCTGAGCGGAGTAACTCGAAGATACACAAAATCCTCTAGTTCAAAGCTGAGGTCACGACGACGATTATCGGCATAACTCTTTTGCCTGGACTGGGCTACCTTTAACCTCTCTCTGATCATAGCAACTTGTTCTTCGGCTTCCTGAATAATATCTGGCCCGAACACTACACGTTCAACTCTCTCTGACCAATTCAACGGAGTTCTGCAGGCACGACCATACAAGGCTTCAAATGGTGACATCACAAACCGGCTTGATAATCTGTGTTGTACGAGAATTCGCATACGGTAAACTCTTATCCCAATCGGTAGCATTTGCTAAGGCACGTGCTCTCAACATATCTTCTAATATCTGGTTGACTCTTTCAGTCTGTCCATCTGTCTGTGGATGATAAGCAGCACTGAAATTTAGATGAGTCCCCAGGGCTTCATGTAGACTTTGCCAGAAACGAGAGGTGAATTGAGATCCTCGATCTAACACTATCTTCTTAGGCACACCGTGCAGACTGACGATTTTTGACATGTACAACTCCGCCAAGCGGTCTCCTGAATAAGTGGTTTTGACTGGCAAGAAATGGGCAACCTTAGTCAAACGATCCACTATTACCCAAATCGAATCATAACCTGATTGAGTCTTGGGTAGACCGGTAATAAAATCCATACCGATTTCTTCCCACTTCCATTCTGGTATCTTCAGCGGTTGTAGCAATCCTGCTGGTCTTTGATGTTCGGCCTTTACTTTCTGACACACGTCGCATAAGGCAACGAACTCTGCGACGTCTCGCTTTAAGTTTGGCCACCAAAACTTATTCTTAACATCCTGATACATCTTAGTACTTCCAGGGTGAATCGAATACTTAGAGTCATGGGCTTCCTTCAGAATCAGTTGTCTTAAACCATCAATATCCGGTACACAGATACGTCCATTGATTCACAGTATATCCTGATCATCTATGGTGAAGTCTTTAAATTTTCCTTCTGACATCTTTTTCTTGAGATCAGCAAACTCAGAATCCTTGGGTTGCGCTTCACGAATCTGTTTCTCCAGAGTAGACTGCACTTCCAAATCGCCACAAATCCTCGTAAACAAGTTCCAATCAGTAGCTTCGAATTCCTCCTGAAGTTCCGGGCAAATCTCTTTTGCTTCCAGAGCATTGCAGTAGCTTTTACGACTCAGTGCATCTGCAACTACATTGGCCTTACCAGGATGGTAATGGATTCCAAGATTATAATCCTTTATTAATTCCAACCATCTTCTCTGTCTCATGTTCAAATCGATCGAGTGAATATGTACTTCGTGCTCTTATGATGCATGTAGACTTCACGATTCACGATGAGATAATGTCGCCAAATCTTCAAGGCATGCACTACGGCAGCTAATTCCAAATCATGGGTAGGATAGTTCTCTTCATGAGGCCTTAATTGCCTTGACGCATAAGCGACAGCTCTTCCTTCTTGCATAAGGACACATCCTAATCCTTGACGCGAAGCATCACAATAAATATCAAAATCCTTACTAATATCCGGTAAAACTAGCACTAGGGCTGAAGTCAGACGTTTCTTTAATTCTTGAAAACTCTCTTCACAAGCTGGGGTCCAAATGTACTTCTTCTCTTTCTTCAATAATTGCGTAAGAGGCTTAGCAATCGTTGAGAATCCTTCAATGAAACGACGATAGTATCCTGCCATTCCCAAGAAACTACGAATTTGGGTAACCGTCTTGGGCTGCTCCCAATTCATTACAGCTTTAACCTTTCCGGGGTCAACTGCTACTCCTTCGGCTGTCATCACATGACCGAGAAAGTCAACTTTCTTCTTCCAAAAGTCACACTTGCTGAACTTGGCATACAACTGATGTCCTCTGAGCTTCTCTAGGATTAATCTCAAATGGTCTGCATGTTCTTCTTCTGACTTTGAGTATACCAAAATATCATCAATGAATACTACCACGAACTTATCCAAATATTCCATGAATACTTTGTTCATCATGTTCATGAAATAGGCAGGGGCATTAGTCAATCCAAAAGACATGACTAGAAATTCATAATGTCCATACCGGGTTGAGAAAGCGGTCTTTGGTACATCCTTAGGACAAATCTTCAATTGATGATAACCTGATCGTAGATCAATCTTGGAGAATACTCCGGCTCCTTTCATCTGGTCGAACAAATCATCTATTCTGGGCAAAGGGTATTTGTTCTTGATGGTGACTTCGTTGAGAGAACGATAATCGATACACATTCTCATACTTCCATCTTTCTTCTTGACGAACAAAACTGGTGCTCCCCATGGCGACGAACTAGGTCTTACAAAACCTTTCTCCAAAGAGTTCTTCTATCCGCTTCTTCATTTCCACAAGTTCATCGACCGCATCCGATAGGGTCTCTTGAAATTGGTGCTGTTCTCGCACTAGATCGATGACAAACTCAATGTCACGGTCGGTGGCATTCTGGTAATTCTTCCGAAATACATCCGGTAATCTCGACTATAGGTACATCTTCTAAGGAAACCGTCTTGGTCGTTGACTACCAAATGTCCATCACGCATCGAGGTGGCTAGAAATTCTACTTTCTTTCTGTGGTATCCTCAATTGTCACGGCTCTTGCCACAATCTAGCACTTTGCTTATGTTTGGATAACCAATCCATACCAAGGATGACATCTATGGTCCGAGTGTCTAGAACTATTAGATTGGCTAGAAACTCAACTCCGACTATGAGTAGCCTAGCTCCTAAACATCCAACTTTAGAACTTAGCTCGCCTCTCAGCGATCGGACTAACAGAGTATGCTTAAGATGTATAACTTCCAATTTGTTCTTAGTTGCAAAAATTCCGTAAACAAACGAATGCGAAGCTCCGTAATCAAATGTAATCGATGCAGTCTTGAATTTACTAGGAACTTACCCGAGACAACGTCGTGCTTCTTGGGCTCCTTCTAGAGTGACGTGGTTGACACGGCCTCGACCATCGATGGCGGTGCTCCTCCGGATTGACCGGTAGCTTGAGAAGTTCCTTGATGGTTGCCTTGTCTTGGCGTCTTGGCCGTGTATTCCCAAGGTTGAAGCGTCTCGAGTGATAGTCCCATTCTCGCGGACATCGGTTGGCGAAATGCCCTGGCCGACGGCGAGTAAAGCAAACTCGTTGTATTCGTGGGTTGCTTCTCGGATTGGGGTTGGTAGTGCGGGGTTGCGGAAGTTGTGAGCAATCGGGCGAGTCTTGAAGTTGGTGCGGTGGTCCGCGACTCGTGGTGGAAAACGGCTAAACCGCGGTGGAATCATTCTTGCCCTCACCGGGTTGGTGACTTCCTTCTTTGAGCCATTCTCGCGCTACGATGATCTTCCAATTCCTTACGCTTATCCTCTAGAATCAAAGCCTTGTTGATCAACTCTTGAATATCAGGAAAGGTGTGGGCGATCAAGTTGACTTGAAGTCCAGTGTTCAATCCTTTCAGAAAACGACTCTGACGAGCCTTGTCAGTGGCGACATCTTCTGCAGCATATCGAGCAAGTTGAGAGAATTTGTTGAGGTAGTCAGTCACTGACATTCCTCCTTGCTTGAGAGCACGAAATTCATCCTTCTTTAGATCCATGATTCCTTCTGGTACATGATACTGGCGAAAAGCAGTTGTGAACTCTTCCCAAGTAATGTCTTGCGGCGTTCCATGCGCTGCACAAAAGTTTTCCCACCATTCGGCGGCAATGCCTTCCATCTGGTGAGAGGCGTACAGAACTTTTTCATGATCGCTGCATTGAGTGATCAGCAGTTTCCTCTCAATAACACGAAGCCAATCATCAGCTTCTACTGGTGAGACATGTCCAGAAAAGGTTGGTGGACGGGTCCTCATAAACTCCGCCAACTTGGATGATCCATTGTGACCATGAGCAACTGGGGTTCCATTGTGATGCTGATTGTTGTTGCTCTGGTTATTCATAGCTTGCATCTGATTCATCATGGTGTACATCAGCTGGGTCTGAGCTGTCATGAATGCTCCAAAATTCGCAGATCGATCAAGGTGCTTGTGGTGGAACTGCTTCTCCGGGGGTCTGTTCTCGCCCTTCCGATACCGAGTATCGGAACCACTTGCGCAGCCTTGACGAGTCTGAACCATCCGGTGAATCTCCATGGGTTAGATAAGGTAGCAAGCACGAGATAAGGTGTAGAACTAATCGGGTAGGTAAAACCCAACAACATATTTTAAGAAAGCTCAATGAAACTCTTATATTGATTAAGATAATAGTATGGCTTGCAACAAATGCCTAAGGCCCTTTGCAGCTCATACTTGCACACAAAAATTAAGGACGAATTTAAGCACACCAAACTACCGCCTAAAGGGCGACTCAAGACTTAATACTGGCTAAGCCTGAAACAACTTAATCGGACTACTCGATCAAATAGCCTCATGACCTTGACGGTGCTCCCGCCTTTGTAGACTGAAGTGAGCTGGCATCCTTGCAAACTGATCCTGATGTCCCGGGGATGGTGCAAAAGGAGCAGTGTCCTCGTCAAGCAGTCTTCTTGGTGCTTCAGCTCTGCGCCTCTGCTGGCTCTTCCGTTCACCGGTCCATCGCCTTCTTCGGTCTTCCTCTTCAGTGTCTTCTTTGTGATCGTGTCGTCCATAAAGAGTTTCTTCTAAAATGGCGATCCTTTCTTCAGCTCTCTGAAGAGTCTCATAGGTACACTCCAGCTCTGTGGCGGCTAACTCCAATGATTCCTCCTGAGCAGCGGCGAACTGGGCAAGATGCACGACGGTGGCGTTGTCTTCTTCCTCCGTAGACGGAAAACGTGCAGCGAGATCCACGCCGGAAGTGCGGGATGATAACGGAAAATCGTGTCACGAAGCTCGAGTAGATGTTGCGATCCTCGGATGGCAAGGCGCGAAGACTCTGGATTGCTTCAATCCAAATACTCCTTCGAAATGAGATGTTCGATGGTTTGCTCGCCTTGGTGTTCGCTCGGCGTGAGCGGTCAAATGGCGATCACTCCACGATCTCGCCGCTCACAATCCAAGCAACGCCACGGTACAATGGACGATCGAACCCTCCAAGTACTTGTAGCAACTTCCAAAGCTCTACGCAAGTCCTCCTTTCGCTCTCCATAACTCAAGACGAGGCATCCGTCAAGATGGACAAGGATATGAAAACAACTTCAAAGTAGCTGGGAAAGAAAGAATTTCAAAGAATAGTTGAGTCAAGAGAGACATGAGATGAGTTAAGGAGTTCAATTAATCTTGTAAGTTAATTTTGCTTTAGAAAATAGTTTGGACACACTACAACGGCCAATCTAGCTAAGGTCAAGACCTACAACAAGATGGCTCGATACCACCTCTGTCGGGACCCAAATATGCAAATCTGGACCCTCTGTATTCTCGCACTAGTCCAGATCACGCTAGTGCACACAAAGGTCAACATTGATAAAATATCACATCCATACAACGAATATAAGAATAAACGAGTACCTTTAAATAACAAATAACTGTTGGGACCTTACGGTCGAGTTTTACATTTATTAAGCCATGCAAGGCCGACAATAAAGAAATAAACTGCAGCGGAAACGAAATAAACTCCGGTGGCTCCCATCAATTTACCACACGCAACTGACTGGGATCAAGACCCTAACGCTCAACCTTCGTAGAACTCTTCTTCAAAAGCAAAGCATTTACTCCTCCACTTCGTTGATTTGTTTAGCAAGAGTGAGTACACACCGTACTCGCAAGTCATACCACAGAATGCAATTTATAGATGATGGCTTATTCCAAAAGAATGGCTTCTGTGGTTGTTTTGCAGAAATGCAACATTTGCAATTGAATACAAATAATAGATTGAAAGCATAATTCAAAACAAATAGACAATAATAAGTTAACAATTGATTTCACAAAGTACACATAGTCTAATCAAGTTCTTTCACACAACTGAACAAGTAATCTCACACAATTGACCCTTCCCAATTGTTTTATGAAAACTACCCTCGTGTGAAATTCGAGCATGTCCATAACCGAGGACGCGGCTATTCGAACAGATTGATTTAAACACTCGCAGAGTTTGTACACTTTACCCACACGATACAATCGGTGTAGCGACATCGACCATAACAAAACCTTTCGAAACTTCATCTCAAACAATGACACTCTGGTGTGCTTTATCGCCGTCAATTTGTACACACAAATTTCTTGGAACGACACACACCATTGGACGAGGATGCGTGAACCGTCCCGCGATGTGACCCAAACACAATGGTACACACCTCCACCCATCACACGCTTTAAATACAACCTGAGTTGTCAATGTCAAGACTCCATAACTTACTAAGTCAGCCCACCCATACTAGGCATGTGGTCGCACAAGAAGGCCCAGTTCAATGGCACACAAAGTTAAGTCCTTAATTGACCAAGGCAAGACTTCCGCTTTAACCCAAATCACAAAGTTTAATAAGCACACACTCCACCATTCACACAGTAATCCACCACTTGCCTCGGTCTAAATCTTTTCCCACCTGTTGATTAAGTGCAACACATGCCATCAACGAGTAATAGCACACAAAGACACACAGTTTCATCACACAGCCCATAATCACTTAGTCAAGTTTATCATTGCAACTCTCACATGAATTGATGACTCGTGGCATGGCTAAGCAGTCTAATCGTATCTAACCAACCCACGTTGGTGTTACGATAATACCAACTAATTATTAACCAACCTAGGGTGACAAAAGATTATGGCATACAATAGACAATGTGGCATAACAATTTGGATTAATAACTATACCCAAAAGCATTTAAATAATTACTTGATATAGAATGCAATACATTGAAACAAAGTATTTTGAAAACTGGGTTCAAAATGATCAAAGGTATAACTTGCCTTGGAATAGATCTAGATATTGGTCTTGGTCTTGAGGTGCTTCTTCTTCTGCAAAATTCCCCGAAGTATCGACGTCTACTCGCAAACGAGACAAAAGAAACCAAAAACAAATAAATACAGAAGCAAAAAAATATCCAAAATTCAAATAAAATTCGTCATTAAATAGATCTTAATTTTATATGAATTTACAAATTTGAATGGGCTCAATTGGACTTCGGATGCAAAAGATATGGGCTTTGGAAGATTTGAAAATCAATTAAACCCTAATTATGATTTTCTTGAATTTCCCGAATTATTTTTATAAAGGAAAATCGAATTATTGCGCAATGCTTGCGTCAGCCGAGAATTTCCGGAAAAAGAAATAAATTTAAAAAGAAATCTGACATGTGGGACCCACTGTCAGTGGGACGGCTCACGGTGAATCGGGTTCACCGAGCCACGGGAGATTTGGCCCGGTGGACTGAGCCACGCGGCGCTGATGTGGCGGCCACGCAGATGACACGCAAGCGCTAGAGGTGACGGGGCGCTGGCGTGGTTGCTGACGATGCACGGCCGAGGGGCGGCGCTCGGGGACCAAGGGCTCGCCGGCGATTTGCGACGAGTCGCCGGTGACCAAAGGTACCGAAGGTTCCTCGGGTTATGCGCACCGATGGTACCCTTACCGATGGCTGGAAGCGACGGTGGCGACCGGCGGCGAGGAAGAAGCGGCGGAGAGAGCACTGGTTTTGTCGGACGGGCGCTCCGGCGATGCTCCGGCGACGAGGAGGTGCGCACGAGGTAGCCTAAGACTTGCCGATCACAACGGTGCAGTCGGTGGAGCAAGGGCGACGACGACGGCGGTGCAATCCACCGGAGAAGAAGCTCGGCCAAAACCCTAAAGCTCGAAATGCGGCGCTAGGGCGATCGGGGCGACGAGAGTGGCGGCTTAGGGTTGCGGAGGTCTAGGCGGTGCTAAGGGGGTACTTATAGGCTCGGAGACGCCGAGATTTGGAAACCCCCAATTCGGGTCCGAAACGGCCGGGTTTTTGAATTCCATGATTCTCGGAGATTGAAACCGATTCGGGGTTTGATTTGGTTTGGAACGGATAAGGAATAACCGGAGACACGATTTGGTGGGGTCGGCTCAAGAAATCAACGAGAGAATCGCCGTTGCCGTACGGGAGTGAAGCTCTCGCATGGCGGCAAGACGCACGCGCGCGAGGAGGAAGAAGACTCGGAGACTACGACTTCGATCGCCCACCGGCCGGTTGCGAGAGCGAGGAAAGCGCGAATACGGCGAAGCGCAACCGTGCGATGGCGATCCAACGGTTGAAAGCGAACGCGGGCGGGGCTGGGCTGGCGCGCTGATGGAATAGTGTTGGGCTTCGGCCCAGCACTGTTCCGAAGGATTTAAAATAGGTTTTTCTTTTAAATAAATCCAGAAAATACCATTAGCCAATAGAAAATAGCAAAAGACTTTGGAAAAATTCCAGAAAATTCTATAAAATATATCCAAGCATATAGAATCTAAATAAAATAATTTTAGCAATTGTTGATGTTGGGATTAAGCACATTAAATCAATTTGTCCTTAAAGTCCATATTAAGCTTTTTAAATTAATATTCAAATAAATCCAAATGGTGAATTTTCTTGCTACCATTATTTAAAAGATTTTTAAAACTCTGAAATTTGGGATGTTACACTTGTCCAGGGACTGTTGCCTCTAGCACCATCCCTCCTTTGCATTACCCGGCTCCTTGAAGTTAGAGAGGCAAGTGCTTGGTAGAATGGTCAACAATAGATGGTTGCTATTGTCTTGTTGATTTATTACCATGTGATTCAATTATGCTCTTGTTAAGTTTATTTACTTGCCATGGTAATATTGATGAAAATAATAAGAGTGTGTTGATGGTGCAATTACCATGGGGATGACATGGTGAGATTATTATTGCTTAATAAACTATTGCATCATTCACTTGCATAAGAACCAAAGCGGTGAGTGCTATCATGATTATGACTAGTCCAGCGTACCACATGTTAAAATCCTACAAAGGTAGGGACCCCACCCCAACGACGGTGGGGGAGAAAAGTGTGTCACCGACGGGTGAACACTTCGCTATACCAATATCAGCTGAAAGAGGTGCATCATGGCATTTGCATTCATGATAACCATCTTGATGAGATTTGAGAATGAGAAGTATGAGATTTATGATAATGCATTAAATGTTTAATGAACTTGTATATTTACCATTGTATCTTGTATTGTTCAGTTGTGGACTCACTTTTGCTCTACTGTATTATAGGTGGGCATTGATGTCATCTCGTGTGGGAGGGGATAGCTCACATGGCACATTCATTACCACTACAACTATCTAAATCACAATGTCATGGAACCTTTTGCTTTAGTGTGATGATGATTCCTTTATGAAGTATTAGACATATTAAATTATGGATGGATGGTTCAGGACTTGATTTATTCATTCATTGGGTTAATATTGGATTGTTTATTACCTAATGGTTCCTTATTCAGTATTGCTACCTAGTATGTTAATTCTTATGCTGATTTGGTTGCATTTAATGTTTTTATTGTGACTCGTGGACGGGTTTTATTATTTAACTATTTGCTGGAATTTATTCTAAAATATTGTTACAATTAGTAGTTAGTGTTGCTTAGTGGTATTCTAGTCTCAGTGTTGGGTCGGAGTGTTACACCACAGGATGGAGGATAGAGTGGTTCATCGACGGGTATCACTCTGCTATACCGATATCAGCTGATAAAGTTGCATATGAACATGGAGCATACTTAAGCATTGCATACGTGAAAAGATGATGATGTTAAATAACTACATGATAGGTGATAATGTTATTCAAATATGTGAATGAAGACGATAATGAGTAAATGAATGATTAGTTGTTTATAATTCTATTTTGTACTTACTGAATCTTTGACTCTGTCGGGACTCAAATATGCAAATCTGAACCCTCTGTATATACTGCACTAGTCCAGGATTACGCTAGTGCACACAGTGGCAACATCGATAAAATATCCTTCCACATGCAAAGATGACTAAGAAATAAGCAATTGTCATAGTAACGACCTTAAGGTACAAGCTTACAATTAATGTCTCAGAAGGCGAGTAACTCAAATAAGATGTAGCGGAAGGTAATGGAATAACTCCAGTGAAGCCCATCGATATGCCCACATGCAATAGACTAGGGTAGCACGACCTAGTTCTCAATGGTCCTTGAAGTAGACCTTATTGACCAACAATGGACTGATGTAGCCTTCTCAATTGAACAACATTGTTTATAGCAAGAATGAGTATATAAAGTACTCATTCTGCGTCGATTCTCTTTAGCACCCGTACGCGTCTCCTCCGCTCAACTCCTCCGCCGGTGAGCCACCGTGCTCCTCCGCCGGCAGCGACACCTCCTAAAGGTAGCAACAATCCCCGGCACCCATCTTAACTTACTCCGGGCCTCGTGCTCCGCTGTCTCGCCACCGGCGAGCTCGGCGACCGCCGGCTCTACCGCCGCTCTGTTTGTCGGAAAAACCGGCATGCACTGTAGCTCGTAATTATGCTCTCGGTGATTAGCATTTAAGTTCATATCTTTGTCGGAAATCTCACGTTTAGCTGTTTTAATGATTGGTTAGTGCCTATGACATGTGGGCCCATGCCCGGTTAAGTGGTAGTGTAAAATTGTGTAGTACGTTTTCCCTTAAGAAAAACGTATTCTCCGTACGTATAAAACTAGAAATGTGCTTTCGTTATCAGAAGGCGTATTTCCGAAGTGCGCCTCCGACGTCATTCTCGTGGTCGGTCAAAGTTGACCTACCAACTATTGACCGGGGTCCCTTTGTAAGTGGTTGCGGCTAGCATAGGATCAGTAAGAAAAGTTTTCAATACAATTAAAATTCTGAAATGATTTATTTGTTAACTAAAAAATACAATTAACTTAAAAAAATGCATAACTAATTCATTTTAACTCCAAACAGAGTGAAACCACTTTTGTTATTTTTCATTTTTAATTAACTTTATTATAAAATAGGTTTTAACCTTGTCACTGTCACAGAAAACATATTTTGTGGAGAGTGCTTCAAAAGGGAATTATTAATACATTATAAATTGCTTTTAACTTTGAAAATTCATAACTAATTCATAAAAACACCAAATGAGATGAACCAAATTATTTTGGACATTTAATAATATTATCCATCCATTTTTGTAATCCTCATGTCCACCACTACTCCAGAAATTTCACAAAAACTTTGGATGCGGTGAACAGTGATAGAAATTTATTTGGATTTCTGAAAAACTGACTTTCAAACTGTCATAACTTTTGCATAGAGTATCCAAATAAATTGATTCTCATTGCTTAATTCACCTAAAATCATGCTCCACCTTCTGTGATTTTTTTATGATTTTGGATAAATTTGAATTTTTGGGTCTTTTCGGTATTATTCATTCTTATTGTGCTTTCGACTTCTTTTGGTAGGTTCCGATGATCCTATTATATTCGAGAGTGATCCTCTGCAGCAAGATAGTAATCCTCAGCAAGGCAAGCAGTTTGATCATGTTAATCCCAGTATTTTCAAGTCTAATATATTGATTTCAACTTGTATGTATGCATTGCTATTTTGTTGTTAAATTATGGTTTGATTAGTTGATCCTATAGTTGCATACTCTGTAGGTAAATGATTACTCTCTACTACCTGAGCCTAGGTTATTTGCTGTGATTAGAGTTCGTTGGATGTGCTCTTGTCACTTAGTAGATTACGAGTTAATATGCTTAGACATGCTTAGCTATCGGTAGTATTGGACGATCATCGACTTAGTCGATGATCTTGATCACACAAATCTTATTATTACTCCATTATGTCTAGCACCTTGTGTTTTGTTAATTTGTAAATCTAAAACCAAAAATAAAATTGTTTTAGACTTGGGCATAATGGTATGTTGGTGTGACAAGGAAAGGTGCCCGAGTCAACAAGGACCGAATTACTTGCGCCATTGATCCAAACACTTTTGCGTGCTAACCACACGAGAGGGATATGGGACCTCTCTTGACCTAGTACTTTGGCGTCTGCTAGCTCCGGGTCGCAGGAGGTGGGTTGTGTGTTGTGTGAAAAAGGAATTGTGTGTTGTTGTTGGGTGTGCGGTGGTGGAGTTCCAGGTAGGTTCTCCACCTCGAGGGGCATCGTAGTTGTCCAAGGCTTTACCCGTGAGGGGTAGTTGACCGAGGCTTTACGATGACTCCGACACAACGTATGGGTTTCTATCCATACGGGTGACTCGTAGTTAATACATAATATTAGAAATGTCTCGTAGGACTTAGCCGTGCTGGCATACCTAAGGAAGTGTGCTTCATAGCTTGGCAAAAAGGCGGTCTGGCGTGTGGGTACATTGGTACACCCCTGCAGGGTTAAATCTATTCGAATATCCTCGTCCTAGGTTATGGACAAGCTTGGTTATTTCACGCAAGAATTAGAATACAATCTTTGATTTAAAACTTGACATGGGTGGTATGAATGGGTAATTCATGCTATTGTTGTGGTGACTATTGGGTTAGTCACTTCCAGGATGTTGTTGTCATCTATTATTGTTATTATGTTGTTATTTACTGTTATTTGAACAATAAAAACAGATTGTAAACTTGCTTTTAAATGTACTACATTATTGCAAATAAAGATTGCTTTGTGCTAAAAATGAAACATACAACCTCCACTTAAATGAGCTTGCATGTAGCTATGTATAGGTCTGTTACTCTACACGTAAGTCTTGCGGAGTGCAATTTTTGTACTCATTTGATTTGTTTAACTATTTGTTGCAGAGGAGGAAGGTGAGCCCCAAGGGCCTCACTTTTGTGAGATGTGCTGCGGGTTTGACGACTAGCTTGGCGGTCCGGTTGGTTGCCTTGTGGGTAAAGGCACACTAATTGGCTCTTTTGTCATCTTATGGCATTTCACTTCCGCTGTCTAATTAGTTAATTGTATGTCTTTTGGCCGGTCGGCGTCTCTTTTGTAATAACTCTACTATGTATGTCTTTTGTTTTGTTAAGTGTTGCTTTGGTTCTATGTCTTGAATGGAATTGATGCATGAATTTTGTAAAGGGGTGTGTATACTGCAATTCTGGGAAGTATACATATCTCGAAGACACGGGTTTTTTTTGTTTGCGATGCTAGGGTCAATTGGTGACTAAGCATTGCAAGCTTAATAAACCGGGGTCCTCACAGATGGACCTCACATGATGATCAGGGAAATTATTTTAATTATCTACGAGATTAGCTTTGCAAAAGTGTGGTTTTTCGTAGACAATAAACATACGTGCGACCATTCGAGGAAGCATCGATGAGCACCATAAATATCTAAATGGTCCTGATAGGGGCTGTATAGGACCGTAAATGTCTCCCTAGATACGGTTGAGGAATGTAGGGACGTCATCCTTCACTTTTAGAGCAGAATATCTAGTGATTAATTTTCCAGTGGCACATGCGGGGCACACAAAATCTTCATGATTCAAGAAATTCTTTACATCGATATTATATCCCTGTGAATTATTAATTATATTTCTCATCATTCTAAAACCTAGGTGGCTTAATCTATCATATCAGAAACAGAAAAGTTCAGAGATTCTAAATACGGTTTTCGAGGCGATGCAGTCATGGGTGTCTAAATATTAGTGTAGTATAGCCCAGTTTCATATGAAGGAAGTCATTCTAATACCCTTTTTTCACTTTCTTCATTCTTTGTAATGGGCATGTATTCTTTACCATACTCTTCTTCGGTCTCTACGTGGAAATCGTTAGCGCGAATAACCTTGAGAGTTATAGTCTGATGAGGACATCCCTACCATGGATATAACCGTGCCTACACACACAACTCAACCACAACCAGTACAAAGACCTCTTACCCGAGCTCGTGCTCGCCAACTTAATTATCAGGTGAATTCGTTCCTAGGATTATATACTACTGAGAATAAACCGCTACCTAATGCAAGTGATTTAATTGTGCTTAGGAATATGGGAAAGGACCATGGAGAGGCATGTGGAGTCGTGGAGATGTATGGAAGGCATAATGGAGATCATCACGTCACTTTGGGTCCAAGACAAGCAAGAGTTCGAGCTGGGCTCGTTCTGGAGTCAGATTCGGACTACAGCGTCAGGACTAACTTTAAACGGGCGTAACTTCTTCATACGGACTCCGTTTGGGGCGTTTCTAGACTTCATGGAAAGCTTATCAAGTCTACTTTCTAATGGACCCAACCTCATCATCAAATTCTATCCGAGTCGGCCGCAATTATCAAAAGAGTCCGTATCCGTATCAGAGTCCGAGTCGAAGGGTGCTGCGCCACCTCCACTTTGGCCCACGGGCCTTGTAACCCTAGCTGGTCGTTTCCCCTATATAGGAGCCGCCGTCTCCCTCGCTTGAAGGGGGATTTCGTTGAGTTTAGGTTTAGCTATTGTGCAAACTCTGTTCTTCAGTTGTGTCGAACGACCACCTGTCAAGACAGCTTCGGGATCCCATCTTTGCTATTCTCAATACAATTTATGCTTCATTCATATTCGTAATATCAGATTGCCTATGTCTTATTCTTGCTAGTTCTTCGATTGCTCGCAGGGATTGAACTTCGTGTTCAGGTTGATCACGCCTCCAGCGAGGTCAATAACACTTCGGAGTTGGTTCAGCGATTGCTAAGGCGCAAGCGTCGTCGTACGGTTGTAGTCGGATCGTGAGAGTCACCGCCACCAAAATCGATAGTTATCAATCTCATCGAAAGATCGGACACCTCGTCTTCATCAAGTGGTATCAGAGCTCAAGGTTGCTCGGTGAGAATTTCCAGTTTACCATAGATTAGATTGCTTTTCCTTACCCAGAGTACACAAAAACAAAAAAAAATTATTAGCAGTAGTAGATCAATCTGTCCAAACCAGTCTTAGCCTCGCAATTTTTCTTTTCAGTACATTGCATTGTTGAACTTTCGGTTGCATCGTCGTGTTCTTTGCTGGTCTTAGTGTCTAGTTCCTCTAGAGTTTCGAGTTCTGTTCACGTTTTTGTCTCACCGTTCAGTTAGATCCGAACTACCACAGGGGTAGAAAAGGAGGAGGACTCAATCTCTAGGGAGGCTTTGTCCTAGTTTGGTTTCGGAGTAGGACACGATCTCGGAGTTGGTTTTGGAGTAGGGTTCTGCCGCATCGTGTGTGAAAAAAAAAACAGGCAGCAGCATCTAGAAGAGCCGCGGCATTAAAAAAAAATAACAGGCAGCCGCATCTAGAAGAGCCGCGGCATTAAAAAAAAAGAGAGAGAAAAACCTAACTTTTGCATACGACCTCCGATTGAGGCGATTTTTGATCCGTTGGAAAGGAAATCGGAAAATAGAGCGAAAAAAAGTCAGGTGAATCAGGAGATTTTAGATCCGCGTAAGCCACCAGGCACACACGCGGCAGCTCCGACCCCAAAAAAGGTCGTTTAGGGCCTCAAAACGGGCCCGCAAACCGAGGAAAATCAAGTTTCTTAGAATTTGCTCAAAATTGACAGAGCCCTTCTGCACGTGATTCTAAGGTCCCCTGTGAAGACAGCGCCCTTTTCTGAGCTCCAGAACTCCGTGTGCAACGCCATCTAGTTTCTTTCTGCACGGTGTGTCTTCGTTTGTGTGCTAGGCTCGCGTCTCTAGTACGGTCTAGCCTAGGACCAGCACCCACCGGCGTTGAACGATTTTTCAGCTTGCATTTTCTGAATTGATTATTGCTACTCCTTGCTACTAAACTTGAGCCCTCCCAGCTACACCTTTTCTACACCGTACAGGCTGAGCTTTACCTGGCAATCGCTCCATCCAATCTTCGAAGAAATATTGCCACCACTGGTTGCCGATCGCCCCTGTGTGCTTGGTAAGAATTGGTAAGAATTCGATAGAAGGTTTGAGTGCGAGCGACTTTGAACCACCATACTTCGCCCCTAGTTCTTGTTAGGATATATTCTTGTGTTTTCGCTAACAATGGCAGGTTCTGGAGAGTTTACTGATCAAGATAGATCTCACAGTCCCTGTACGAAGGGAATCATACAACATTTCACGCGCGAAATGAATCATCGTACGGAGGGCCTTGAGGAGGACGTCAGAGTTACAAATGAGCGACTTGCTCAACTAGAGAGCACCCAGATTGAGACAAACGCAACGCTCGCTGCGATGGAGAGAGCACAAGGTATCACTAATAATTCTTTGGCAGATATTATGGCGCGCCTTGAGGAGATTGTCCAAGCTTGACTCATCGCCCCTCGCCGTGACGGTAGAGGGACAAGATGAATATGTGGGTGATTCCGAGGCAGATGGCAGAGCTAACCACAACAACGATCGAGCTCATCGCCAATTGCGTTTTAACCGACAAGGTATGCGAAGAGAACCCCCACGACGTGAGGTACGTGACCGCGAAGATGCTTTTGCTCAGGTTAAATTCAATATGCCCTCTTTTAATGGTAAATATGACCCTGATAGTTATTTAGATTGGGAACTAGCTGTTGATCAAAAATTTGCTTGTCATGATTTTCCCGATAATAGACGAGTTAGGGCTGCTACTAGTGAATTTACCGACTTTGCTTCTATTTGGTGGAAAGAACATTGCCGTCAACATCCCAATAACATACCTAACACTTGGGAGGCTTTAAAATTGCTTATGCGTCATCGATTTGTTCCCTAATATTATGCTCGTGATTTGTTAAATAAATTGCAACACTTACAACAAGGTGCAAAGTCTGTGGAAGAATACTATCAGGAATTACAAATTGGTATGTTGCGTTGTGGGTTAGTTGAGAATGAGGAGGCATCAATGGCTAGGTTTTGGGAGGATTGAATCGTGAAATTCAGGACATTCTTGATTATAAAGATTATAACTCCATGACTAGATTGTTTCATCTTGCTTGCAAAGCTGAACGAGAATTGCAGGGACGCCAGACGAGAACGCGATCTAACTCTTCTACAGGTCGCACAAATTCATGGACGCGTACACCTTTGTCCTCATCCACTATGGCGGCCCCACCATTAACCGCCAACAACAAGCAGCGCCCTACTACATCAAATTCAGCGACAAGAGTTTTCGAAGCACCCAAAAGCGCACCACAACTTCCGCAAAACTTCCTCTTGGTTGCTTGACAGGGGCGAACGAGGGACGTTCAATGCCATCGTTGCAAAGGCTATGGACACATGATGCGGACTTTGTCCAAGCAAGCGTGTATTGATTATACGTGATGATGGTGGGTATTCCTCTGCTAGTGATTTAGATGATGAAATATATGCTATGCTTGCAAATGACCCTGCAGGACATGATGATAAATCTAACCATGAGGAGGAACATGTTGACGCCGAAGATGCCGACAAGTATTTGAGCATTATAGTGCAACGCGTGCTAAGTGCTCAAGTGTCTCATGTTGAGCGTAATCAGGCGCCATAATTTATTCCAAATCAAGGGCGTTGTCAAGGAACGTTCCATTCGCATAATTGTTGATGGTGGGAGTTGCAACAATTTGGCGAGTATGGATATGGTGGAGAAGCTTGCGTTGTCGACTAAACCTCATCCCCACCCATACCATATTCAATGGTTCAACAAAGAATGGTAAGTTGAAGGTAACACGGATGGTGAGAATACATTTTTCTATGAGTTCATACCATGATTATGTTGATTGCGACGTTGTTCCCATGCAAGCTTGTTCATTATTATTAGGAAGACCTTGGCAATACGATACTGATTGTATACATCATGGTAAGAATAATCAATACTCTCTCATGTTCAAGGGAAAGAAAATTGTGCTGCATCCTATGACTCCTGAACAAATTGTTAAAGATGACCTTGCTAGAGCTAGAAGAGAGAAGGAGAATACTAAGAGCGAAAATCAGATTGTAGCAAAAGAGCTTGAGCAACATATAAAGAAAGAACCTAAATCTGTTCATGACAAAAATAAAGAAATTAAATTGAAAGGTGCTTGTTTTCTTGCTACCAAATCTGATATGACTCAACTGGATGCTAGTAATTACATTTGCTATGCATTAATTTGCAAAGAAGCATTGTTTTCATTTGAGGATATACCTTCTTCTTTGCCACCTGCTGTCACTAACATTTTGCAGGAGTACAAAGATGTCTTTCCAAAGGACATCCCGCCGGGGCTGCCACCGCTTCATGGGATTGAGCATCAAATCGATTTAATCCCCGGTGCATCATTGCCCAACCGAGCACCATATAGGACAAATCCAGAAGAAACTAAAGAAATTCAGCGCCAAGTTCAAGAGTTGCTTGATAAAGGGTATGTGCGCGAATCTCTTAGCCCTTGTGCTGTTCCGGTCATTTTGGTACCAAAGAAAGATGGATCATGGCGCATGTGTGTGGATTGTAGAGCAATTAATTATATCACCATTAGGTATCGTCATCCTATTCCTAGGTTAGATGATATGCTTGATGAATTGAGTGGCTCTGTTGTCTTTTCTAAGGTTGATTTGCGTAGTGGTTATCATCAAATCCGCATGAAATTAGGCGATGAATGGAAAACGGCTTTTAAAACTAAGTTCGGGTTATATGAGTGGTTAGTAATGCCTTTTGGTTTAACTAATGCTCCTAGTACTTTCATGAGACTAATGAATGAGGTTTTGCGTGCTTTCATTGGTAGATTTGTGGTGGTTTATTTTGATGATATACTGATATATAGCAAATCATTAGAAGAACATCTGGACCATTTACGTGCTGTTTTTAAGGCTTTACGTGATGCACGCCTATTTGGTAACCTTGAGAAGTGCACCTTTTGCACCGATCGAGTCGCGTTTCTTGGCTATGTTGTTACTCCACAGGGAATTGAAGTTGATCAAGCCAAGGTTGAAGCAATACAGAGTTGGCCGACTCCTAACACGGTCACACGGGTGCGGAGCTTTTTAGGACTTGCTGGGTTCTACCGCCGCTTTGTGAAGGATTTCAGCACTATCGCCGCACCATTGAATGAGCTTACCAAGAAGGGCGTGCCATTTGTTTGGGGCACCGCACAAGAGAATGCCTTCACCACATTGAAAGATAAGTTAACACATGCACCTCTACTCCAACTCCCTGATTTCAATAAGACTTTTGAGCTAGAATGTGATGCAAGCGGAATTGGTTTAGGTGGTGTGTTGTTACAAGAAGGCAAACCTATAGCATACTTCAGTGAGAAATTGAGTGGGCCTAGTTTGAACTATTCTACTTATGATAAGGAGTTATATGCCCTCTTTCGAACCTTAGAAACTTGGCAACATTATTTATGGCCCAAAGAATTTGTTATACATTCTGATCATGAATCTCTAAAGCATATTCGAAGTCAAGGTAAATTGAACCGTAGACATGCAAAGTGGGTTGAATTTATTGAGTCTTTTCCCTATGTCATAAAACACAAGAAGGGAAAGGAGAATGTTATTGCTGATGCTTTGTCTAGGAGATATGCCATGTTATCACAACTTGACTTCAAAATTTTTGGATTAGAGACTATTAAAGAGCAATATGTGCACGATGCTGATTTTGCAGGAATATTGTTGAATTGTGAAGAAGGGAAAATGTGGAATAAATTTGTCATTAATGATGGATTTGTGTTTAGAGCTAACAAGTTGTGCATTCCCGCTAGTTCCGTTCGTCTACTGTTGTTACAGGAAGCACATGGAGGTGGGTTAATGGGACATTTTGGTGTGAAGAAAACAGAGGACATACTTGCTGATCATTTCTTTTGGCCAAAGATGAGACGGGACGTCGAGCGCTACGTTGCTCGCTGCACTACATGTCAAAAAGCTAAGTCACGACTTAATCCTCATGGTTTATATATGCCTTTACCCGTCCCTAGCATTCCGTGGGAAGATATTTCGATGGACTTTGTTTTAGGATTGCCTAGGACAAAGAAGGGAAAGGATAGCATATTTGTGGTTGTTGATAGATTTTCTAAGATGGCCCATTTTATACCTTGTCATAAGAGCGATGACGCTACCAATATTACTGATTTATTCTTTCGTGAAGTTATTCGCTTGCATGGTGTGCCTAATACTATAGTTTCAGATCGTGATGCTAAATTTCTTAGCCATTTTTGGAGAACTTTATGGGCTAAATTGGGGACTAAGCTGTTATTTTCTACTACTTGTCATCCCCAAACTGATGGACAAACTGAGGTTGTGAATAGAACTTTGTCTACCATGCTTAGGGCTGTGTTGAAAAAGAATTTAAAATTGTGGGAAGAATGCTTGCCTCATATTGAGTTTTCTTATAATCGGTCATTGCATTCTACTACAAAGATGTGCCCTTTTGAAGTTATTTATGGTTTTGTGCCTCGTGTTCCTATTGATTTAATGATCATTCCATCTTCGGAGAAATTGAACCCTGATGCTAAACAGCGTGCTGAATTGATTTTAAAAATACATGAGACAACTAAAGATAATATAGAGCGCATGAATGCTAGATATAAACTTGCTGGTAGTCAGGGGAGGAAACATTTAACTTTTGAACCAGGGGATCTTGTTTGGTTGCATTTAAGAAAAGATAGGTTTCCCGAATTGAGAAAATCAAAATTGATGCCAAGAGCTGATGGTCCTTTCAAGGTGTTAGAAAAGATTAATGATAATGCATACAAGCTTGAACTGCCTGCAGATTTTGGGGTTAGTTCCACATTTAACATTGCAGATTTGAAGCCATACTTGGGGGAAGAGGATGAGCTTGAGTCGAGGACGACTCAAATGCAAGAAGGGGAGGATGATGAGGACATCCCTACCATGGATATAACCATGCCTACACACACAACTCAACCACAACCAGTACAAGGACCTCTTACCCGAGCTCGTGCTCGCCAACTTAATTATCAGGTGAATTCGTTCCTAGGATTATATACTACTGAGAATAGACCGCTACCTAATGCAAGTGATTTAATTGTGCTTAGGAATATGGGAAAGGACCATGGAGAGGCATGTGGAGTCGTGGAGATGTATGGAAGGCATAATGGAGATCATCACGTCACTTTGGGTCCAAGACAAGCAAGAGTTCGAGCTGGGCTCGTTCTGGAGTCAGATTCGGACTACGGCGTCAGGACTAACTTTAAACGGGCGTAACTTCTTCATACGGACTCCGTTTAGGCGTTTCGGACTTCATGGAAAGCTTATCAAGTCTACTTTCTAACGGATCCAACCTCATCATCAAATTCTATCCGAGCCGGCCGCAATTATCAAAAGAGTCGATGTCCGTATCGTAGTCCGAGTCGAAGGGTGCTTGCGCCACCTCCACTTTGGCCCACGGGCCTTGTAACCCTAGTGGTCGTTTCCCTATATAGGAGCGCCGTCTCCCTCGCTTGAAGGGGGATTTCGTTGAGTTTAGGTTTAGCCATTGTGCAAACTCTGTTCTTCAGTTGTGTCGAACGACCACCTGTCAAGACAGCTTCGGGATCCCATCTTTGCTATTCTCAATACAATTTATGCTTCATTCATATTCGCAATATCAGATTGCCTATGTCTTATTCTTGCTAGTTCTTCGATTGCTCGCAGGGATTGAACTTCGTGTTCAGGTTGATCACGCCTCCAGCGAGGTCAATAACACTTCGGAGTTGGTTCAGCGATTGCTAAGGCGCAAGCGTCGTCGTACGGTTGTAGTCGGATCGTGAGAGTCACCGCCACCAAAATCGATAGTTATCAATCTCATCGAAAGATCGGACACCTCGTCTTCATCATAGTCGATTCTGGGTATAAACAAGCTTCTGTAATGACCAAAGTTGTGCCCATCGAGAGTATAATTGTAGCCCTTCGTGATCCTATTATACAAGTATCGCTGTCTACTATTGTCATAAGACTACCAGCATTCTTGTTGAGCGACTAAAAAAAACTTCGTCTCTCTCAAGATGGTATTTGTTGTGCCGCTATCTGCTAAGCACACTCCCTCTATAGGGTGCCACACGCGTTCTAATACTTCAAATATCATAACATAACTTGCTATTATAAATACGGGAATATAATCCTTGCAGGACTCATCACAATAATTTAATGATTTGCTCTTCTAGAGCTTACAACCATTATTCAAAGAATAAAATAATTCAATGTTCCATCACAACCGCAAACTACAAGTGGCTATAAAAAGATCTTAGTGTAATGCGTGCACTAGATCGAATCAGTGAAATACTTAGAAACTTATGCCTTAATCTGTTCCATGGCGATCTTCTCCTCTTGGGCAACTACGGCTGCGGCCACTGCAATGTCCAAAAGGAGGGGTCATAGGGCCTGCTACTGGGTTGTTCACATCCATGAGTACAACTAATGGTTGTAGATCCTCCGTGCCTGCAATGGCAAGGTGTGCCTCATATTATCCTTTGTCTATCTTCTTAGACTGGAAAACATCAATAACATGCGACTCACGACTTTACCCTTCTTGCCCCTCTTTTTTGTGAGAGGTTTCCTCACCTTGTAGCTACTAGCATTGGCTTCATATCCAACATTGCTACCAGACGGCTGTGAGATTTAGTTCTTCCTTAGAACATCATCTTAAGCTTCCGCGACTTGCATGATGTCAATTAATTCGGCATACTCTTTGTACCAGTCTTGACGACAGTGGTGTGCGATTACACCGTATTCAAGTGAAAGATAGAGAGTTTCTTCTCAATCTTCTGCGCATCCGTGATTACCTTACCACAGAGTTAAAAACTGGTATAAATTATGTGCAAATTCTGGCCATGATGAGGTCAGCTCTTCGAACTACTGGTTCGTGATGCTAGTCATCTCCATATTCATGCAAAGAGTTCATAAGATTACAACTGGTAATTTGCATAAAATAGTTGCAAAATTCTTATAATGTTCTTCAAACTCCTGGTCCGTTATATCGTATTTTTCTATGCATGTTTCATGATTTACTGCTATTTTCAGTGATTAAAAGCAATATAAACAATCACAGACAATCAAAACTGTAAATAAAATATATAAATTGCATAGAAATAATAATAACAAAGAATATGAGCTTTCGGCGAATTTTGCAATTTACAAAGGCTAAACCACTAAATTTCAATTCTGAGAAAAAAATTCACGCTATTTTCTAATTTTCAGGAGGGTTTTCCGCAAAATATTCTTATCCGTGAAATTTCCTCGTAATTTTCAGAACTCCGAGGGCCCTTTTGCAATTTTTTTTATCTTTGCTTTTTCAGCCCGATCTAGCCTAGTGTCGCCCCGGCCCACTAGGCCTATTCGGCCAGGCAAAAAGGAGGGGGAGGGGGAGGGTTTCCCTACTCCTATTCATAGGGAGGCAGCGGCACACTTCTTCATGCGCGGGAGCCAATGCGGCAAGCACGGCCGGTAGGGAGGCCGACGAGGGCGGCGGGAGCCCGTGCAGGGCCGGAGTGGAGCGCGGCGGCACCGTCGCGATGGCGGATGTGGGAGCCCGTCGCGAGGGGCGAGGCGGCGGCCGTCTGGCGGCGGCTTCGTGCGGGCTCCGTCTTCGAGTGCGGCGCGGTGGCGCCCGTGCGGGGGCTCTGTCTTCAAGTGCGGTGCGGCGGTGGGAGCACACGGTGCGGAGGGCCAACGAGCGCGTGACTTTGGACGGCGATGCTCCAGGCGGCGCATGCAACCATGCAATGCGTGTGAAGGCTCGGGTGGGGCGGCTACAGGCTAGTGGGGCTCCCAAGGGCGTGGCTCCATACTCCACGAAGGTGCATGTGCAAGAGGCAGTCGATACTGACTCCAGGCTGGCGGCGCGGTATGGAGGCCGACAGAGGCGCGGCCGTACGGGGTGGCGTCGGTGGGTGTGGCTTCGAGCCGACGTTCACGTACACATGCATATGTTCGCTTCTCGAAAAAGAAGAGCTAATCTCAATTGATTCATTGCATGCACGTGAAGATTATGTGCTAATATCAATTGATTCATTGCTTACGGGCGGCCGGAGGATGGCTGCAGGCTGGCGATGCGTAGGCATAGCCGCATTCAAGCGGTGTGGTGGCACAACCGTTTGTAGACAGTGTTTTTTCTTTTCCTGTTCATCCATGAATTGTGCGATCATCAACTGCCCTTTTCAAGTAATCTATCGATCGGCTTGGCCAGCGACTTCAAGTTGGCTCACGGCAGATTCGAGCAGATTTGTAATCTACAATCTACAATGCAATCATCATCTACTCTTTCATGAATCCCACCGATCGGCTTGGCCGGCGACTTCATGCCGGCTCGTAGTAGATTGGAGCGGAATTGCATCGTAGAAAAACTCTAAAAAGCCAAATTTGCAGAATTGAAAGCGATCTAGAAAATGTGATTCGATCTACGAACGTTGTGCTACGACGATTACCTTTCGATCCGAGTAGAGTATGACTAGAGGTAGGCTGGAGTCGATCATACTGATAACGTGTTGAGGAACCGTCGCTAGCGAGCCCAGTCTGAACGATCATCTCGTAGACAAACGTCGAATCACAATAAATAATGCAAGAATAACTAGTAGATTGAATATACAGAGAAACAAAGGTGTAGGGGGTATTCTTCTTTTTTATTCCTTCAACAGGTAATCAGCCTTTTACAATGACTAGCACCTTATATTTATAGTCTACAAACCCTATTAAAATTTTGAATAAGGCGTCCACCCATAGACCGGCTACTTAGTTAAGCCCATAATTTCTCAACACTTTATAGATTAAGGCATTGCCTGGGAGGCCCAAGGCCAGGACCCCGACCAGGATTGCCCAGCCACGCCTAAGAAGGGAAATAAAAAGGTCTTTGTACGTACAGGCAGCACTGTCACAGTTGCCGGCTAGTACAACAGGAAAATACAATAGTGTAGCAATTCCAGGAATCGCTGTGCAATATGCAAGTTAACAGACACACTTAGGTGGGGTGTATATAATGTGGATCCAACTTGAGATTAAATCTGTATGTTGCCGGTCTTTCACGGTATAATAGTGGTAATGAATAATAGCTCGGTATTGAATCAAACTAAAAGACAAAGAAACAATGCCGAACAGTCAGCAACACCGAACCATACCAATAACTCGATACTCAGCAAGTTGAACCACAGGAATTCCGCATGCAACCCAAAAACATCCTTGATCTACGAGGAGGTTATCGTTTTAGAAGGCAAGCCTTCTGAGGCCCTGTTTGTTTTAGTTTCAGCTTCCGGTTTTTGCCCGAAAAAGCTGGAAGCCAAACCAAATGGCCCGCTTTTTGCAGTCGCTTTTCACCGAAGCCGCTTCCGCACGTTGTCCTCATTCAACGTGCGGAAGCTAGAAGAAGTAGGAAGCCACCGCGGGGCAGCTTCCCGCAACTTCCCACCACCCTCGTTCCACACTTGCCCCCGAACTTCGAGGGTAATTACCCGCCAATTATCATCCAATAAACCCACTTGCCTTCGTCCTCCCGCCCCCCCCCCCCCCCCGCACCCGCTGCTCCTCCCGCGCCGCCCTCCTCCTCCCCCTCCCTCCGCACCCGCCACGCTAGTCCTCCTCCTCCCCCTGAGCGGTCGTCGTCTTCTCCCTCGCCCAGATCTGGGCGCCTCTGCCTTAGCTCCTTCGGCTTGCCTCCGGCCTCCTCCCCAGCAACCTCCTTCTCCCTCTACCCCACCTCCTCCCTGGCCACCTCCTTCTCCCTCTAACCCGCGGTGGCCACCTCCTTCCCGACAACCTCCTTCTCCCTCTACCCCACCTCCTCCTCCCTCTACCCACTCCTCCCTGGCTACCTCCTTCTCCCTCTACCCCGCGCTGGCCACCTCCTCCCCGACTACCTCCTTGCTACTACTTTAGATTGCGGATGGATTCATGGTTGATAACTCTTGTTGCTGCTTCAGATTTCAGCCTCCCTCCGCCCCAACTCCCTCCTCCCCGGCCAGTGTGTTTGTACATGAACCGATTGGTGATTAGAATGTATGGCAATGATTCATGGCAGTTTTTCTTGAACCGATTGATTATGGTATCGCTTGTCATTTTCATCCATGAAAATGATGAATTGTGTTTGCTACTACTTGTTTGCTTGAAGTTCAATCAGACAAGAACATTAGTGTGTTATGGATGATTATGCTTTGTGCTAGTAGTTACTAGTAGGAAGTTTTGGCTGTCGGATGCAATTCTCATTATTACTTGTTTGCTTGAAGTTCAAGTTCCTCCAGAGCATTTTAGTTTATTTAGATATGTAGATACATGGTATGAACTCATGTCATAAGATGGAGATGATGCTTGGCCAAACAATGATCTAGTGCTTGTGGTGATTTGATATGTTGATAATATTAAGATGGCCTTCTTTGACTGTAAAAATAGTAGCCAGGGCATTTTAGTTTATTTGGGCACAGGCTAATATATGTAATTATGTTCTGTGTTTTGATCTCTTGCTTGGGCATGCATGACAACTTGTTGTTGTTGATAGTTACAAATCAAGTTACTTTATTGATATTAGATCAGTTAATATGTCATCTTTGATTTACTACATGACTGGCTTGCTCTACAAAATATTATAAGAGCTAGATATACGATAGAAATTTTATGCACTGAGTTTGCAAGTTCTTGTGATATAATTAGTACCAATTTTTTGTGAACTTCACTAGTTAGCATATACTCATGTAAATAAGAATAAATTCATCCTCGATAGTTTGTCAGTATGCATGTGGATGTTGTTGTACTTTTAATGGTGCATACTTACGTGGACCTGGATGCCCTTATCATAATTTTGAATTCTTCTCTACTACCTTACTAAGCTCAAGAAAAATATGGCCATTGTTTACACGTTGAGGCATACATGTCCTTTTCACATGGACCCTGATTCCTAGATTTGTCTCGTTGACTGATTACCTTGACAATTCTCACCCACTGAGATTTGTGAGTTTGGTGTGACATTGGATTTGCTTGTTTGCTGTATTATGGAATTGGCTATATTAATCTTTCCATTTTGCAAATCCAGTTGCAATGTTGATCTAACATCATGTAACCAGATGAGCTTTCTGAATCATACACAGAGGACTTTATATTGCTATTTATTAATTTGTATTCTTTCTTGTATATATTAAGATGCTTAGGTCAAATTGCTCTTGTAATTTGTATCCTTTTTTTTGTATATCTTTGCTTTTTAATGATGCTCTTTTTCCTTATTTTTTTTCTTTGCTATTTCTTTATTTTTTTTAGAGTACGTATGAGAGTAGGGGTGCCTAATAGTACCGACGCCGGTCTCAAGCCCGAAAAAAGTGGAGGGACATGAATTATTCAAAGTTTGTAATAAACAAACAACATATTGTCGTTAAATAATTACTTATTGTAATAATTATTTGTTGCAATAATTATTGTTGTATTTATTTATGTAATACAACACACAAACCTTCTTGGGCTGGAACAACATCACGTAGCACTAGGCCTCCTAGCTGCACACGGTTTTGAATTCCATGCTCGCGTACTCCTCGTTCTTTCCATCCTAGCTCCATCCATGGCTGCACACACGCATACAATCTAGGCGGCACGCACAAGTTCTGATCCGCATGCACCGTTACCCTCGCATGCTATCATTTGCACGCTTTGTTATTCTCCTCTGCAGCTCTTTTCTTGAATTAAATCAGAAACAATGACCGGTTCATATGAATCAGTTAATGCGGTAGTAGGGTGTTGGGCCGCATCAGTATACTTGCTAATCGGGTATCATTATTTACATGAAAGTACATACAAAAACTAAAATTGCTTATTACAGATGAAAAAACCTGTATCATACCTGTCTTGGAGCATGTCAAGAACATCCTAATTGTTTACCCTATTATTTTACAGTCTGTTAAGCACTATAAATCACATATAGTGTCCGTACTGTTTTCGGGTTATACAGAATTTAAATATTCACAGGATATCTTTACTAAATCTCCTTTATGTTTTATCTACTGAATTAACTGCGAGCACTACAAAGAGGTACGTATTTGTTCAAGCAAACACATGGATACTGTTATTTTGAATAGTGGTCTCACGGGCTGCTTTACCCAAAGTACTCCTGCTTCAACTCCATTGCAACATGTGCCGTAATTTGCCAGACGAACAAAACTAGAATCCGAGATGGCAGGTTCCTTTGGTTCCTTTCTGTTTTTTTGCTGATGATAACTTAAGTTTTACAGCGTCACTATAACAATATACAATCCGTCGTAAATAGTCAGCTGCATCAAGTATAGAAGAAGATTATCAGTAGTCATTGAAGAGATTATGATATTATCCCAACAGGAAAATGTATTTCCAAACTTACCATCTACAAATGTTATATATGTTCTAGATCATTATTTTAACGCCTCAACTGTGCCAACTTATGGATAACCTCAACCACTTGAGGGAAAAAAGCACTGATACTTTCATTGATGAGAGACTGGAAAAAATGTATAGCCTCCTCCTCGTCTAGATCCAACCGGAAATTCTCCTGAAGCTGATTAATGCCCACACAAAAAATGAAAGGAAGATGCCACTTAGACTGCTTATATGCTATTTAGATGTTCAATGTTAACAACCAGTTACCTTAGAAATCCCCTTCTCTGTGATACTTGGAATATTTGATCCAGACATCAGATGGAAGAGATTCAGTATAAGGTTGCTGGACTTCCGTAGTATGTTGTATGCTTCACAACAGTAGGATTTGAATCTTGCATAGTATTGGCTAAAATGGAAAAGGAAGTTACGAATAGTGCAAAAAGAAAAGCAAATGAGCACAAATACAAAAATTTATCGAACTAAACAACGAATTTTACCTTTCAGCACCACCCATGGCTTCAACCATTTCTTTGCATAATTTCATTGGCGGTGATGGTGCAAATCGGTGTGGTTCTTCGCCCAGCATATAAGAGAAGTCAACATGGAAAAGGCATCCATTTTCTCGTAGAAGAATATTATCAAGATGCCTAGATTAAAAAAACAGTCATTATTTTTTCTTAGAAACTGCACATTTCTAGATTTTTTATCATGGTCCACTCCATTAATATTTTTTTTTGTGGGGATATATGGTTCACTCAATTGGACTTACAAAAACAATACAATAATATCAGCATCCACAGTATTGGTAGAAAATATAATAGTATGTCCTGATCATTCAGAGATATTAGTACTAGTATGCTTGAGAAACCACATGATGCAGAAGAATTTGGTGTTAGATCAGAACAAAGCTGTTAAAAAAACAAACAGAAACCATAATTATTTTCTTCATAGGCTGCATGGAACAGTGAACCTGACATGTGGGGCTCACATGTCAGAAACACGGCTCACGGTAAATTAGATTTGGCTAGGTTTAGGTTTAGGGCTTTTGTACGAGTGGTGATGACGCGGCTGGGTGCTGACGCAGACACACGTGGCACACATGCCGACACAGAGGTTGGCATGTAAGCAGCCACGTCGACAAGATCGTCCGTAACGACGGCTAGACGACAGCAACGGTGACCGGCGGCGAAAGGAGAGCATTGGCGGCATGTTGGAGCTCCGGCCAATCCATCCCTCGGCTCAGATGCGAGAGCAGGGATCGGCAAGAGGCTCAACGGCGATGAGGACGACGGCGAAGGCTCGGGTCAACAGCTAATCGGTGGCGAAGGGCTCCATCAGGGTCTTGGACATGCGCAAAAGAATCACGACGACAAGGCGATGCAGCCAGGTCATGCGCGAAGACCAATGGTCGGCAGTGGCGACGGGAACACGGCGGCGGCGATGAAGTAGAGCAGCGACGCGGCCTCGACAATGCTACGACGCTACAGCGATCCTCCAACGACGAGAAGGTGCGCACCTAGTAGAACACGAGAAGGCGAACCGGACGGTGTAGACGATGACGACAGAGGATCACCGGCGGCGACGGAATCAATGAAAACCCGAGTCAGCGGTGCTAAGGCTGGATTTGCAATTCCGGCGTGACAACGGCGATCTAGGGCTCTAGGCTTCAGAGGATTGGTGGCTAAGGTTGAGGCGGTCGTTTTGACACGCACGCCAAGGCTTTAAATAGCTTGTAGCAACGGGGCTACGGGAGAGTCCGAACATGGCAAGGCGGTGGAGTCTGGGACGTGCACGTTGAGGACGATGAACAGTGGCGCAAACATGGGCCCACATGTCAGTGTCTGTGGCTACGGTGAGTTGGCGTCGTGCACGACACGCGTGCGGCCGACAAGTGGGACCGGCGTGGGTGAGAGGGCGAGAGAGGGTAGGACCGGCGTGGGCAAGCGGGCGAGAGAGAGAGGGTGGGCTACGGGCGTGAATGGGCTAGAAGAGGGAGAGTTGGGCCGGGGTTGAGGAATTTCAGCCCGAAGGATTTCCTGGTATTTTAAATAGGTTTTACATTTTAGAAATACCAAAAAAATCCAAATAGCAAATTAAAAATAGCAAATGAACTCGGAAAAATTCCAGAAAAATCTTCAAAATATTTCCATGCACAAAGAACTCAAATAAAATAGTTTTGGACTTAATCGATGTTCATATTAGTCACATTAAATTGTTTTGACATTTGAAAATCCCATCTAAGCTTTATTAAATTCAAATAAAATTTGGTAAAATTTTCCAAGGAACTAAACTACTCAAAAAGATTTCGAAACTCAGAAAATTGGAATGTTACATGGCACGTTGCTAGTCTCCATTGTCTTCCTTGCCACTAGTCTCCAGTCACTGGAGGCGAGGGGGCGTGACGAGGGGGGTGTGCGATGAGGGAGAGGGGGCGTGCGACGAGGGTGGAGGTGCGACAAGGGTGGAGGCGCGACAAGGGCGAGGGGGCGCATGAGGGTGGTGAGGTAGGGTGCGGGGAACAGGGGATGGGGGAATAACGATCGAGCGATGCTAGGGCCATGCGCTAAGCATTGGGTTGGCCGGCTGGGCCGTGTCGAATACGTGTCCAAAACGTATCCGACACATGTCGGAAATTTTAAAAATAAAAATTCCCCATTTAATTGATCGACACGATGTCGACACATGTCTGCAGTGTGTCCGTGTCGGACACGGATACGACAACAAAGTGAAGAGTCTTCGCTTCAGAGGCTAGTACTCATCAAGGGCAAAAAAAAAAAGACAAATAGGACACCACCACCAATTTCCCCGAAAGAACCATTGGTGAGAGAAGATGGCGTGGGTAAAAGTAACATTTTAGGTGGGGGTTTGGATGAGAAATAATAAAATAACTACAAAGTGGCAAATTATCAATTACACCATCTTTGCGGTGGCAAATAATCAATTACAATGTGTAGGATGGTATTCTATGAATAGCCACTGTTTGCGGTGGCAAATAATCAATTATCACCCAAAGGGGATAACGTAGCAAAAGATGCTAACCTGTCTCCAATCCCCAATATGTATGTAATGACAGAGTAACCAGCACAGCTTTTTACAAAGCTTTCCAAGTATTGGGCAGCTATACCGAAAGGACCATCTTCATCAGGATGACACTTTCGTAGATAACTAGTGATACTGCCATGTTTTGGTATAATCTGAGAACAAACAATAGTTTAATTAAGAATGTTTCAAGAAAATGAAAAAGAAAACAATATTAGTCATCCATCCTATGCCCGGAAATTAAAGATTGGTCAGCTTATACAAAATTAATAGTTGCAATGGTTTACATGCTGGTATAAAGTTTATGAAAGAAAAGGCACTCAAGAAAATTGCAAGGTGATAGTCCTATCCAGGGATCCAAAAACTGTTCCCGGGAAATCCGGTCGCCGACGGTAACCAGATTTCGGAAAAAACCCGACGAAATTCGCTTGAATTTGCTTAAAACCAACGAAATTTGAAATTTGAAATTTAAATTTGCGAAACCGGGAAAAACGGCCGGGATTTTGGATCCCGCCCCGTATCTCTGGTCCTATCAAACCTTACTGATTTCAAAAGCATTAGGAGGGCCTCAAATAATAATAATAATAATAATAACTAACACGCTACCTTCCATTTTCTTGAGAAAATTACATATGTTAGGAATACAGGAAGATGACTGGTGTCATGATACTGTAGGCCAAAGGGCCAATATATAGAGTACATGAGGACAACAATCCAGATCAAAAGCAGTATGGGAGTAAACCTGAACCAACATACTAAAACCCTTAATAAGGCACAATTTACATCTTTAAATGCATTCCACCCTTTTGTGCTCGTTGTGTATATTCTATCCCCTTATTTGCCAGATTTTATAAGCCTAAATAAGGCTGCTTCTCTGTTTTTTACATTCCTATGGTGTCCTTGGTTCTTGAACTTGTGAATCCGAAAAGTTTACTTAGTTTAATTATAGCGGCATGCCGCATGTTTTTGCCTCGCTTTCTCAATTTCAACCTGCCAAAGTACTTCATTCGCAAATTGTGTGTGTGTGAGGTGGTGGTTGGGGTGGGGGGGGGGATGCACTCTTCCACCAGACATTACTATCCAGAAGGTGCACACACTAACCATCTGAAATACAGACTTCAGAATTAGAATTGAAACAAAATATAGAATGGCAGATAGTGTTACCGATGGCAAATCAAAAAATTGCATACTTTTTAGTAACATATAAAGAATTCTCAGACAAACAAATAGTGGTTCGTAGAGATGAAGCTACTCACGAAGAAGCTAGAGTTTGTCGAGATCTTTACTGCAAAGGAATATATGGATTGGCAGTTTACATTATGTTCAATAATCAGGTTACCTGTGCAAGGGATTTGGAAGGAATAAACTCGACCATCCCTTCATTTAGATCTGTCGCAAGAACTCGATATGGGGTAAGGTGCAAGTCTAGATTTTCCAGTTTGAGCAACCGGTCCATCAAAGAGATCATTTGAATGACCTAAAAAAGCATAAAGAGAAGAATTAGTTCCAATAACTCTCCTCAAACACGCAGATACACACACATGGGGGTGAAAATGGAAAACACACCCATAAGCCCGTCCATACTCATGATATTCGGTAGTGTGCCAAGTTTGGGTAGTGGATAATGGATAATGGGCCACTGGCAGCCCTTGTTGCAAGAATATTGTTTCATTTCATTCAGCTAAGAAACTGAAGTGTCCAGGAGGCAAGGGCCAAAAATATCATTGGTAGTTGCAACAGTGAACATCCAGGAATATCATAGTGGAATAAATCAGTTTGTTAATTTCCTTTTACTATGATATTAAAGGCAGCACATTAACACATCCAAACTACGGGAACCACCGCATGGTGGGGTGGTCATGTGGGAGTATGAGTACAACTCAACTCACTAGGGTTCAAATCCTGATGACCACCTTTTTACGCACACGTGAATGCAGCAGTGGGAAAGCACATGCCTATGCTCGGTGAGATCGCAGGTTTATCTTCGGCCTCCGCAATTGTAAGTGTGTGTGTGTGGGGGGCAACAAAAGTACAAGTTTATTTTTTCATATTAATGCAAAAGCACATTGGAATAATTACCAACTGATCTTTGCGGAGATTATCCCCTTTCTTGAAAATAATCTTTGATGTTTCCCCGTTTTCAGTCCTGAATGTTAGACACAATGGAAACTTAGCACTACTGAATACAGATGACTCTTGAGGCACAATTCCCGCAAGGCGGACATTTGGTGTTAACGGTGAACGAATTGGCTGAAAGAAATTTAACAGAACATGTTAGTTAAATAAATTGTGGCCAAGATAATAAAGTTATAGGTATGGAAATATGCAACACGAAACCTTATAACCAATTGACCACGTAGTTGACTAACATAATAACAATAGAAACATCATTGTTTTAAATATCGGCTGTAGCGGCACTATAGTGCCCATGGTGCCTAGGGCGCTACATAGCGACTGTTGTTGCGGTTTGGTACAAAATCGGTGATATATCGGCCCGATATGTGTGCTATCCGCTACACGCTGTATCAACGCCAATGCTAAAGAACATTAAAACTACCTCTGAAATAGGGTGTGCCTCTTCTTTTTTTGCTAACATCCATTAGTACCAACCTTTCCAGGCTTCCATATTTTTGAAACAAGGGCTTCCAATTCCATATCCCCCACCTATAACAATTAATTAACCTCTCATATTCCCAAAAACCCCAGCTGTGTTTCGTGTAACCTGAAGGCTCAAACAAGGTAAGCCTAATCTTTGATCCATTTTCGTCTCAAAAAAAAAAAATTCTTTGACCCATTTCCTAATCCATTCTGTACATGGACAGAAAAATCTTTGACCCATTTCCTAATCATTTTATTTGTCTGGGGATGAAGATTGATTCATAAAACACTATATAGCTTTTATGATTTTGATGTTATATTAGATCTACCTTTCATAGCTAAGCATGTAGCGCCCGCTATATCACCAACATACGCTATCTGCTATAAAAACAGTCCACCGCTACACTTGCGCTGCCCACTATTTAAAAAAGAGCAAATTTCATAAAACTACACATTTAACCAAACTCCATTATAGACAACAGTCTGGTAGCATGGGCCCAGCAAGAGATACAATGAAATTTTCTAATAACTACACATTGATTGAAAAACATATCAGAAAACTAAACTTTTAACCAAACTCCGCTCTAGGCAACATTCTGACAGCAAAGCATGTGTCTCTTGCCGATGGGCCAGTGTAGTCATATTGTTGCCAACAATGGAGTTCGGTTAAAAGTAGTTTTCTAATACTGCCAATTTATGTACAGTTATCTAAAACTTCTCTTAAAAGTGTAATTTTGTGATAGCTTGCACAGAATACATGCAATTTTATGAAATTTACTCTGTTTAAAACATTTGTTCGCATGTTAAGAACCAAACAAATTTTACCTCACTGAAGTTGGTAAGCTCACAGCAAACTCCTGCGAATAACTGTCCTAATTTCTTGCCTTTGTCTTGTGCACGGTCAACAACACTATCTAAATCCTTCGTAATAGAACGGAGTTGAGCAGTGAGATCTCCCTGACGTGACAAACTCTGCCACAGTTGAAACCCATCTTCACCTCCATCCTCCCCGGCTACCAACTGTTAAGAACAGAAGCCATATTATAGATTAAAATAAGCAATGCGATGCATTCGTACATAATTGAGCAGGGTGAACTGAGAGAATGTGTTTGGAAAACAAAAGGAGAAGAAAAGTGTGAAAACAAAAGGGGAAGAAAAGTGTACCATCATTATACTTGCTTCAAGTTTGTCATATGTACGGAAATACCGTCTTGCATGTGTAGGATCATGAAGCTCAACAACTAAATACCAGCGAAGGAAGCTAGCAATTTCAATGTTTGACAAAGCTGCAATACATAGAAGTGGTAATTCGTAGATTTTAGTCTTCTGCAGAATATATTTCAACTGCAGTTAAATATGAAGATAACATCTAACAGAAAATAAAGCTAAATAGCCCATGAAGTACCAGATAATAAGGTGGCAAGACAGTCTGCTAGGACCTAGGAGAACAACTTCTAGATGTCAAAAGGTTTGCGAAGGCTGGGCAGACTCAAAACATTTCCAAAAGGCATAACTTTTTTATATATACACACTAATATAGCCTGTTTCAGGATGCAATGCAATGCTTAGGATAGTAAACAATGATATCTAACATTTGGATTTCAAGATGCCATTACAGGACAAGTACGATAAGCTCAATACAAAGCAACCAATAAACATCGGATCAGGTTGCACCAAGTCACCAACTGGTGGCTCTCTCTAGGATTACTATGGGATTTACAATCTATGTTTTAATGGAAAAGTTCTAGCCATGCTCAACCTAGCATATAAGGAAATGTGTGTGTGCGCGCGCGCGCGCACATGTAAAGAAAGGCAGGACCCTTTCTTTTCAACAATACATTTTATTTTGTTTGACCCAACTTCATGGTAACCAATTCTGGAAGATGGTGGATTCATGATCAGATTTTTACATAGACATTGGCCTTGCTTGGATCTTGAGTTCTTAATAAAACCATATTTTGTTAAACTAGTTTTGGAGTCTAACCACCTAAAATCCTGTACGGTTAGGCACTTAGGCTAGCATAAAACCAATATAACAAAATATAGTTTGAGACTTTGAGTTTTCTAAAAAAACTCCAATCTGTTTTTCAGGAAACGCAAAGCAGATTATCTAAAACTCAGTTTTTACCAAACAAGTATTCATTAAGTACTATCCTAACTAAATAATAAACTAAAAACGATTTCCCAAAACTTAAAGAAAAACATGTTTTAGTAAAATCCATCCCTAAAACTTATCATCCAAACAACTTTTAAAGGTTTTAAACAACAAGCAGAAAGATCATACAGCGGTGCACAAGAAAGAGTGCTAGGCGAGACTTGTCTGATCTTTCAAACCGCAGAGCTTGTACAAGTTGTGGTAAATAGCATTGTATTTCGTCATCATCTGCCCTTTCAAGTATGTTGACAGCATAAGCACGAACCTTTGCACAAAATAGTAGCTTTGTCATAAACACAAGATTTAGAAGGATTCTTGAGCAGTGTTCCCCTATGCGTTAGGCGCTAGTCGGGCGGCAGACCAGCACCTAGCACCTAATCGCCGCCTAGGCGGGCCTAGGCAAGGCTAGGCGGTCGCCTAAGCGGGATAAATCGGCTAGGCGGTCTAGGCGAGAGGGCTGCGTCTAGCGCCTAGCCGGTCTAGGCGGGCGCCTAGGGGAACGCTGTTCTTCAGACAATAAACATATTATACAGCCATGCAAAAAAGATCCCACAACCACCCCCGAAACACGCACGTGCACATACAAAAGAGGAATAAACACAGGAAAATGGTAAGAAAAAAAAAACTAGACATTGAGAAGTAATAGCTCTATTGCATTAGAGCAAGCACATTGGGAAGGCAATTGGCATACCCAAAAGCAACAACTGAATGAACTAACCTCGCAGAAGAAACATTGAATAATGATCACAGAGAACTGGCTCAAGAAAAGTTCAAATCACCATTATACAAAGAGTAGTTCATTTAACAGAAGAGCACAAAAAAAAAGTGCTTCAAACCTTCCTGTCACGTAGAAATCCTCAGGAAAACAAGAAGGGTACAAAGGGAACTAAATTGCTTACTTCCTCGTTTTCAAAAACTGCTGAAAGAAGACCCAGTGCATCAGCCACATCAATGGTTTCCCACCTTCTAATCAAGGCAACAGCTTGTTTGGCTTCCTGCATATCAATATGCCATTATCGTATACAGCCATAAGAGATCTTGATTTTAGATAACCAACATCCAGATATCTTTGCACAGATTGATAAAAGAAACCCACAGATTGTGCCTCAGATTTTTAAAACACAGTAGACCCTTTTTGCTGCAGTTGTCTGCTGAGCCAGAATGTTGCAGTTGTTGAATTGAGATGTTGCAGTATGAAATGCATTTTTTTGTACTAAATAATCCTCCATAACCACAGAAACATTCCAAATGAGCTATTGCAGAATTAAAAGAAGCTAAACAAAATATTGGCTCTTATTGCAGTAGTTATAAGAAAAATGTTGCGATAGTTGGTTAAAGTGTTGTAGTACAAATTGTGCTACTGCAACATTTTTACACAACTATCGAATCGTTATTACTAAACTAGTGCAACACCATATGATCTTTATAAAAAAAACTCAAGACGTCTAATATAGTAATCCATAGCTGCTCCCATATTAATAAACTTGAAGAAGATGAAAAGGTGAAACCAGAAAAGCAAATTACAGTATTCTCCTACATAGCACTCCTAGGCTCCTAGCCATACTAAAACAATCTGGAATAAGTGGGTAGGAATGGATATCCTTTCCAACTTGCCAAAACAACAGAAATGATCGCGTCAAAATAAATGATAGAAATGACAAGAACTGAGCAACAATTTATTGTAAGAAACAAAAACTTGATGAGTTTCCTTTGATGCATATGCCAAATTAGAAAATGCAAAAGAAAAGCAACTTTGAAACATGTAGATGCTTTTACTGACTTGAATATCACTCCATTCAACAGAGAGGAGAAACTTTGCAAGAGCTTTCTTCTCAGACATCAAAGAGAAACGAAATTTCCATAACAATTGCTTCTCATCCGCACTTAAAGAGCGTGTTATGGATACTTGAGGATTGTTTGTATTAACCTACAAAAGAAAGGATGAAATAATTCAGCTAGAAATCCAGCATATGAAAACTACCACTTACCTGTTTCATGCAGCAAATTATTGTCTCCTAAGTTAATATAAAAAAAGGTTAAAAGATCATTGATTTTACCATTCTAATTTAGAAGCACTTACAGATTATTGTGAAACCAACAGGCACAGAATGTCCTAAGGTGGCAAACGAGACTATAAAAGGACGAAAGGAAAAAATATGCAACTTGCACTCACTTTCGCTCATTTGAGCTTGGCTTCATATCTCTATCAATCATTTCGCGAGTCAAGCTCCTAGCAAGCATAAGTTGTTTATGCTCAGATGGATTGGTTTGTCCAACATTAGGGTCGCATACAAAAACAAGCTTATTCTTAGATTGATCCGTTGATGATAACGGGGTAGCTGCATGGAAATTTGCTCTAGATTCCTGCACGCAAAAGAAAAGGTAAATTTCTCTGCAAATGCAAAGGTGAACATATTAAATTGGTTATGACTTGCAAGAGAATGGAAAACTGTTGAGCTCGCACAAATATTACATTTTCGGTAAGAAAACTCTGAAATACTTTTACCCATCAACAACAGAAGAGAATTTATATTGCAAAATCCAAGGAGAGATCATTTCAATTAAACAATAAACTAAATAACGCATGCTTCAAGCCCTCAACCCAGAAAAACACTTTTTAATGGTTATGAAAATATACTTTGGCGAGTATGCATTCGGTCGAAAATAATGTCTGTTGAACTGTAATGTCAAAACATGCCTAGGACGTTAACATAATTAATCAGAACAGCGTACAGGAAATTCAAAATGAAAAAGAGAAAAATGTGACTCATGTGCACTCAATGGTCAAATAACTCAACCTGGAAAACAACTCTGTGTTCAAAACTGCAAAGTTCAACAATTAGGCTAGGGTACAAATTTTCAGTTCTCTCACTCTCTTCCTCGATTTTATTCACAGCTCTGAAGGTGAGACGATCTAGCCAATCTATATGCTGTATCTGTCCTCTCGCGTACTTGTTACCAACCCTTTCCAATCGCTCTATCTCGTCCCTCTTAGTCTTAGGAACCTTCAAGTTAATAGAAAGAAGTAAGTGCATTGTGTGATAAATAAAGTAACCTACAGAGGCAAACATTGGCAAAAAAAATTAAACAATTGTGATTCTGAAAAGTATGAAATGTCAATGAAGCTCTTCATCTTACCTTGCCAGGAGTTGAGGTGGGGAGACTTCCATCTGCCAGTTTTTTGGGCCAGAGCCTGAGCCTCAGCCTCCCAGTTTTAAGTTGTTTTTTGCTGTTAAAAAGAGATATAGTGGCTCCACCAACAATATTTCCATCTTCAAAACCAGATGACACATCCCAAACCTATATTACAGATACAAAATACAAACTGTAAATTAGAGGGGAAACATAATGGCCGAACCTTTTAAAAATGATAAAATTTTGAGGATAGGAATGCTCTAATTAAATACATCATGACACCATGAGTACATTGGGCAAGGCAAAATCATGTTCCTGTTACTAACAGTGTTACATGGCTCAATCGATTCCAGGATTGATTCAATATCTTCCACTTTGCACTAATTGGTTTGCACCTTCAAGTAAATATTTTTAGGGCCATTAGTAGGTTTTTTTTTACTTGAAATTTTAATTTCAGAAGCATACCATGAATTTCAGACTTTGTACGGTCCAGTCTACGAAACATACCGTGAATGCAAGCTGTGAGAGGAGTGTTATGTCTCTGTATTTGGTACTTAGTGTTATAAGCTCATTCCAGAAGTACAGTGGTCCTGAAGATTCCAACCTGGAGGAAAAGGTGTATTCAATATCAAGAAATAGAACTGACCAAAGTCATGAAATCATTTCAAGATTACAATTAGTACCATGTTTCTCTTCCAAACATATTATAAGATATACCTTGTACATACGGGCAATCCAAACTGTATTCCATCAATGTATAGCGTGCACTCAACAAAGAGCTCTGGGGCACTTTTTTCAATCAACAAAATATGATCTGAAAACAAACATTGTGAGAAAAGGATACAACTATGTGCATAAAAACATCATACATATAGTTACTCCATTAGATAGTGATGTATACTCGTCCTTAAAGTTAACCAAGCAATAGGATTAATAACAGAACTTAAATAACATAAAAGGGAAGGCAAAAACCCATTGATTGCTGTGTATCTCAAGATGAGGTCCAGTTCAACAAACTCTCTAGAGATTATAAGAGCAGATTAAAATCATTCCTTTCACCAACCCTGTCCCTGGGGTTCTTGTTACGGACAGCTTTGTTGGGATTCAATTCCAGCGCAGGAAGAAGGAAAGTTTGAAACCGGCAAGTTCAAATATAGAAAGTTAAAGAATAGAAAGAGTTGAATTCGAGTTGTATACAAATAGAACTCTATTAGTCTCAAACATCAATCGGACTCTAGAACTATATAAAGAGTCTGGAGGCTTGTAATTTGGGACAACCAATTATGAATCAATACAAATAGTTTCTTCCAAGTTCTTCCTCCTTTCTATCAAGTTCTGGCTACTCATCCATACACCCTGCGTTCTAATTCCCGAAGATCCTCGGACCATAACAATTTGGTATCAGAGACACCAATCCCGCCCACCATGCCACCCAAAAATGATTCGGCGTCGGATGCAAGGATCGACGGATTGGAACACGCCCAATCAGAGCTACTTCGGGCCATCACCGATCTTCAGGCAACGAACGAGCAACGCTTTCGGGAGCAACAACTGGCTTCCGATCAACGTTTGGACGGTTTGGCCAAAGAGATGCGTACCATGTTTGAAGCCCTGCGCGTCGCCCCAGCGGCTCCACCGTCGGCGAGACCACCCGCCCGATCCGGCCGCGCCACACAGCGGCGTGCTTCGCTCCCGATCGCGTTCGACGACGCGTCCGAACCACATCCGAGTCGGCTTCAACGCCGGGTCGATGTTCATCGCGCACCAGGCGGATTTGCGCCCCGCCGTGGAAACGGTGACGAATTCGGATTTGCGCCCCGCCATGGACACGGCGACGATTTCGACGAGCGCCAGGGGTACCGAAATCAACCCGAAGGCCCTCGGCGCTCGACCGCCCACGCCACCGCTGCCGACTCGCCGATTATATGACGGTTCAGTCGACCCAATCACATGGTTGACTAAATGTGATCAATACTTTCGCGCATATCAAATCCCTGAAGAAGATAAAGTCTGGATGGCCGCTTTTCACTTATCAGAGGTTGCTCACTCATGGTTTTATCAGTTGGAACGCGATGAGGGCCAGATTCCCTGGGCAGTATTCAAACATTATTGTTCGATGCGATTTGGTCCAGCCATTCGCACGAACACGTTAGGGCTCTCAAGCATCCGCAATGGCTTCGGTTCATTGGCGCAATATCGGCGGAATTCACGCACCTCTTGTGCCATACCATCGGGTTGTCCAGGACTCACCAGATCGAGCTTTTCACCGCCGGGCTATCGGAACCAATTCGCACGCACGTGGAGTTAGCAGGACCGACATCCCTGCAACAAGCTCTAAACTTGGCCCGGGCATATGAACGGCTCAACCCGCCATGCTGATTCCGGCAAATAGGCCACAAAGTAACAACCGGATAATGGGCCGCGCTGGATTTCCGCAACCTTCTCGCACCACTCCGTCATCCCAGGCACCATCTGTGACAACCGCGCAGGCCACGACCCCGGCGACCACAGAGACACGTCACGGAGTCTTCGCAGTCGTCTCTGCCGAGATGGCTGACCGTCGACAACGCGGCTTATGTTTTAATTGCGACGAGCAGTTTGTGAGGGGACACCGCCGCAAACGGTTGTTTTGGTTAGAACCGAATTCAACCACAGTACTGACAACACATCGGAGGACTACATAGCAGCGGAGGTCGAACCAGAAATCTCATTGCTTGCCGTCACTGGTCTATGCTCGGCCCAAACAATGCAAGTGGCAGTTCGTATTGGCACATTCGAAGGCATTGCCCTTTTTGACACAGGATCCACTCACAATTTTCTCAATACGACATGTTTATCTGCGGTCAACCTCATCATCCAACCTCACAGCGGACTCCGGGTCAAGGTGGCCAATGGCGACAGGTTAGCTTGTGCGGGTATTTGCAAACAGACACCCATGACTATTGCACCGTCCGAGTTCGCCGTCGATTTCTATATTATACCATTGTCAGGTTTCGACATCATTTTGGGAATGCAATGGCTGAGCACGCTAGGACCGGTATTATGGAACTTCGCTCAAATGCAATTTTCTTATTGGGAGCATAATACTCGCATTACCTGGACAGGGCTGAATTACCAACCAATGTCTGCAGCTATGGTACAAACCACAGAACGCACTGAATTGTTGGCACCACTTTTTGCCGAGTTCGAGCATCGGTTTTCTGCGCCTACAGGTTTGCCGCCCGATCCTGCGATCATCATATTCGGCTAGTGCCAAACGCACTAGAAATCATGGTACGTCCCTACCGTTATGCACATATTCAGAAAGATGAAATGGAGCGTCAGTGTGCCACAATGCTAGCCCAAGGGATTATTCTACGAGCTCGTCACCCTTTTCTTCACCGGTTCTTCTTGTTCGAAAGAAAGACGCATCATGGCGGTTTTGTGTGGATTACCGCGCACTCAACGAACACACAATCAAGGATAAATTTCCAATCCCACATGTGGACGAACTTTTGGATGAGCTGGAAGGAGCATGTTTTTTCACCAAGCTAGATTTGCGATCCGGTTATCACCAAATTCGGATGTTTCGAGGATGTTACAAACAGCGTTCGGACGCACTCATGGCCATTTTGAATTCTTGGTTCTTCCTTTTGGTCTATGCAATGCTCCTCAACTTTTCAGCGATGATGAATTCCATATTACAACCCTTCCTTCGTCGCTTTGTGCTAGTATTTTTCGACGATATTCTGATTTATAGCAGGACTTGGACGGAGCATCTTCATCATGTTCGTCAGGTTTTGCAGCTGCTTTCGACTCATCAGCTGTTTCTTAACAAGAAGAAGTGCACTTTTGGGCAACGACAAATTTCGTATTTGGGCCATGTTATTTCGGCTACCGGGGTAGCTATGGATAAAGGGAAAGTCTCGGCAGTCCTCGAGTGGCCACAACCTCGCAACATTCGAAGTTTGCGGGGATTCTTGGGACTAGCGGGCTATTATCGTAAATTCATCCAAGACTTGGTCATGTTGCGTACGCCACTTACCCGACTACTTTGCAAAGAAAGTTTTAAATGGTCTGAGGAGGCTTCCGTTGCTTTTGACAATCTAAAACAGGCCATCGCATCGGCACCAGTATTGCAACTTCCAGATTTTACAAAGGACTTTGTGATCGATTGTGATGCATCAGGGGGGCCGACCGATTGCATTCTTTAGCAAACCGGTGGCAGCTCATCAGGCCAAATTACCACTTCTGACGGAACTAATTGGACTAGTGTTCGCGGTCCGACATTGAGACCTTACATTTGGGGTCGCAAGTTTAGTGTCTTGACAGATCATTATAGTCAAAACATCTTACGGATCAAAGGTTGACAACGGTACCACATCATCATTGGATTCGAAACTTCTCGCCACGACTTTGCGATCGAATACAAACCGAGCAAGGAAAACATTGTCGCCGACGCTCTCTCGTCGGCATGAAGAGCTTCTTTGTACATGTGCTATCAACTACCGACTTTGCATATTATGATGACCTCCGTTGTCAACTCAAAACTCAAACCATCCCGGACGACTAAATACAATGAGTGGATACCGTTCATTACCTAGCGATTGGGAATTTGCGGATGGGTTCTTTGTTGTGTCGTCGCCAGTATATTTATTCCTCACGACTTTTCGTGCCTTGACATATTTTTTTCATTGCTCACTCGGTGGGTCATGAAGGTGTCACAAAAACATGGCATCGCATCCAAGCGAGTTTTTATATACCAGGAGGTCGCCGGTTACTCCAAGAGTTTATTCGTGCGTGTGTTACTTGTCAAAAGTACAAATCATCTCAGTTACATCCGGCGGGATTACTCCAGCCCTTACCGGTACCTCTTCGGGTTTGGGGTGATATTAGTATGGATTTCATTGAAGGTTTGCCTAAAGTTGCTACCAAGACAGTCATTTTGACCGTGGTGGACAGATTTTCCAAGTATGCGCATTTTCTTACTTTGAGTCATCCGTTTATAGCACAGTCTGTTGCGCAAGTCTTTTTCGACGGTATTGTCCGATTACATGGATTTCCGGAATCAATTGTCAGTGATCGTGACAAGATTTTCACTAGTCAATTTTGGAAAGATCTATTCAGATTAGCAGGCGTTAAGCTACACATGAGTACCGCATATCATCCACAATCAGATGGCCAAACTGAGGTAGTTAATCGGACGATTGAAATGTATATTCGTTGTTTATGTGGGGATCGAGTGCGTTCGTGGCCGCAGTGGTTGGCTTGGGCTGAATTTTGTTACAATACGTCATATCATTCGGCTCTTAAATCCACTCCTTTTGAAGTGGTTTATGGGCGACACCCTCCATTGATTCCTCACAAAGATGGCCCAGCTGCAAGTCAGGAAGTACAACAATTACTAGCCGACCGCGATGAATTTCTCCAGGAGATTCGTTTACGGTTGCTTCAATCTCAACAACACATGAAGAGTTTGGCGGATAATAAACGTCGTGAACTTCAATTTCAAGAAGGGAATGGGTTTGGCTTCGATTACATCAAAGACAAATTTACGCTATTGCTCGGGTCTCAATTGTAAATTGCGTCCCGTTTTTGGTCCATACAAAGTTGTGTCCAAGATTGGACAAGTTGCGTCTGTGCCGCACTTCCGAGCATCTTTGGAATTCATAATGTTTTCACGTTGCCAATCTCAAACCTTTTGTTGGTACTCCTCCGAGCAAGTTACTGAGTTACCTCCATTACATCATGGGCATGTACAAGCGCAACTCGCGAGTATTATTCGCGCACGTCTTAATCGAGGTATATGGGAATTAAGGGTGCGATGGAAGAACGATGCTACAACCAAGCGATTTAAACTTGGATCACTAGAGAAGAATTTCAACGAAATTTCGATTATCATCTTGAGGACAAGTTTGTTTCAAAGGAGGAAATGTTACAGACGACTTTGTTGGGATTCAATTCAGTAGCAGGAAGAAGGAAAGTTTGAAACCAAGCAAGTTCAAATATAGAAAGTTAAAGAATAGAAAGAGTTGAATTCGAGTTGTATACAAATAGAACTCTATTAGTCTCAAACATCAATCAGACTCTAGAACTATATAAAGAGTCTGGAGGCTTGTAATTTGGGACAACCAATTATGAATCAATACAAATAGTTTCTTCCAAGTTCTTCCTCCTTTCTATCAAGTTCGCTACTCATCCATACACCTGCGTTCTAATTCCCAAGATCCTCGGACCATAACAGTTCTTTTATTAGAGGCTTAGAGCTCCGTGCAGACTATGGGGAAAAAAGAAATCCAAGCTTTTTTAAAATTAAAAATTAGTACTTAGAAAACCATGGTTCCTCTTCCTAGCCGAAAGATCGTATTTTGCATTCAATTGTCAGCAATACTGAATCTTTGGGACCTAACGTAAGTAATTAACAAATAACTTGTAAATATAGCCTTTACAACAAGGGCCACTAAGTGGAATATGGCACCACATCGTATTAACTAAGAACAAAAGCAATTTGAGCGAAGACATACCATTTTTATGTCAAAAATTGTATAAATCGCTAAATGAAAGAGACCAAAACTTGACCAAAGGGTTCATTCAGAGGTTGTACCCCCCCCCCCCCAAAAAAAAAAAAAGTTTTATGAGACATGGACATAATCTTCCTTTTCCTGGGAGACACTGACATAATCTTGTACCAGATTTAAATTATTTCACTCATCAACTGAAACATAAGCACGTGCTTGACATAATTTTCTCCGGCAAAAATTACATCATAACAAAAACATCAACTCAAGTATGCTCAAGAACAAATCTGAACTCATGTTGGTGGCCATGTGTAAACTGAGCTATCAGATTCAGAACTGCAACTAGTATCATCTACACAGTAAAAAGTTAGAAATCCACACATCAGTACTCACTACTAAGTACTAACAAAAGGTAAACAATGCCAAAAAAAAGGTTGACTGAATGTCGTGTACTCCTTGATAAAATGGAACATTAAACTTTACTATTTAAGTCATCATTGACATTATGTTACTACCAGACAGAATCTAGCTTTATAGCCCAAGAACACCGAGTAGTGCCCAGAAAACACAGAGCTGATTTAAGAACGACTGAACGAGAATAGATAAAAACAGGTTATTTGCTCTGTATGTAAACAGTGATACCACAACCACTAGTCACTCTAAAAGTTGGAACTTGATGAAAAAAAGCTCTACAATTTTAGTAGATCACAATAAAATATCATAAAATCATAGCAAATTAGCACAAAGTAGGACCAAAAGCACAATGACAATGCGGCTCCAAGCAGGGAAAACAATTTCGTTTTTTTTTTTAAATCGGAGGGTACTGAAACGAACGAAATTGCCAAAATTTCGGTGGGTTTTCAAATTGGACGAAATTGGACTTGAAATTTGGACGAAATTTGACCAAAATTCAGACAAAATTTGACCGAATTTTGTCCAAAATCAAATTTATGATGTCTTTTGTCCAAATTCAAATATTTCCGAATTTTTCTGAACAAATTAGAAATATTTCAGAGGGTGGCGAAATCACCGAAATTTCTGAAATTTCGGCGAAATTGTTTTCCCTGGCTACAAGTAAGACAAAAAAATAAAAGCCTACAAACAAGCTCTAAAACCAAGACAGCTACCACTAGTACCTTGAAACATAAACTTTACGCCAACAATGGCAACAACATTTGCTACATTACAACATAATTAACGCCTCCTCTTCTATCAAATGCATATCACTCAATACAAGCGGGGATAGAACAAACACCTAGATTAAAAAAAGGCTAATTGGCACTTGGGCAGCAAATTGATCGCAATGAACAACAACAGCTAACCGAATCACAACACATTCGCCGCCAATTCGACCACATAACTCAATGGAACGATAAACCCTACCTCTAATCCCCAACGACGGAAGAAAATATGAAACTTCCACGCCATTCGCCTCATCGGCGCAACCGATCCAACCAAATCACGACGCACAAAACAAAACGCTTGTAACCCTAACCCTAGGGGAGCAACGGGGTTGAGGGGGAGAGAGAGGAGGGAAGGTGGGACCTGGGACGAAGCGGACGACGCGGAACGCGATCGGCATGTCGACGTCGTGCGACAGGAAGAACCGGAACTTCTTGCCGCCGCCGCTTGGATGGTCGGCGGTGGCGCCGCCCGCATCGGCGTCTGTGGCCATGGACGGCATGGACACAACGTGGGTGGGGTCGCGCTGCCGTCGGGGGCGAGTAGGGCCGCCGGTTGGTTGGTCGAACGTCCAAGTGAGGCGGCGGCCGGCGGGCAAGTTCGAGGGTGGTCGGTACGAAAACGATCTAATACAAACTGTAATTTTAAAAGGGTCATGATTTCGCCGTTATTTTGTGTCGGGAACTACGGGGACCTGCGGGCCCAGTGGCCGGACTCTGCGGGCAGTAGCCGGTCTATGTATCTTATTCTAAATTTTAAAAGGGTGTATAGACTATAATTAGAAGGTAGTAGTTATTGTAAATGATTGATCGTATGAAGAGCAATAAAAATAAATAAAAGGTCTTTTATATCTGTGTTCAATCTACTATTTTATTCTTGTATTTTTGCACTGTTTGATACGATTCTATGTTTGTCTACAAGGTTATCGTTCGAACTGGACTCGCCAGCGATGGTTGTTCAACACGATCGACTCTCCTCAGATCAAAAGATGACTGTCGAGCAACAACACTCGTAGATCGAATCGTTTTTCTAGATTGCTTTCAATTCTGCAAATTTGGCTTTCTAAATTGTAACCTACGGTGCAAATCCGCTCCAATCTATCGCGAGCCGACTTGAAGTCGCCGACACAATGTTGATAGGTAGATTACATGAAAAGGTGGTTGTCAATTGTACCGTAGATTGAAAATCGCAAATATGTTCTAATCTACCACGGGCCAAGAAGTCGCCGGCCAAGCCGATCGGTAATTGCATGAACAGTAATCGCGCCATAAACTGTAATCACGGTTGATGAACGGTGCGCGATGGCGAGAATCACGTGATGAGCGATGTCGCGCTGACGAACAACTCGCGCGTGATGAACAATAATCGCGCCTGATGAACAGTGCACGTGTGATGAATAGTAATCATGCCTGATGACCAACGCGTGTGATGAATAGTAATCGCACCATAAACAGTACCCCCACGCATGATGAACTGTGCGTGTGTAATGAATAGTAATCATGCCTGATGACCAGTGTGTGATGAATAGTAATCACACCATGAACAGTACCCCTGCATGATGAACATTGCACATCCATGAATAGTAATCACGCCTGATAGGCAGCTCGTGTGTGATGAACAGTAATCATGTGATGAATAGTGCACACGCCATGAATAGTAATTGCACCATATGAACAGTAGGTGTGAGATGAACTGTGGTCACGCGTGATGAACAATGCACACGCTATGAATAGTAATCACTCCTAATGAACAGTAAACGTTTGATCAACAGTATCTTGCGTAGTGAACATTATTGTGCTTGGACAGGGGAAGAAAGGAAAACTCCTATCTAGCCACTGTGCGGGCACGTAGTCGTCGGCACAATGTCGATCGATCAAGCTAGATGCATGAAAAAATTGAAGGCAATGGCATGAAAGGCGCCATGTGCATGGCACCGCCTGCAAGCGGTTGTACGTTACCGGTCGGCTAGTCCGTCACCACGCATCGCTACGAAAGCAACGACAGAGGCACGCCGCTAGCACGCGGCAAGCATGCACATGCCGCCCTAGAGCTGCGCCATGAAGCCGGTTGGCCGCTCTTGAAGCCGCCGGCCTCCGCCTCCCGCATGGGGCACCTCGCGCAGCCACCCGCACGCGACTCTCGCTCCCGTCCCTCAGAGTTTTGAAAATTAAGAGGAAATTTTGCGAATAAGAATATTTCAGCAAGAAAGGGCCTCAGTAATTCACATTTTGAATAATTTTAAACTTTTGAAGCATGTTTAACTATGTTATTATTATTTCTATGCTATTTATGTATTATATTTACTATTTTGATTATCTGTGATTGTTTATATTGCTTTTAATCACTAAAAATAGCAGTAAATCATGAAAAATACATAGAAAAATATGGGATCACGAACCGGGAGTTCGAAGAACATTATGAGAATTTTGCAACCATTTTATGTAGATTACCAAATGTAATCTTATGAACACTTTGCATGAATATGAAGATGACTGACATCACAAACCAGGAGTTCGAAGAACTAACCCAACATGGCCAGAATTTGTACAAGTCTTCAACTTTGGAATAATGTAATCACGGATGAGCAGAAGATTGAGAAGACTCTCTCTACCTTTCACCCAAATGCGACGTAATCCGCACGCAACTATTGTCAAGACGGCTACAAGGAGTATGTCGCATTAATTGACACCATGCAAGTTGCGAAAGCTCAAGATGATGTTCTAAGGAATAACTACATCTCACAGCCACCTAGTAGCAATGTTAGATATGAAGTCAATGCTAGCAGCTACAAGATGATGAAGCCTCTTACGAAGGAGAGGGGCAAGAAGGGTAAGGTCGTGGGTCGCACATTATTGATATTTTCAAGTCTAAGAAGAGCATGATCTACATCCATTAGTTGCACTCATGGATGTGGGCAGCCTAATAGCAATCCCCATCATCCCTCCTTTGGACATCGCAGCGGCTGCAGTCGCAGTTTCCCAAGAGGAGAAGATCGCCATAGAGCAGATTGAGGCTGAAGTTCCTGAATACTTCGCTGATTCGATCTAGTGCACGTATTGCACTTGGATCTTTATAGTACCTTGCAGTTTGTAACTGAAGTGAGACATTGAATTATTTTATCCTTTGAATAATGGTTGTAGGCTCTCAGCGAGCAAAGCATTAAATTCTTATGATGAGTCCTGCTAGACTTATTCCCGTATTTATAATAGCAAGTTATATTCTGATATCTGAAGTATTTTATTTATGTGTTGCTTGCTTTTTGCTGCATATTAATAAAGTACCTTATATTAGAACGCGTGTAGCGCCCTATAGAGAAAGTGTGCTTAGCAGGTACGGCACAATGGATACCACCTTGAGAGAGATGAATTTTTTTCGATCAGCAAGAATGCTAGTAGTCTTACGACAATCGCAGGCAGTGATACTTGTATAATCGACTCAGGAAAGGCTATAATTATACTCCCAATGGGCACAACTTTTGTCATTAAAGAAGGCTTGTTGTACCCAGAATCGATTAGAACTCTCATGAATATTCACGCTAACGGTTTCCATGTAGAGACTGAAGAAGAGTATGGTAAGAAATACCTGCTCATTACAAAGCGTGAAGAAAGTAGAAAAGTGTATTAAAACGACTTCCTTCATATGAAACTGGGCTATACTACACTATTATTAAGGCGTCTATAGCCTATACTGCTCTGAAAACCGTATTTAGTAGCTCTGAATTTCTCTATCTCTGGCATGATAAATTATGCCGCCTAGGTCTTAGGATGATGAGAAATATAATTAACAATTCTCAGAGACATAATATCAATGTAAAAACTTTCCTGAATGAGGAAGATTTTGTATGCCCCGCATGTGCTACCGGGAAATTAATTACTCAACCTTCTGCTCTGAAAGCGCAGGAAGAAGTCCCTGCATTCCTGGACTGTATCTAAGGAGACATTTGTGGTCCTATATAGTCCCTGTCAGGGCCATTTAGGTATTTTTATGGTGCTCATCGATGCTTCCTCGAAATGATCGCGCATACGTTTATTGTCTACGAGAAACCTCGCTTCTGCAAAGCTAATCTTGTAGATAATTAACATTAAGAATAATTTCTCTAATCATCATGTGAAGTCCACCAGAATGAACAACACCGAAGAATTTACTCCGAAGGCATTTGATGATTATTGCATGGAAATGAGAATTAAAATTGAGCATTACATACCACATGTCCACACCTAGAATGGATTAGCAGAATTTTGAAGAATTGTAATTTACCAACTACATGTTGGGGATACATGGTCCTGCTCGCAACAACTCTCATAAATATTATACCATCAACACATAACATCCATTCACCTATGTAACTAGTGCAAGGGTCAGCACAAAAAATTTCTCATCTTTGATTGTAAGGTTTGTATATCTGTACCGCCACCACAGCAAACTGCAATCGGCCTTCTCCGAAAGTCTGGGATGTACATTGGTTATGAAACAGCATCCATAATTAGGTATTTGGACTCTATGACGAGAGATTTGCATACTACCGATTTGCTGATAGTATATTAGATGATGCTATTTTTCCGTCATTAGGGGTAGGAAATAAACCCCTTGATAAAAAATATCAGGAAATAGAGAAGTCCAGAAGATAATTAAAATCCATGCACATGACCCGCGCGCTAGTGAAGCGAATAGAGAAGTCCATAAGATAATTGAAGTACGTGGTGAATCATCTGCTTGACCACTTTAGTGATTTGAAGAGCGTGACCAAGTCGCATGTGCCTGCACGCAGTACACCGGAGAGGGTTGAAATACCGATGAAGGTATCTCTAATCCCGTTCTAAGGCCTCTGAAAGGACGAGAACTCCGGCCCCTCGAATCCGAAGTAACCGGGGACGCATGGTGAAAAAGGATACGAAGGACTTGACATAGCCGATCACCAAAGTTCCCCAGAACCAGAAGGGGAGCCAGTTGAGACTTGGTACTAGTATGGAACCTTCAGAAAAGGCATACTAGCATTGAACATCCCCATGAAGGGAGATACTAGTATGGATGTGTACACGCACATCGGAGCTGGAAAACTAAAGGTATTTTCCCTCGTAATTGAAAGCAGCGGTGAGCAAGTATAAGCATTAGAAGAATCGCCCCTTAAAAATATAGCTATAAACTCTGTGACCTCAGGAGAATCTATGAATAAGACAATATCCAATGTCGATAATGATTTTGCAAAGAAAATTGCCGCAATCATCGATCTTGATCCAAAGCCAGCATCGCTCGCTGAATGAAAGAAAAGATCAGATTGGAAAAATTGGAAGAAGGCAATAGAAACAGAATTATTATCTCTAAATAAAAGAGAAGTGTTTGAGCCTGTAAGCCGCATGCCTCCCCATGTGCACCCGTAGGACATAAGTGGGTATTTGTTCGAAAGAGAAATGAAAATAAGCAAGGCTCGTTGCACAAGGTTTCACTTAATGTTCAGGAGATGATTATGGAGAAATCTATTCCCCGGTCATGGGCGAAACCACCCATTAGATATTTAATCTCAATGGTAGTAAACTTGAAGTAAAAAGTGAAATTGATGGATGTGGTAACTTCATACCTTTATAGAAATTTGGATTAGAACATTTATATGAAGGTACCTAAATATATCCCTGTCCCGAACCAAGACAAAGCAAATAGAAATATGTACAGTGTGAAACTCAGAAAGTCACTGTATGGGCTTAAGCAATCAGGCAGGATGTGGTATAATCGCTTGAAGCGACTCTCTATTCAAGAAAGGTTACACGAATAATGAGAATTATCCATGTGTATTTATACAACGACCCCATGATGGATTTTGTATAATATCGGTGTATGAAGATGATCTAAACATCATTGGAACCCTAGAAGGTATTAAGAAAGCAAGCTCTTACATGGAGTCAGAGTTCGAAATGAAAGATTTGGGTAAAACCAAATATTGCCTAAGCTTGCAGCTTGAGCATGCACTTGAAGGGATATTAGTACATCAGTCAACCTACACTCAGAAGGTGTTTGATTTTGGAAATGCATACCCTTCGAAAGTGCCGATGGTCGGGAGATCCTTGCAGCAAGACAAGGACCAGTACAGATCTAGAGAAGAGGATGAGGAAGTCCTGGGACCGGAATTCCCATACTTGAGCACAGTAGGAGCACTCATGTATTTAGCAAAATCTACTAGACTGGATATTTCATTTGCCGTGAACCTACTAGTAAGGTATAGTACAAAACCTACCAAAGGCATTGGCAGGGAACGAATGACATCTTCTGATACCTCCATGGAAGCAAAGAACTTAGTCTGTTCTGCCAAAAGAATCAAGACCTAACTATGAATGGCTATGTAGATGCTGGGTACTTGTAAAACCCGCATACAACCAAGTCGTAAACAGGCTATGTATTCCTATGTGGTGGAACTGCATTTCATGAAATTCGTCTAAGCAAAGTCTTGTATTAACTTCGACGAACCACTCAGAAATTATAGCGTTGTACGAGGCCTCACCAGAATGTGTTTGGCTTCAGCGGATGATTCATTACATCCAGCAGTCGTGTGGATTGAATATCGCGCAAATCCACACTATTGTCTATGAAGATAATTGTAACATCCCAACTTTTTGGCCTTTGAAAATATTTTAATTAGTTGCTAGTGGAAAACCTCACCATTTACATTTTATTTGAATTTAAATTAAAAGCTTAATATAGAATTTCATGATAAAATAATTTATTAGGGTTAATCCTAACATCATCAATTGTCAAAACTATTTTATTTGGATTCTATGTGCCGGGATATATTTTTCTAGGATTTTTTGGAATTTTTTTCGAGTTAATTTGCTATTTTCTATTTGCTATTTGCATTTTCTGAATTTATTAAAAAGAAAAATCAATTTAAATTCTTCGGAACTGTGTTGGGCCGAAGCCCAACATTATTCCCACGCGCCAGCCCAATTCCCCGCTCGCACCCGCCTTCCTCCGCTGGATGGACGCCGCATGTCCTCCGCCTCGATCCTGCTCGTCCGCGCTCGAGCCACTCTTTGTCGCTGATAAGTGGGGCCGCCGCAGGGTCGTCTTCTCCGCGACCTTCTTCTTCCCCGGGCGCTCGCTGCCTCCGCCATTACCGCTCTTCAGAGCTCCGTCCGACAAAACAGAAATCGTTCTGATTTTTTCACGGTGCCCCACCAAATCACACCCCGAGTTATCCCGTACCTATTTCTGTTGGAATCATACTTGAATTCGGCAGATATCCCCGATAATCAAGGGATTCAAAATTGCGGTCGTTTCAGACTCGATTTGGGCTTTCCATCCTCACCGCCTCTCGAGCCCTATAAATACCCCCTAGGATCGCCCCGTCCTCCGTAACCCAGAGCCGCCACCCTCTTCTCCCCGATCGCTCAAGCGCCGCCGCAACTCAAGTTTTAGGGTTTTCGGCCGAGCTCTTTCTCCGGCGAATTGTGCCACCGTTGTCGTCGCCCTTGCCCCGCCGTCTACACCATTGTGATCAACAAGGTCTGAGCCAGCTCGGGCGCACCTTCCCGTCGTCAGAGCACCGTTGTCACCGCCGTCTGACAAAACCCGAAGCTCCATTGCCGCTTCTTCCTCGTCGCCGGTCGCCGTCGTCTTTGCCAATCACGGTAAGGGCACCAAGTCGCAATAACTGGGAAGCTCCTGGTACTCTCCACCGCCGGCGAGTCACCGCCAATCGCCGGTGACAATCGGGTCCCGAGCGCCGCCCTCGCCGTCGTGTTTACGTCAACAACCACTTCAGCCCCGCGCCGACGTGTCGCATGCGTGGTGCGTCGTCGGCCGCCACGCCGCCTTGGTCCATCGTGCTAGCTCTCCCGGCTTGCAATCACCCACCGTTAGCCTGAGAGCCCACATATGGGGCCCACATGTCGATTTCTATTTAATTCATTTCTTTTCCAGAATTCTCGGTGGACGCAAGCATTGCGCAATAATCCAATTTCCTTTATAAAATAATTGGGAAATTTAATTAAAATCCAAATTAGGGTTTTAATTGATTTTCAAACTTCCATTGCCCATAACTTTTTCATCCAACCTCCGTTTGAGCCCATTCAAATTTGTAAATTCATATAAAATCAAGATCTATTTAATGGTGAATTTTATTTGATTTTTGGAGTTTGTTTTGCCTCTATTATTTATTCATTTTTGTTTCTTTTGTCTCATTTGTGAGTAGACGTCGATACTTTAGGAAATTTTGGAGAAGGAGCACCTCATGATCAAGACCAGTACCTAGACCTATTCTAAAGCAAGTTATACGTTTGACTATATTGCACCCAGTTTTCAAATTACTTTGATTCAAATTATTGCATCTTAATTCAAGTATGTATTTAAATGATTTTGGGTGTAGTTAATAACTAATTTGTTATGTCCACCTTGTCAATTGTATGTCATATTCTTTTGTCACCCTAGATTGGTTCCTTATTAGTTGCTAATATTATTGCACCAACGTGGGTTGGTTAGATATGAGTAGATTGCTTAGCCATGCCACGAGTCATCATTTCATGTGAGTTGTAAATATAAACTTGACTAAGTGATTATGGAACAGTGTGAAGAAACTATGTGTGCTGTCTGCTGTTACTTGTGATGGCATGTGTTGCACTTAATCACAGGATGGGAAAATATTTGGACTAAGGCAAGTGGTGAATTATGTGTGATTGGTAGAGCTGCGTGCTTTAAAACTATGTGATTTGGGTTAAAACTGGAAGTCTTGCCTTGGTCACTTACGGACTTCACTTTGTGCGCTATTGAACTGGGCCTTACTATATAACCACATGTCTAGTATGGGCTGGGCCTAACTTAGTAAGTTACTTTTCAATTGCTATCGTGTATAGTTGCATTCTGTGGTATGACTTGTGAGTACGGTTGTGTACTCACTCTTGCTAAACAAATCAACAGAAGTGGAGGAGTCGTCACCAGCTTTTGAATAGGAATTCTACGAAGGTTGATCGTTAGGGTCTCGATCCCAGTTAGTTGCCTACAGTAAATTGATGGGAGTCCGCTGGAGTTTACTTTGTTTCCGCTGCAGTTTATTTAATTATTGTCAGCCTTGCAAGGCTTAATAATTGTAAAACTCGACCTTAAGGTCACAACAGTTATTTGTTATTCAAATTACTCATTTATTTAATATTTAGTTCTATAGAATTGATATTTTATCAATGTTGACACTGTGTGCACTAGCGTGATCCTGGACTAGTGCAGAATACACAGAGGGTCCAGATTTGCATATTTGGGTCCCAACAATAATGCAGCTTGTGTTGCACAAGTGCAGATGAGTTATGTGAAGAGTTAACTCACAAGTCACAAAGCATATCAACACCAAGTACTTCTATGCTCATGAATTGCAAAAGATGGACGAGATTAAAGTACTGCATACTAAGTCATGTGAAAATCTAGCATATTTATTCACTAAGTCACTTCTAGCATCTAGCTTTGAAGGGTGCATACATAGAATTAGAATAATGAGACTTAGAGAAGTGCAAAATTCAGGAGGGTGGGGAATCTTCACGAACTCGTTATTGAAAGTTGATTACAAAGATCGAGTACCCAAAGAATAAATCCTGGAGATTAAATTAAATTGGGTGGATTGTACTCTTTTTCCCTTGACGAGTTTTCTTGAAGTTTCTCGGCTAAAATTTTTAACGAGGTAATTCGTGCAACGCAGCAGAACGTGTGTCATGTACTCCTTCTCTAAAAATTTTCCACTGGGTTTTTATGAAGTTTTGACGAGGCATGAACATGTGAGGATGGGTGCCCAAGGGGGAGTGTTGGAAAATTATAGGCTCGGCCCAGCAGCCAGCCCATGTATGGGCACCCCATCCCAAACCTTAGCAGGGTTTGTAGACTATAAATAGGGGATGCTAGTCATTGTAAATGATTGATCGCATGAAGAGTAATAAAGAGAAGCATGAAGACCCCTACATCTCTGTGTTCAATCTACTATTCTGTTCTTGTGTTCGGACTGGACTTGCTAGCGACAGTTCCTCAACATTTTGAACCAAATAATTATAGTGTGAAACTCACTAAGTTAAGACTTTCTAATGGGTAAATCTATAGAATCTCTCACATAAAATTTTCAATAGAGTTATGAATGCAAAACATCTACGCATTTAAGAGACTGAATGGTGTTTTTCAGGTAAACCAAAAGCCAAGCGCTCATGCGATGTTATAGAATCCCAAACAAAGGGTGCAATCAATCATATGTTTCAATGATATTTGTCAGTGCCATGTAAAATCACGCCAATGATATAAAGTTGAATTTTGGCCGTATTGGCATATTTGTGCCTCGTATTTTACAGGAATGACCGTCGTCGTATGTTTTTTTTGCAAAAATAGCACCCTGTTGCACAACCAATGTGCGGCCAACCCCCTGGGCCAGCACTTGCCACCTCCCACATGGCTACCACGCGGTGAAGGACCTCCCACACGACCAGCATGCGATGGAGCCTGCGCAAAGACGACCACCGTCTTTGATTCTCGCTCCTCTAGAAATTTGGGTTTCAGCCGCCGCGTGGTGTTGTAGGAATTTTAAAATATAGCAAATGAGATCAAAAAATTATCAAATTTTTTTGGAGTCTCTCGACATAGTGTAATTGCTTGTGTAATATTTCCAAAATGTTATTCGTTCTGAAGTTTTCTCACAATTTCATTACTTGTGTATTGTTCGTATGAATTTATAAATATAGAAAATAAGCTCCAAAAATTATAAAATTTGTTTGGAGGGATCCTTACACTTGGACTTGATTGTGTAATGTTTCGAAATTTTATATGTGTTCAAATTGTCTCAAAAATTTAAATTTTAGGTTTCAGAAATTAGAGTTTCATGATTTCATGTGAAATTTGTAACTAATCCGAAATGTCGTCAATTTTATCTATGGAAAAAAAACCTAAATTGCAACTCCATTGGAAATTTTGATATACAATATGACGTAGCGATAGACACATAACATACACAATATGCATACAGATATAGCAAAAAAATAATATAAATATAAATATACCAAAATAGAATCGCATAACACGAGATATAATATGGCTCACTCATCTGAGCCACTACTCTCTGCGTCTGTGTTTGCGTTTGCATCCGCGTGCGCCTGAAAGTTTTGCGTCGAGCATGTCCCGTGGGATCGTCAAGCCCAGTTCGGAGAGCGCATGTCGATTCGGAGGGGTACGGAGACCGCCGAGTATGTTGAGTGGGTGGAGGAGCACCCGGTGAGTGAGTCGGAGGAAGTTGACTCTAGTGACCGTACATGTCGTCCTGCTGAGGCATGCCGAACTAGGGGCCACCTCCAATGAGTTCTTGAACGACGGACTGTATAAATGCATAGTCGAATTGTCCACCCGCAAGGTACGATGTCTGAAACTCCGGTAGTGCGAATGAGCTCTGGCATTGGACGTATGGTGTGCCAGTCAACCCGGAGGAGCTCTGCCCTACGTACGCTCCAAACCCTAGCTGCCATTCTCCATACCCTGACGTTGTGTACTTCTCCCTAGTAGTAGCTGGGAGGCATGTATTGTCATCATCAGTGGACGTGCATTGGCCGTCACTCCCACAGTGAAGAATGTAGACCTGTCATTATGAGTTAATGTAGTATTTTGGTGATTAATGACAAATATATATGTGAGAATAACACTTCTATTGATATACCTATTGTGTAGTCTTATTTGGATAAAAGGGTGAAAATCATAGAGGTATGCACTCGACATCATATTCTTATATCTTGTTGCGTTCATCGGATGCAAAATATAGGTTGAACTCCACTAAAATTCTAACTTGAATATGTGCATATGTTTTTATTCCACATTCGTATATGCACACATTTAGGGCGAGTTCACTCTATGTTTTGTGGTTTTATTAGTATTGATCCATATTTACTTATCCACGTATATTGGGGATCTCTACCTTAAAACATATCCTTTGAGTATATAAAACTTGTGTAGTTCATATATACTCATATCATCTTATATTCAATTATTTACAATTGTGTTTATGAGACTAATGTGTGTGCCAATTTGTTTTAAAGGCTTAGTCCCGGGTTATGGAAGACAACATGGAAATGACAATGCAAAGACAATAAAGGGATCATGGCTAGTGGTTTGAAGTTTATTTTGTGTCATTTTTGTTATGCATTGCATTTGTTTTGCTTCTGGAAAAGTCTTCTGTGAAAGTCGGTAGTACCGACGTTGTCTTAGCGGTACTACGGCACAGCGGTATGACCGAGAAAGTGGTGCGGTACCACCGCAACCAGTCGACCAAGATTAGTTGGCGGTACATGTTTTCCATAGTGACACCTTTTTGGAGCTTGAGTGCTCCCATGGAAAGCGGTAGTTCTAGAGTTCATTTGGCAGAACTACTGCATCAGTGTACGACCGTATATTCTGAGAAGAACTACCGCACACCAAAAGTTCTGAATTTTAATTGACGGTACGTTATTTTCAGACAGGTCCTGTTATGGACCTCGAAGGGAAGCGGTTGTACCGCCCTTGTGATAGGAAGTACATGAGAGCGGAACTACCACATGATCAATGGTGGTAGTACTGCACCTTTCTACAACAGCTTGTTCAGAAGCATTTATTGCAGATATATCTTGCTAATTAATATTAATCATTGTGGGACTAATATTTTTCATGAGTTGGATGAATAGGTTATGTTCCATGGTAATGGAGACTTTGGATGGCATCATGAGTTAATCGTCATCAAGTCAAGGTTCAAGAACAGGATGCATCATGTGTTGATGCATATCAAGATCTCGAAAAGGAGATGATAATGAGTTGATCATCAAGTCAAGAGAAGACTCATCATATGTTGATGGAAGTCTCGTAAAGCTTGCATCATGGATTGATGCATATCAAGACGATGACCCGGACTTAATGTGAAGATGTGCGTCATCAAACTTCAAGAGATGCTCAAGGCAAAGGTATGACTAGCTAGGGCTAAGGATGTGTTCCTAGTTTTTTACCGGGCTTGGTGTTTGGTTGGAAGACTATATTGCTAGTATAGGTTGCCGTACTATTAAGAGAGGTCTTGTCTGTTAGCTTGAGTCTCATTATGTGTTGATAGCTCAAACTTGCTTGCTCTAGTTCTCCGTGGTATGATGCTATTATTTGCGAATGTGTTTTGCAAATAGCTGAGACTCATGCATTTAATCCTTGTAGCATGTGACTATACTTTACAAATGATTGAAGTCCATGTACCTACCCCTTGTGGTATGATCTAAGTTTGCAAATGTATTTTACAAATTGTTGAGATTCATGCATTTCCCTTAGCATGGTCTCATATTGATTGTTGCTATTTCTTTGGACTTAGACCATGGTAGTGGCTATTTGGAGTTATAATTTTTTTATTTGATCAAATGTGTTTAAGATCAATCAAATAGGTGGGTTGTGTATCCCTCTAAATAAGCTTTCCATAGAGTCCAAGATCACTAAATTTCGACATCGGAGTCAAAAGTTATGACCTTTTTACCGAGTGTCGTCTGTGCTAAAAATGGACTACGGTAATACCACCTGAGAAGAGAGGTACTACCGCATAACGGTAGTACCGGTCTTTGTACTGTAGTACTACCACACTAAAGACTTTTACAACTAGGTTTTGAGCTTTTAATGCACCCGTGCGACTGATGAGTAGTAAAAACAGTAGTACCGGAGTTTGTATGGCAGTACTGTCGCAAATCCTGATTTTTTGGATTTCTACTCCCAACGGTTAGTTTCTGTATGTGGGATATAAATACCCACCTTGACCGGTTGAGAGACAATCTTTGGCATCCCATTTCACTCACTTGAACTAGTGTGACGTTCTCCTCTCAATTGTGCACGTGTTGCTCCTTGTGAGCAAGGAGAGAGGTCTCTAGTTGCATGTGTTGCATCTAGAGGTGGATTTTGTGTCTACTTGAGCTTGTGCATTCGTTGCACGTGGTGAGAGTCAAGCAAGGGGCTTGACTTATTACTCTTGGTGTTTACCGACACCTAGACGGTATTGAGGCGTCGTGGACCGGTGATCTTCTCAAGAAGCTTGTGAGAAGGCCCGGCGTGTTATAAAGGTTGGAGCTCACCTACCTGGAGTGGGAAAGAGCTCTCACTAGTGGAATTGAGGTGTTTGGGTTAATTCGTGGAGTCGGTCCAATTAGTTTGTGCTTACCTCAACGTGGATTAGGGGAGACCGGCAAGTCTCCGAACACCACAGTAAAACGTCATTGTGGTTTATTTCTTGTGTGTTTTACCTTGTGCTATTTAAATTCCTAAAATTAAATTACTTATAATCTTTGTATGGTTGCTATCATTATAAATAATCTTATATTGCTGGTGCACTTAGTAAAGACTAGTTGATTTAGGCCTTAATTGAGAAAAACCGAATTGATTTATAATTATGCATAAAACTCGATTTTAGCCAAAAGATTTTAAAAATTACTTATTCACCCCCCTCTAATCGGCATCCTGGTCTTACATAGCTAGAGTTCTAGTTGGTTTCTTAGAGTTCCTCTCAAAAACCAGTTCGGTTTATTTTAGGAGTCTTCGGTTTTTGAGAGATAAGAGTGTGAGTCCCAATTTTAAACGAGTGTGAGTCCTGGAGTCCGAGTTGAGTCAGCTACGACCAAGTCGTGCTTGTGTGGGGGAGATATAACCACATGGCCGCACTTGTGTAAAGGGCCAAAAGTTAGATTTTGATAAATAAACATAAAAGCTAAGAGCTTTCTTGGCACATGGAGTGCTTGTGTTTGCATGGAGCAAAACAGATCTTGGTTTGTGTTGCTGTGCAAGGGTTGGATGGCTGCTACCATCTAACTCCGGTGAATCCTTGTGATTCATCCACGTTATTCTTTCTTTGAAGATTGGTTTACGTCTTGTTTCTTTTGTTTGCATCTTTCCAGCCGATTTGGTTGAATTGGTCGTAACCGAGAAAAGTTCTCCTTGATCTTGATATTGCTTCGGCTAAGGGGAGAACAAGGGCTGGTTGATTGCTTAAGTGCTGGGTTGCTTGATTGTTGTTGTTTGTTTTGGGCATAGGTGAAGGTGCTGCTGCTCTTGGAGTACTTCGGTCAAGCTAGCTTTGGTTTGGCTTTTGGTATTGCTTCAGTCAAACCCAAAAGAAGACAGGGACTTGTGATTGCTTCGGCCAAACAAGCGGGAAGCAAGGTGAGCTAGGGTTTTGTTTCGGTTAAAGAAAAGAAGCTTTGCCAATCAAGCTTGGAGAGTGTTTTGCGCAAGTCTAAACAAGAAGAAACAAGGTTGCTGCTTCAGTACCATGAAAGATTCGGCCACACATACACGTGTATTCTAGAGGAGCTAGTTGGCCCGCATCATAGGGTACAAGAATACATCATTTCTGTCTTCTCCATATTTTTTACTTATTCCCTGGCTTTGCTCAATTGTATAATAGTCCTCAAGATAACTACCATGTACCGAACTCCCTTCATATTCCAATGGTTGGTGATCTAGACAAGGGAAGATACATAGAGGGATGAGTACGGAAGGTACTCAACAAGTCCGTTATAGCAAGGCATGAGATGAGCTATCAATATACCATAACTAGCCAAAGGGTCCAACATCCATCAAGGATAAGTAAGATTTTAGGGAATAGTGTGGTTAGAAAAGGTAAGTTTTAGAAGTTTAGAAACTACTGATCACATAGCACCACAGGTTAGAGCCACCTATAGGCTCCCTTTCCTGCCACGGTCATAGCTTCTGTCCTGAAGCAAGGAGTGAATATTCACATTTACTCTACAGAGGTGTGCTACTTTACCCACATATATCTCAACCAGACTTGTCATGCGCTACCATGCATCATGCACATTGCTTTAAATGTGTGACCTGGCCAAGAGAACAAAGCCTTTGTCAAGTCACTAAACTAAATCCTCCACGTGATTGATTTGAGCGATATAGCTCTATACCTCGGGTTTTTATGGTGGGGATAACCTTGAACCCCAAATTCATCAGGTTTTGGCCTCGGGGTCACCTTGAACCCAAATTCATGTGTCACATATAGTTGCAGAGGATCTGTTTTCTGACAAATTACTTGACTAAGCTCGTCCTGTACCAGGTTTGTGGTTAGCACGGGTGATATGGCGCTCGAAATGCCAACTGACAGTTTGTTACATACTTTATACTTCTTAACACATATGTAGATTAAATCCACCAACTGCTCCATCAGGTAGTTTATCATCCAATATCGATTCATCATAGTTCCACATGGGGCATTTTAGGTTTACAAAATAGCTTTTGCCATGCAGTTGACATGATATACTTAAATTGTTACTATTAGTTTAAAATAACCAAAAATTCAACATGGTCAAGAAACAGACTTGCCTGGAAATGTCAAAACATTGGTGACACAGATCAACATGTGGTTGATGTGTAATGTAGCACAATAGTTCACGTTACTTGAATTTCAATCTTAATCGAAGCAAAACCTTAGCTTTCCTCCTTGATTTGCCCAAAATGAAGAGCAAGTGTATCTCCAAAGCAAGTAATGACACTTGGTTGATGTTGAATCCATCCGAAGAAAGAAACAAAACCAAACCTAAAGAACAACACCAAACGGTGCGCCTTGTACACGAATTGATGAGTTGATCTACAAGAGATCATGGGGATTAGATGGACGAAGCTCCTCCAATCCTTGCGCCAAAATCAATAAAACCCTAGCTCGATTCTCCTATACTTCATGGCAAGATCAAGGAGATCAAGGAGAATCGAGCCTTGAATTGGAATATTTGAAGTCCCCTTGATCTCCTTCTTCATGTCTTGGTCGAAATCCAACTCTCCATGGCTTGATCTCCAACCTCCTTGGCCTACCTCCCTCTCCTCTCTCTTGGCCGCATGAGGAGTTTCTCCCTTTTGTTGCAAATCAATGTCAATTGAAGATCTAGTATAAGATGATGTTTTAGAGTTACTCACCATTATACTAGATGCATATGGGGCCTCATCAATTGGAGTAATAGGGTTCAAGCTAGGTTAGCAGATCCTTGGTTGCTCTTGATTCTAGAAATTACAAATAAGAACCATCACTTTAACAAGAAATTAGTTTAGATCCCTGGTTGCTCCCGATTCTAAAAATTGTAAATAAGAACAAATAAGAACTAGGACTTTAACAATAAATTAGTTATACGCATATGCGAATGAATGAATGGCTCTCATGCTTCGAAAACCCCAAAAACTTCTCAAACAACATTTTAAGTAAAGATAGAGAGAAAATATTTGGAGTTTATCTTTGAGGGAAGTAAGTCGAAAGGGGATGTTGATATTTGTTTTTGAATAATGGTATAGACATAAAAAGTTATTTTCTATTTACTTTTGGGAGAATGAGAAGTCCTTATCCAATAATTTTGAAGAATGAGGAGGGGAAATATAACAGTGTTTATAAATTATCTAGTAATTAGATAATTACATAAAGCTCATACTCCACATCCTACTTGGCCCAAGTCCTAGACACAGAGTGCCCAATCGACCGGACTAGCCCTGCCTCATCCCTTTGCCTCCTTCTCCTCCTGCTTTCTCTCTCTGTAACTCCCCAAAACATCATCTCTCTCTCTGCCACACCGCCGCTGTGGTTCACTACTAGTGCTATTGCGCCACCGATGCCACCGATTTTCCCCGTGCCAATTGGTTGCCGCGGAGCTAAGCCTCTCGTTCGCCTAGAGCATGCCACCGCACCTTCCCATCAACTCCACCTTGATTTGTTTATGGGTAGCCCCACCCGACCCCACCCAAAAGTCCGAAAAAGTCCGCTGAATGCAATAAAAATAATAACAATTATTTTTTATTCTAAAATGAATTAAATATTTTTTATTAAAAAGAATTAAAACAATATTTTTATTGAAATTATCATTTTAAAAATCATTTATCAGAATGAGCTCAAGCCTGCGCGTTCAAGGCCTCCACTGCACTGCCGTCAAGCTCCTGTTCCGCCGGCATCCACCGACGCCAACTCCCATCCGCCTGGAACTTGTGCCGCCGTCAGATTCGTCTCACTGTCGTCGATAGCTCACCACCGGCGATCTCCTCGGCAATCCCCCGAGACCGCTTCCATTCTCTCCCAGCTCCAATCAGTGGGGAGGGCTTTTGATTAAACCCTAGGCTCGCTGTCGCACTGACCATGCTCCGGCTAACACCGGCTGGCTGACGCTGCAGCCCTCGTCCCATGGTGAGTCGCTCTGCAACCTCCTCTCACTCTTTCATGCTTCACCTCCACGCCTTCACGTGCTTCTGTTTCCTCTGCTCAGGGTGCTACTTCGAGACCTCAAATCCTCAATGCCATTGCCGACACCTTGGCCGCATGGCTTGACTCCAACATGGTCACTAACTCCATCGCTGCCGTGAAGTTCTTGCGTCGCCAGCGTCACGCCGGCCGTGTACTGGAGGCTCTGTGGGCGTCACGCCATTGTCCTCTAGCCGGCTTCCGTGCAATGGCACTCCAGCTACTCTGGCGACGGTGTCAAGCCTTCCTGAAGTAAACCTATTCACTCCCTTCCTGCCTTCCCTGATTCTAGTGCTTGATGTGTGAAATTGAACTGTGCTTTGAGAGAATGGTCAAGTGGTGATGTTCCTGTGCGTGGTGTGTTAATTCTATGGCATCCTGGAGCAATTGCAGAATTAGTCTTGCGCATGGGTAGTCCTATGGCAATCTGGAGTTACTCCAGAGTTGGGCTCATGTTCGTGAGGATTCGCAGGTTGTGCAACAGTGTCCTTGTATGCATGCCATGCTACAGAATGAAATCTATGTTCTTAACAATAAATATGCAGTATGAGTGAATGTAACATTCTCAAGTTCAACATAAGGATTTTGGTTCCGAAAATTTCAAAATCAAATATCAAGATTTGAATTTCAAACTTACCTCGGTTGGGCTCTGTCTCGACCAGTCCGCCTGCTTGGCCCGGTCTCCCTCTACCCACCTAGCTTAGCTGCGCCGCCCGCTTCGGGTCCCCGCGCTGCCGCTCGGAAGCCGTGCTCGCCCGAGGCACCGCTTGTCCGACCGCGCAAGATGTGCCGTCCGCGTGGCGCATCCACCGCGACGCCCGACTCACTTCTTCTCGGCGCCGCTGCTCGTTCGCGTCCGCTCAGCAATGCCTAGCCCGGCTCCTCCGTCTGCATCCGTCGCGCGCGCCCGCTGTCCGCCCCTCGCTTCTCCGCTTCCCAGCGCGCGCTGTGGTCCCGCCCGGATCTCCTCCTCGATTCACCGAGGAAGCCCCCCCTCCGCCACTTCTCCCTCCCTCTCGTCTATTTAAAGCCGCCCGCGCCACTTCATCTTCTTCCCCCACCTCGCCTACTCCTTCTTCTCGAAGCCGACGCCGATGCTCCGCCACCGCCACCCTTTCGTCTCCGTCACCGTTGTCGTCGCCTTCACCTCCTCCCGCACCTTCGGTCGCCGCCTCGGTCGCTGACGTCGTTGCCTCCGCCGTCTTCGCCTCCGCCTCCGGCTTCTCCCTCACCCCTGGCGCCGCCCGAGCCCTCTCCCCCCGTCCCTCCTTGCGCCGCTGCCCGTGCGCCCCCTCCCCTGCCCTCCCACTCTCCCTCTCCCGCATTCCTTCCTTCCCACTCGTTTCCTCCGCGCGGTGGAGAAGGCGAGGCGATGCGCGGCGCGTCGCCTCCCTTTAACACGCGCACGCCGTCGCCGATAGGTGGGCCCCATCCACAGTGCCTCCCGTGCAGCTGACAAGTGGGGCCCACATGGTACTGTGAGGTGGACCCACGCGCCCGTGCATGAACCCGATCCATGCACTGTTCGGTGCACCGGAGGCCACGTGTCAGCGCCGGGATTTTTCCAGTTTTCTGATTTTGTTTCAATTAAAAATTATTTATAAAGCTTCAAAAATTCATATCTCCTTCGTTATAACTCCAAAAATTATGAATTTTGTACCCAAAAAATTGTGAATTCAAGACCTATATTTTTGTACTGGTTTGGTTAATTTTAGAGTTTATTTATTATGGATTTTGTATTTATTTATTTTATTTGCTTATCTTTTCATTTCCGGTGCGATCGTCCGAGTAGTGTTCGAAGAAGCTGGAGGTCCCCACTTTGACCAAGCTCAAGATTACCAAGATCCTCTAGCCTTTGACCCAGGCGAGTCAACACTTTGATCATGTTGGACCTACATTTCATGCAAATTATATTCTTTTTAAATATCAAACTGCATGCTTTAATTTCTTATGCAAATGTATGTCAAATGGTCATAAGGTAGTTAAATGCCAACTTGGTGATTAAATAATTACTATACCATTTGTTTGATAATTGAATTCTCTAATCCTTGTCACCCTAGTAATTATATGGTAACCTACTAGTTATAGTTGTTCTTAAACGTTATGCTAGTCTTGTTTAAGTATCGGGGTATTAACTACCCCACTCATCATCCTTTAAACATAAAAATTGGTTTGTACAGTCATTGGGGGAAATGACTGAAATGGTTGAGATAATTTGGTTTACACTTCTCAAAACCCTAAAACTTGCTAATACCCCATCCGGGCGGATATAATGGTGGTGGGTGTCGTCAGCACGAGAGTGGTTGGTATGTGGTATGAACCGCCTGATGAATTAAGGACTTAATCTTGTCATGACCTCCTGTAAAACAAGTACAACCACAAGTCCGCAAAGTGCAACTTGGCTTAGTTAATTTATTAAACCCTGGAAATCGTCTCATCGGTGGTTGAGCGAGGTGGTGCAAGTAGTGGATGCGATCCAGCTTGAATGGGACACCAAGGGGAGGGTGAAGTTGCCAGCTACGCGAGTCGTAGTGGTAAAAATCCTGCAGAACGTTTGGGACCCATCGCAAATGGGGGCAGCCCATATGGGTGAGATGACGGAAGGGGTGAGATATGTTGAAAGGTTACTGTGACGATCGCACAACTACATAACTACAGAATCATGTGGGGTAACTTGTATGATTGTCTCTTGTGGATACAGTGTACAACATCTGCAGAGTCTAAACTGTTTAAACAGTCGCGCCTACGGTCAAAGGCGACATGGGAACTTAACTTCGCTTAGTTCTATTTCAAAACCTTTGTGGGTGGATTGAAAATGTGAGGGCTCATCTAGCCCTTGTTTTGTATTTTTCCTGGGTAGCCTTACCGAGTGTTGAGATAGGTGGATGTAACCATCATTAAAAATAAGCATGAGGTGGAGGTAGCCTCCGTTGATACTGATATTGCACCAATAATATCTTTAATAAAAATGTGATTCAATTGAAATGCTAAGTGCTAGGTCTTTCTAAGTATATGTATTTATAAACGTTGATTTGCGCAAATAAAAGAACCCGAGCCATCCTCGTTAAGCCTTGCATGTATATTATTGTATTCATTGTGTTGGCTCATGAGCACGTAAGTTGTGCTCATCCTCGCTCTTTCCCCAACCCTTAGAAGTAGGAAATCTTGGAGCTTACGACTATTACGAGGAACCGTACATCCAAGACCTGTGAGTTTTTAAAGCGTAGTTTAGTCCTTATCTATTCTAGTCTCCCCTCGGTCTCGGTGACCCGTCTTGCATTTGCGTGCATCCCAGTATTATCTGAGTTTTTCTGTAATATCGGCGTGACACGGGTTTCCACGATCGCTTGTTCGTGGAGAGATATGCTCACCCTTTTTTCTTCCGTTGTCGCTTCGCTATATTTTTGAAATGTAATCTTTTGGCTTGTTCGCCCTTATTGTAAAACTTGATCCGATGCGACTATGTAAACTATGAAGTGTTAAAATAATGACCGTATGGTTTTACGCCATGTGTGAAATGATTCAGTGATGTATGTGTGAGTGCTAACTACTGATCCAGTGAATAGCACGTTGTTTTCACAGAGGATTCAGGATTCAAAAATCCGGGTCCGACAGAGTGATATCGAGCATACGATCAGTAGGAGCCTAAGCTAGGCCGGTCGTGCTCGAGGACTTGAGTCTTATTTTCAAAACCTAAGAAAAGTTTTGGCAAAATATAACATATTTATTGCTCTTACTCACCCCTTCTAGTTCTCCACTTTCCTCGACTTCACTTGAGTTTTTACTCACCCGACTTCCTCGCTCATTTCAAAAATTGTAGATTGCAACCCCGTCGTCCGATGACCCTGGGACTTTTTCTCTCACGAAGAAGACGACGGCGAGTTCGTGGACATTCTCCGCCAGTTCATGCAGCTCCTGGATTACCGCGGTAGGCCTATCTTCAGAGGCCAAAAGACTTAGACCTTGGACCAAGAGTTGTGGGCCATGGAGGTTTTCCTCTATGCCCGAGAGGGTGAGTCTGCTCGCCACACCTTTAGACCTGTGACCCTGTGAGCAAATTGCTCCAAAGTAGTCCAAGACGCAGCACGCTTCACCTGCAACCGCCCGAGCGAGATGCACGAAGATCTTTTGCGAGAGCCGCCTTTCTTCTACTACCTACCTCTCCAGGAGGGAGAGTCCGACCCCGAGGTCTTTGTCATCGTGTGGGAGTAGTTAGCTTAGTTTAGCTAGTTCGGCTTGCTAGGCAGCCTCTTCTGTTGCAAGCACTTTGTCCTTCTTTTGTAGACATTGTGTTTGTATCTTGTGTCGTGACTTAACATAGCCTATATGATGTGTTCTAGGAGTCATGTAACGCCTAACCCCCTTAATATAATGCAGTCATTCTAGGTTTTGTATTGTATTTAATTGATTTTCCTCGATTGGTTTGAATTTCCTCTGTGTGCCTTAGAGGGCTAGTGAACCCTCATATATATCCTCCTAGCCTAACCTAGGTTGTTCTCTCAGATGGCACCAAAGAGGCCAGCAGCCCAAGGGAGTGGTGCTAGTTGTGAAAAGAAGTTGGCAACTCAAAGGTCACAAGATAGCTACCCCCGACAGTCAACATTTTTCGGCAGCTCATCATTCAATCAATCAGCAGCCCAGCCACCAAGAGCTCCAACGCCAACTCCTCGCTCCAGTGGGATTGTTTTCCGCACTCCCCGCTCTGCCAGACGATCTGCAACATTCAATCCGGTAGCTCACCTTCACTGCTTCAGCTATGGAGAAAAATGGCACTTCGCCAATAGATGCCCAAAGAAGAAGCTTCACCTTACACTTTGTGCAGAAGACGACAGAGCAGACCTTGCCACCAATTAACTCAAAGGATTACCCGAAAGAAGCTATCACAATGAAGACCACCATGCTACTACACCAGGAAGACCCCAGTAGGCTAACACTTGCTTTCAGTGTGGAGATACCAGACATTGCGCCAACATATGGCCCCAAAGGAAGCAAGGCTAGAGGATCAAATGTCTCAACTGCGGCAACCTAGGGCACCATGTGCCCAGTTGTCCCCAACGGAATCTTGAAGAACCAACAAAGAATGTAATCGTCAACAACTTCGACCCTGACAACGCAGAACTCGTCAAGAGTCCCAGTGAAAAGCAAGTTGTACCTACTGAAATTTTACTACTAGACCCAGAAGCACCGCCAAACGCTTGCTTCGAATGTGGGAAGACAGGACTTGTCGCCCAATTATGTCCTCCATTAAGACAAGATGCAAGAGGAGCTTGCTTCACATGAGGGCAATATGGACACTATTGCTACACGTGCCCAGTGCTCTACTACCCCTGTTGTGAGGAACACCATCAACCAGAAGATTGCCCTATGAACCAAGTAGCATGCACGCGTTGTGGAGAAAAAGGACACCAGGTAGACCAATGTTGTGTAAACTGCCCCAACTACACAGAAGTGTCAAGAATGCTTATGAGTATTTTTCCTGTTAAATTTGTACCAGCGCATGATATGCTGGAGCTTCGCTCTCTTTTGTTTCAAAGAAGCTTGTTGTAAGGCTAATTTTCCAACCCCTTAAGTTAAAGAAACCCGTGGTACTTGGTTTACCCGGAAGACCCTTATTGCTACCTCAGTAAGTTCCCGAGTAGAGACTGCTACGGAAAATTTCAGATTCCTAGCAAACCTCTTAGTGTTTCAAGCCCACACCTTGGACATCATCCTAGGGATGAATTGGTTGGCCAGATACTAAGAAATGTTAAACTATGCCAACAAAAAGGTGGTACTCACCAAGGACTCTGGAACCATGATAAAAGTTAATGTGGACCGCTCCCCTGGTTTGGATCATGTGACCCATAACCTCGAGAAGAAATCACCGAGTCAACGCCTATAGTTCAAGATTACCCTAAGTTTTTCCGTAAGAATTGCTCGGCATGCCCCTGCATCGAGTCATCAAATTTGTTATCAACTTAAAGCCAGGAACTGCTCCGATTGTTAAGAGACCATACAGGTCGGTCGTCAATGAACTTGATGAACTAAAGGCACAGATGGAAGAGTTGCAAAGCAAAGGTTTCATCAAACCTAGCTCATCCCCTAGGGTTCACCTGCATTTTTGTTAAGAAAAAGGATGTAACCAGCAGATCGTGTGTGGATTACAGAGCCCTCAATGATGTGACCATCAAGAACAAGTATCCTTTGCCCCGCATTGATGACCGGTTTGATCACCGACAGGCAAAGAATGTTCTCAAAGATCGACCTAAGGTCGATACCATCGACTTAATATCGTGGTCGAGGATATCCCAAAACGGCTTTTACCACCCTTGATGGCCTTTTGAGTACACAACATGTCGCTTGGCTTGACCAATGCGCCACCTTACTTCATGAACCCTATGAACAAAGTATTCATGGAATACTTGGACAAGTTTGTCATTGTGTTCATAGATGACATTCTAATCTACTCCAATACCAATGAAGAACATGCGAGCATCCGCATTTGGTCCTCGAGAAGCTCAAAGAACATCGCCTTTATGCCAAGTATAGCAAGTGTGAGTTTTGACTCCAAGAGATCAGTTTCCTTGGACACATTGTTTCAGCTGGAGGAGTCGATGTAGACCCATCGAAGGTAAAGGATGTTTTGGAATGGAAACAACCGACTTCCGTGACCGGCGCGAGTTTCTGATTGGCCGATACTACCGACACTTCATATAAGGGTTCTCCAAGTCGCTCTAGACCAATGACCCACCCGCCAAGAAAGAAAAGAATATGAATGGATAGAAGCCTGTGAGAAGAGTTTTCAAGAGTTAAAGAAAGGTTAAGCACTGCACTAGTATTGGTCTTGCCGGACATACACAAGGACTTTCAAGTCTATTGTGATGCTTCGCGCCAAGGTCTTGGTCAATGCTCATGCAAGAGGAAAAGTCGTGGCCTATGCATCCGCACAAACTTCGTCCCCATGAAGACAACTACCCAACCCATGATTTGGAGTTAGCAGAATAGTGCATGCCCTAAAGTTTTCGCGCACTATCCGATCGGAAATCATTGCAACATCTTCACAGATCACAAGAGCCTCAAGTACATTTTCACCCAAACGGATCTCAACCTCCGTCAAAGAAGATGGCTAGAACTGATTAAGGACTACAATTTGGACGTTCATTATCATCCTGGAAAGGTTAATGTAGTAGCTGATGCATTAAGCCGTAGGCCTACTGCAATAATGTCAGGATTCAAGAATCACAACCTGAGCTCTATAAGGAATTAGTGGAACTTGACCTCAAGATAGTAGAGCATGGCACCATAGCAGCTATGGAAGTTCAGCCAACCTTAGAAGAGCAGATGAAGGCCGCCCAAGAAGGACATCTTGGAGTCCAGAAATTCAAAAGCCTCATGGCCAAGGGGAAAGCCCCTAAGATGGTAGAAGACCAATAAGGAATCTTATGGTATGGGAAACGCCTCATTGTTCCCCACCAGAAGGATCTCAAGGATCTGATCCTGAAAGAAGCCCATAGTTCAAAGATATAGCCTCGCATCCGCATAAAGACTCAAGATGTACCATATATGAAGATCTTATACTGGTGTCCACGAATGAAGAGAGACATCGCAGAGTTTGTTGCTTGTTGTGATGTGTGCCAACGGATCAAAGCCGAGCACCAGAGACCTGCAGGATTGCTTCTGCCACTACAAATCCCTTAGTGGAAGTGGGAAGAGATTGGAATGGATTTCATCACTGGGCTACCGTGAACCAAGTTTGGATATGATTCAATATGGGTTATAGTTGACAGATTGACAAAAGTTATCCATTTCAACCCCGTGAAGACCACATACAAGGGTGACCGATTGGCTGAGTTGTATATGGCTCGTATCGTGTGTCTACACGGAGTACCCAAGAGGATAGTCTCAGATCGAGGTTCTCAATTTACCTCACATTTCTGGGCTAGTCTGCATGATACACTTGGAACTCACCTAAACTTCAGCACAACATATCATCCCCATACAGATGGATAGACCGAAAGAGTAAATCAGATTCTAGAAGACATGCTCCGAGCTTGTACTCTAGAATTCGCAGTAGACTGGGAAAGATGCCTACAGTACGCGGAATTCACTTACAACAAAAGTTATCAGTCCAATCTGAAGATGTCACCATTTGAAGCACTCTATGGGAGAAAATGCAGAACCCCTCTGCATTGGTCAGAATTAGGAGAAGGTTATATCTTTGGACCAGATACCCTCAAGCGAAGAGAAAGTCTGATTGATCAGAGACCGTCTACAAGCTACCCAGTCCAGACATAAGAGTTATGCCGATAATCGTCGCAGAGAGCTAACATTCGAAGTCGGAGACCATGTATACCTTAAGGTATCACTTCTTCGAGGAATATGGAGATTTAAAGTTAAAGGAAAGCTTGCACCAAGGTACATCAGCCCGTATCCAATCACCGCCAAGCGTGGAGAAGTAGCCTACCAGTTGGAGTTACTAGCAAGTCTGTCATACGTCCACAACATGTTCCATGTCTCTCAGTTCAAGAAATGTCTCAGAGTGCCTAAAGAGCAAGCTCCAATTGAAGCCGCCGTGACCGTATGACTTGTCATATCCTGAACATCCAATCAAGATTCTCAGCATCATGGAGAAGCAAAAAAGGCGCCAGATCATCCATCTCTGTAAGGTTCAATAGAGTAACCACTTGGAACGAGAAGCCACTTGGGAGCGTAAAGACCAGTTGAAGTTAGACTACCCCACACTGCTTTTCGAGTATCCCGAATCTCGTGGTCGAGATTCCGCTTTAGGAGGGTAGATTTGTAACATTCTCAAGTTCAACATTCGGATTTTGGTTCCAAAAATTTCAAAATCAAATTTCAAGATTTGAATTTCAAACATACCTCAGTTGGGATCCATCTTAGCCCAGCCCGCCCCATTCAACCCAGCCTCCTCGCCTGACCCAACCATCAAGCGCCGCCTGGTTCGGGTCCCCACACCGCCGCCCGAAGCGTCAAGCAGTCGCGCGTGGCGTAGCCACCCACGCCGCCTAGCTCCGCTTCTTCCGTGCCGCCATCGCTCGCTGCTCGTCTGCAATGCTCGGCCCCGGCTCCATCCGCATCAAGACCGCCCGCCGTCCCATCCCTCTTCTCATTTCCACGCCGCCAATGCCGCCGCCTCCCACCCGCTTCTCCTACGATTCCCGAGGCAGCCCCTCCGCCGCTTCCTCCTCTCGGCTATTTAAAGCCACCCACGCCTCTTCATCTTCTTCCCACTTGTATGCTCCTTCTTCTCAAAGCCAACGTTGACGCCCTCCGCCGCCACCCTTTCGCCTCCGCTGCCGCCGCCGCCGCCTTCACCTCCTCCTCCCACACCTTCGCCGCCTCGCCGCCGACACCGCCGCCTCCGCTGCCTTCGCCTCCACATCCGCTCCTTCCTCGTCCCCGGCGCCGCCGAGCCCACTTCCCCGTCCTCGTCGCGCCGCCTGCACCCTCCTCCCTCCCCCTCTCCCCTCCCGCTTCCATCCCCTCGCTTCCTCCAAGACGGTGGAGAATGCGAGGCGACGCGCCGAATCGTTGCCTCACTTTAACCCTCACGCCGCCGCCGACAGTGGGCCCCATCCACGCAGCTTCCGTGCGGCTAATGTGAGGGGCCCTCACTGCATCTTGTGTTGTGGACCCACACGCTCGTGCGTGAACCCGGTCCATGCACTATTCCGTGCACTGGAGGCCACGTGTCTGTGCCGGGATTTTTTTGATTTTCTTTTCAATTAAAAATTCTTTATAAATCTTCACAAATTCATATCTCTTTCGTTATGACTCCAAAAATTATGAATTTTGTACCCAAATTTTTTTAAATTCAAGACCTATATTTTGGTACTGGTTTGTTTAATTCTGAAGTTTATTTGTTGTGGATTTTGTATTTATTTATTTTGTTTGCTTGTCTTTTTATTCCCAGTGCGATCGTCCGAGTAGAGTTCGAAGAAACCAGAGGTCCCCACTTTGACCAAGCTCAAGACTACCAAGATTCTCTAGCCTTTGACCCAGGTGAGTCAACATTTTGATCATGTTGAACCTACATTTCATGCAAATTATATTCTTTTTAAATATCAAACTGCATGCTTTAATTTCTTATGCAAATGTATGTCAAATGGTCCTAAGGTAGTTAAATACCAACTTGGTGATTAAATAATTACTATACCATTTCTTTGATAATTGAATTCTCTAATCCTTATCACCCTAGTAATTATATGGTAATCTACTAGTTATAGTTGTTCTTAAATGTTATGCTAGTCTTGTTTAAGTATCGGGGTATTAACTACCCCACTCATCATCCTTTAAACATAAAATTGGTTTGGACAATCATTGGGGAAATGACTGAAATGGTTGAGATAATTTGGTTTACACTTCTCAAAACCCTAAAAACTTGCTAATACCCCATCTGGGCGGATATAATGGTGGTGGGTGTCGTCGGGCACGAGAGTGGTTGGTATGTGGTATGAACCGCCCGGATGAATTAAAGACTTAATCTTGTCATGACCTCCTGTGTAAAACAAGTACAACCACAAGTCTGCAAAGTGCAACTTGGCTTAGTTAATTTATTAAACCCTGGAAATCGTCTCATCGGTGGTTGAGCGAGGTGGTGCAAGTAGTGGATGCGATCCAGCTTGAATGGGACACCAAGGGGAGGGTGAAGTTGCCAGCTACACGAGTCGTAGTGGTAAAAATCCTGCAGAACGTATGGGACCCATTGCAAATGGTGGCAGCCCATATGGGTGAGATGACGGAAGGGACGAGATATGTTGAAAGGTTACTGTGACGATCGCACAACTACATAACTACAGAATCATGTGGGGTAACGAGTATGATTGTCTCTTGTGGATACAGTGTACAACATCTGCAGAGTCTAAACTGTTTAAACAGTCGCGTCTACGGTCAAAGGCGGACATGGGAACTTAACTTCAGTTAGTTCTATTTCAAAAACCTTTGTGGGTGGGTTGAAAAATGTGAGGGGCTCATCTAGCCCTTGTTTTGTATTTTTCCTGGGTAGTCTTACCGAGTGTTGAGATAGGTGGATGTAACCATCATTAAAAATAAGCATGAGGTGGAGGTAGCCTCTGCTGATACCGATATTGCACCAATAATATCTTTAATAAAATGTGATTCAATTGAAACGCTAAGTGCTAGGTCTTTCTAAGTATATGTATTTATAAATGTTGCTTTATGCAAATAAAAAACCCGAGCCATCCTCGTTAAGCCTTGCATGTATATTATTGCATCTGTTGTGTTGGCTCGCGAGGACGTAAGTTGTGATCATTCTCGCTCTTTCCCCAACCCTCAGAAGTAGGAAATCTTGGAGCTTACGACTATTACGAGGAACCAGACATCTGAAGACCCAGAAGTTTTTGAAGCGTAGTTTAGTCCTTAGCTATTCTAGTCTCCCCTCAGTCTAGCTGACCCCGTCGGTACTTGCGTGCATCCCGTATTATCTGAGTTTTTCGGGTAATATCGGACGTACACGGGTTTCCACAGTCGCTTGCCTGTGGAGAGATATGCTCTCACTCCTTTTTTTTTCTTCTCTCGCCTCTTTTTTCTTCCATTGTCGCTTTCGCTATATTTTTTTGAAATGTAATCTTTTGGCTTGTTCGGCCCTTATTATAATACTTGACCTGATGCGGTCTATGTAAACTCTAAAGTGTTAAAATAATGAATGGTATGGTTTTACGCCATGTGTGAAATGATTCAGTGATGTATCTGTGAGTGCTAACTACTGATCCAGAGAATAGCAAGGTGTTTTCACAAAAGATTCAGGATTCAAAAATCCGGGTCCGATAAAGGATACACTCTGGAAACAGTATTTAGCACTCAAACTGCAGGCATACAACTAATAAGAATTGATTCAGTTAAATATCTCCAATTGATTGACTGACTAATGATGTTAATTATATATCCCGGTAACGTTTTCTACTTGGGTTTAGCTCTTGAAATCCAATTATGAGTTCACAGGTAGGGTTTACTTCTTAGAAATGAATTGCAGCATGAGATACACACTATTTAATGGAATTATCAACAAACAGGTAGGCACTCGAACATAGGACCAATTCAGCTAATACTTCTTAATTGCTTGCCTATCCATCCATAATTCTATAGTTCTTTATATGATATATTGCATGTGCATGCTTATTGGTGATGGATGAAGGGTGTTTAATTAGTTGCACTCCTAACCTAACCTACACATGAATCATGCTAGTTTTAACTGCAGAATTAGGAGACATGGACTTGATCTTGATTACTCCTGTTCTACTCTGCATCTAGTTCTACACATGGAATTACTTTTCAGAATCAAGATCTGGTATCAGTACTCTCAGTAATTGGGAAAATCTAGCTATATTCAAGTGGTTTACATGTCTGTTCATGCTATCTACAGTTCTTTATATCAAGTTTTACTAGAACATGATACTTAATAACTATTAATGCATCCCCAACTAGTTTTACTTACAGATTAAACAGGAATCATCCTAGTTCCAACTTTCAGGTTTTAAAACATAGCTATACATATGGTTACTTGGTTAGTCATTATCACTGTCCACTCAATCTTGATCTAGGGCAGGAAAATACTGTCAAGAACCAGTCCTCCTGATATTACTTCCTGGAATTGGAAAGAACTAGTTATTCACATGAATCACACTAGCAGGTAGTGATCCTAGGCATCCATTGTATACAAGAACATGCTTTGTACTAGAATGAGGGATTTAACGACCAAAGGATGCAAACCTTAAGTTGATGTTCTAAATTGATGTGTGGTCTTGATCCCTAGTGTTCTCCTTGCTCCCTTTACCTCTCCTCCCTGGCTCAAATCTTCAGTTGTGAAGCTACGCTACAGCCATGGTGAGATGGTGATCTGTGATGGACTTCTGTTGTGCTTGAGTGAACAATGTGTGCTGGGCTGCAAGTTCTTTCTCCTTCCTTTTCTTGGTTCAACCGTGTGGTGTAATAGTACTTGTGGTTTACTGTATAAGCTAATGGGATAAATCATCTGCCTTGGTAAGTCGGCAGCCATATTCTTTGACCTCCCTTGTGCTCTGGTTTGTGGACACCTCCTGCACCTGACGTGTTCTTCTCTAGTGCATTACAGTGTGATTTTGACAACCCTAAAATTCACTACTCGGTTTTTTTTTTTTAAAATTCTGGTTTTGAATTTCAGAAAGTACAGGGCACTACTACAAAAGAGGCTATAGCAGACGGCCCATGAACCGTCTGTGTTGGGTCTGTCTGGGGTTTGTTTTAGCGAATTGGTTTATCATGCACGACGGTTCTATTTCGTAACCGTCTGCGATATTCAATATCACGCACGGTTCGAAATAGAACCGCCTGTGATTTCTATGCTTCATATAAATTGAGCCGAGACATCCTCACCGCATCAAGGCAGGTTCACCGCTCAGCGCCACTTCCTCCCTCTAGCTACTCCAACTGCGCCACTTCCTCGCCTCTAGCTCCTCATCACACTGGTTCTACCGCTCCAGCGCCACTTCCTCGCCTCTAGCTCCTCCAACTGCGGCTCCTCCTCTAATACTTGGTATGAGCACATGATCGATCTTGCACCGTCAATGTTGGAATAAATAATATTAGCCCCGCAAATCTTAGTTTTGAATAATGGTTTCCTTATAACTAATGAACTAAAATTTGACTTAGGAGTGGTAACTTAATAAAATTGAATTAGGTCTAATAATCACTAAAATTTGAGTTAGGATAATTAATTGGCTTAAAAATAAAATTTACACACCGTTCACAAGATGCGGGGGGTTTGGGTCAAGCAATATTGCATTTACTGTTCCGTATTTTAGGTTAATAAGTGTTGTATGAGATGATGCCTATATTTGGGTTGCATGATTGTTCAATTGAGATAGATATCGTGTCGAGAGGTGGATCATGGTTGTGGCCGTAGGCATGGCTACGCTATGCCACCGCGTGTGGTACATAACTAGTGAACAATTTTCTTTCAATAACCTTAGATGCAAATGTTGGAGAATGAGTTTATATTGCACATTTTCGCTTGCTATAAATTAATCGCTAATCAATTTGACACTAATTTGTTACATGCGAGTGTAGATGGATCGAATCGATGTACGGTGTGAACCGTGTGAGTCAAGATTACATTAATGGCGTGGTTGCTTTTAGAAGAGCCACGAAAGGTGATATGTTGAAGAAGGGATAAATTTTATGTACCGTCTGCATTGATTGCGTAATCAAGATGTTTAACAACGCGCGCAGATCAAGCGCACTTGATTCAAGGGGTTTCAAAAAGGGTATACATGTTGGACCACCACGGTGAAGAGCAGATTATACCGAAGTTAATAATGACGACATCGCCGAGGAAGTCAACGATTTGCTTGGATGTGGATGTGCTTTTGATGAGGATAGGAGGCACGATGACAATCTGATTAGATGCTACGCGATGCGTAAGAGAACTACAGTGAGAGAGAGTTTTGTAAATTCGAGGGCTTATGGAGGACTCGGTGAGACCTTTGTTCCCCGGCCGCAAGCCGAATACACAAGGTTGTCAACCGTGCTTGAACTGCTGAAATTGAAGGCAAGCAATAGTTGGTCCGATAAGAGTTTCACAGCGTTGTTAGGTCTCCTAGCGGACATCCTTCCGAGGGAAACGTGTTGCCCAAAGACCACCTATCAAGCAAAGAAGGTTATTTGCCCATTGGGAATGGAAGTAGAAAGAATGCATGCATGTCCGAACGATTGTATCCTCTACAGTAAAGAGTATGCAGACATGCATTATTGTCCCGCAGCAAAGCATCCCGATACAAGCGCCAAAATATCGCTAAGGTGAAGCAAGGACCTCCTGCTAAGATGTTGTGGTATCTCACTCAGAATCCCACGCTTGAAGCGCTTATTTGCGAACCCAAAGGAGGCAAGATTGCTGCGTTGGCACTCGAGAGGAGCGTAAGAGAGATGGAAAGCTAAGACACCTCGCCGATTCGCCTTGGAGAAACTTCGATCGGAGTTGAAGAGTTCGGTGCGAACCGAGGAACATAAGGTTAGGGTTGAGTACGGATGGAATGAATCCTTTCGGTAACATGAGCACCGACATAGCACTGCCCGTGAATCTATGTATGTACAACCTTCCTCCTTGGCTCAGATGAAGCGAAGTACATTTTGATGTCACTACTTATCCAAGGGCCAAGCAACCTGGGAATGATATTGATGTGTACCTAGCACCATTGCCGGAAGATCTTGTGACACTGTGGAACGAAGGGGTGCAGTATGGGATGCGTAAACGAGAGAACTTCACTTTACGTGCCATGTTGTTCTCGCACCATCAATGATTTTTCGCCCTTGGTAACTCCGTTCAAGCCAAGACAAAAGGAGCCAAAGCTCGTCCGCACCGCTTAGATGCTATGGAGAGTGTATGGTCAACAACTCGCAGAAATCGTATATATGCGCCACCGTAGGTTCCTTCCGAGGAGTCACCCATACCGCAAGATGAAGAAACAATTGACGGAAATAAGGAAGACGGTTCACTTCAAGGGCTTTTAGTGGGAAAGAGGTCTATGATATGGTTAAGGATATCGATGTTGTGCTTGGGAAGGGACGAAATTAAGAACCCGTGAGAAGAACATCCGAAGAAGCGGTCAATTTTTGGGACTTGCCTTATTGGGAGTACTTAGAAGTTCACCATCGCATCGACGTTATGCACGAGAGAAGAATGTATGTGATAGCTTGATTGGTCTCTTCTCAACATTAGTGGCAAAACAAAGGATGGTGTTAACGCATGCGCGTGACTTGGTCGATATGAACATAAGGACCGAGTTAGCACCGAAAGAGACCGATCTGAGACGAACGTATTTTCCCCGACTTGCTACACTCGCCCAAGGCCGAGAGAAATGAACTGCGCTGCGAGCTTGCACGTGTGAAAGTCCCGCTGGTTACTCCGCTAACATTAAGAAACTTGTTTCTATGCAAGATTTGAAATTAATTGGTATGAAGTCGCATGATTGTCGTGTGTGTTGATGACACAAATGCTTCTCGTTGTAATTAGGAGTATCTTGCCAACAAGGTCCGAGTGGCAATCTTGAGGTCGTGTTATTTCTTCTCAATTGCTCGAAGGTCATCGATCCCCAAGGACTAGATGCTCGCAGCCGAGGTAGTGACGACTCGTGTCATCTTGAGATGTATTTCTCCGTCATTTTTCGATATCATGGTCCATCTCATTGTTCACCTTGTGAAAGAGATAAAGATATGCGCCCTGTGTTTCTCGCCATATGTACCCGCTCGAGAGGTACATGAGAATTCTCAAGTCCTACGACGGAATCGATCTCAACCGAGGGCAAGATCATCGAAGGTTATGCAACTAAGAGGTCATTGAGTTCTGCGTCGACTACATGGCTCGGTGGATCCGATTGGTGTGCCTCTATCTCGCCATGAGGGGAGACCGGATGGTATCGGACCATCTGAAGGAAATCAATCACTCCCGATCCGATACGTGCGCCAAGCTCATTTCACGGCCTTGCAACACATGACCCAAGTGTCCCCGTACATCGACGAGCACAAAGACATGGTACGCCAATGTAATCCGCACCGGTCGGAGGTTTGGATCACGAGAGAGCACAACCGCTTGTTCAACGAATGGTTAAAGGTGCGAATCACTCGGAGGTCATCAAGTGATGATACGTTGCTATGGTTGGCAAGAGGGCCACATTTTACAATTATCACATGGCAAGGATACGACATAAATGGGTACACATTTTATACGGCACTCAGATAGGAAGAGCACAAGCAGCGGTGTCCGTGATAGATGCATTCGATGATCGATGGGCCGAGGAGCTCGTATTATGGGCAAATAGAGGAGATATGGGAGATCGACTACGTGCTTTTCAAGATCCCCTATTTCGGTGCCGTTGGGTCCATCTCCCACAGTGAAGGTCGATAAGCACGGCTTCACTACCGTGGACCTCGAACGTGTCGGATACAAAGACGAACCATTCGCATCAAGCAACCAAGTTGTTCAAGTCTTCTATGTAACCGACCCGCAAATAAGAAGCGCCACGTAGTTCTTAATGGAAAAAGGAGGATTGTCTGAGTTGAGAATGTAGTGGACGAGGAAGAATACAATCAATTTGACGAGTTGCCACCTTTCTGAGACTCAGATCGTGCTCGAGGAAGAACCCAGTGAGGAAGCTAGCTATATGCGTCGATCATCATGAAGGGCTATATTTTAATTAAGAATTTACTCCATTGTAATTAACTAATTTATTCCATTGTCATGTATTAATGTGTTATGGACTTATGATCTTTAAATTGATGACAAAATGTGGATGTTCCTTGTTTCGAGTGATACAATGACTACTGATTGTAGATATCACATTTCTTTCTTTTATTCTTTTCATCCACGCCGCTTAAATCCTACGTAGCAGTAGTCTACGCATGTATAATGTAAATTTATTGTACATGATCTAAGTCTAGCATAATTTTATTGTGTGTATAAAGGCTACTAGTACATCGTGATCCTCGCTTATGTCGCTTCTCTTCGTTGAGACAAGGCATGAGGCACGATCATTTTTGGGGTACCTATGAATGAGCACGTAAACATGTATAATTTTGTCGGTTGAAAACGAGAAGATCGCGTGTGATCTGAGAAGTAATTTAGACCTTGTACCCTCCCACTAGCTATCCGATGGTATTACGAGTTTAATCACGCCACATTCTTCATAAGCGATTGATTAATATTCTTGTAGCCCATCAAAGAATTGAAATGTAGGAACCGATTGTGATGTTTCAACATCACGACGGTTCTTAAATAGAACCGTCTGTGATGTTGTTACATCACGCATTTGCCTCACTTTTTCTCGCATTTATTAAGAAAAATCTCTCTGTAGTTGTCGGTTCTGATCAACATTTTACTATGTTTTCTAGTTGGTAGCGTGGTTGTGTTTTCTTAATTAATTTTCGTGATCCAAACTTGAGGTATAGTGCCAATGATGAAAACCTATGGAAGTAAGACGGTGCTTGATTTACTAGGTTGGCCTAGGTATCATGGGTATCCCGTGCCAACTAATGCAGGTTAGCCTAGGTGACTTGAAAACCAAGATGCCGGTTAACCTAGGTTGGTGGGTAGTCTCGATACTTAGGGTGCCGACTAACTGGTAAACCCGGGAACCGTGATGATTCTTATGGTACACTGACGCAATTTATTTTATTTTACTCGAGATGGCAAACGTTGATTATATTTGTTTATATTTTTGTGCAATTTCCCATATATTATATACTATGTAATAATTGCGCACGTAACTTATATAGATAGCAAGTAAGCGAGATGGCGAGAGGCACTGCCTTCGCCATTGCCATCGACGCCGCCAAATGCGCCTGGATCTCCGATCAAGGTGGTACGCAGCGAGAAGGCGAGGAATATCCAAATTGCCCTGACCGTATGATTTATCACGGAGGTCGCTGACGCCGATCCCGCCGAGTCCCAAGAAAGCAGCTGCGAGATTCCGGACCGTCTGCGGGGTACTTGTAAGGGAACGGGTCCCCATAACCACCCCAACCTGGAAGTGTCTGACGGATGTACAGAGAGACCGGTTGGATCGAGCTTCGCCTCGCTCACTTTCCCCAAGCGCACTGCATATCGCAGCGATGGCACGCCACCGCCGCGATGTGCCACGCGTGGAGGACCTTCAAGAGCCTGCTTGTCACGCAGTACGTGAACACTTGTAACATCCCAAATTGGGTTTATGTTTCAAATGTAATAAAAATGAGGATAAATTAAAACTTTTGCTACCTCATGTATTGTTGCAGTGTTTGAAACCTCTTTCTTTAATTGGTGAAAATTCAAACCCAAATTTCCCAATTAAACTCAAGTCATAAACCTCCTTCAGAAAATCTTGTGCCCAATCTCTGAAATAATTTTCATTGGACCTAGGAGTGATGTTTAACACCTCAGAATTATTTCATAATTTCCAGAAATTATTTGATAATTTTTGAGGCAAGTCAAACATTAGTCAACCTCCTATAATAGCCTTCTGGAATTTTTAGAGAAAAATGCAGCGTATAAAAGTCTCTGAAAATTTTATATAAGGTTCCTCCTGCACAAGAATCTCCATTTAAAATTTCATAATTTTTGGAGCTTGTTTGCTATCTTAATTAATTATCCTAAGTCACCAAAGAAATAACTCAAAATCAGCTTTTACTATTCCTTGACTCAAGTCACACTCGTTCAAGCCGCTCGGTTCGATCGGATCAACTAATCGCACCGACTCACCAGACGGGCGATTTCAATTTCGACCGTTAGATCTCGATCGTGGGCGGTTCGCGCCGAGGTGACGTTCGACCGCCGATCCTCCTCTCGCTCTCAACCGCTCATCCAAGATCGGCTCTCAAAAGAGAGAACGCTCGACCATCCGAGCGCCGCGCAACGTGGACCATTGATTCTAATTCAACGGCCCGAGATCAAGCGCGCGCTCAATCGTTATTATCACCCCGCTCGATTTGAACTGCTCGATTTCGATCCGACGGCCGCCGCTCGTCGCCTACCTCCGATCGCTAGGCCAACCGAAGTCAACAGTAGTTGGTGAAAATCTCAGAGCGTGGCAGTGTGTCGTCTCTTCCACCTTTCGGCCAACGACTCTTAGCATTTAATGCTCTTGTTCCGCCGCCTCCATAGTCGTGGTCTCCACTGCTTTCACTTGCTCCCATCGCCTCACCAACCTCAACTCGGTGAGCTCACCATTTTAATGCCGCTGCCTCCTTCTTGCTCTTCGCCTATAAAACTCCTCCAAGGGCTTCCTTAGCATTCTTTGAACACCTTTGAGCTTCAAAGAACACTTCTAGTACGCTGAGTGAGCTCCATTTCAAAATTTGCTCTTGGCCGCCATTGTTGAAGCTTCGGGTCCTTCGGTGAAAGTGGTGCTCCGCCTTCAAAACCCTTGCTTCCTCGCCATTTGGCATCTCATAGAATATTAACCCTCATCAATTTTGCCTTTGACAAGAGAGCACCCATTTCTATTTTCCCCTTTCACCGCAAAGGGTGATCTTCTTCTTTAGCTCGTAAGTGCACCATTTTCAAACTCCTTGCTCCTCCGCTACTCTCATCTCTCAGGCGCATTAGCCCTCAATCAATTTCACATTTGGCCGCAGGATCGTTATCAATTTGATTTTCCCCAAATTCGCCGAAAACGCTCAATTTCGCTCCAACTCTGTAAGTCATCCATTGCTCGATTCTTTGCCGCTTTGAGATGCGCGTAGTATTAGGATCGTGTTGGTGCTCTTGGTTAGCTTAGCGCGTGTTCTAGATCGCCACGATTAGCCGAGATCGCCTCAGAATTTTGCCTGACGAAAGCACGAGTCGCCTTTTGTCGATGGTTCGACCGTCCTGATCTTCGATCGACGGCCCATAGCAGAGAGCGCTCAACGATTCGGTCCGCGCGAGACGTTGGATCCCGATCAACGGCCACGTGCGTGGCGCGTTTCGACCATCCACGCTCGGATCAACGTGGACCGTTGTATCCTAGATCAACGGTCCAGATCTCAATGAACGTTCGGACCGCCAACTTCCCTTAGCATCTCGCTCGTTAGTTTTTCATCCAACGGCCGGTGATTGGGGTTGGCGCTGCTCGCTGCTGCGTGGGGATCGTTGGATCCAAGACCAACGGTCCAGATCGATGAACGCTCGCACCGTCCAACGATTCGATCCGCCGACCATTGGATCCAAGATCAACGGCTCACGTCGCTGCGTGACGCTCGGACCACGACATCCTTGCATCCGTTCGCTCATCTTTCATCCAACGGCTGATGTTTCGGTTCGCGTGAGTTCTCGTGCTTCGTGTTTGGGCCGCTTGATTTCGGATCTTCGCCCGATTTGTCCACATCGCTTATCTGAATTATATTTCTGCAGAGTTATTTATCAACCAAAAATAGTTTTATCTTTGAAAATGCATAAGTAAATCATTTTAACTCCAAAATCGGTCAAACCACTTTTGTTATTTTTCATTTCTAATGAACCTTATTCTAAAATAGGTTTCAACTATGTTTCTGCAATTAAAATTTAGATTTTGAAAGAAAGCATTAAACTGATTATCTGTATAACCAAAAATGGATTTAACTTGGAAAATTCATAACTATTTATTGAAAGCTCCAAATGAGATGAATCCTGTGGGGTTGTTCATCTTATGAGGTGCTTGTTTTTCTGTAAAAACTTCAGTAGCTCTACATTTCTAGAAAATTTCACTAAAATCATTGCTTAGGTAATCGCTTTCAATATTAGAGCCGAGCAAAATTATTTTTAGCATAACATTTGCATTGAGAATCCAAATCAATTGGTTCTTGTTGCATCTGTTCATAAAAATCATGCTCTTTCTACTGTAAAAATTTGAGAGCTTTTTGTTGAAGTTGACTGTTGGATCTTTTCGGTTTCTTTTGCCTTATTGGTTCTTTTTGGTTCTTTCGATAGGATCCAAGAGCACATTGATAATCTTGTTGATCCACAAGAAGACTCTCGACCCACACAAGCGGGTGCAAGATATTTGATCATAAATGTCCCATTACTTTCAAAGTCTAATATCTTGTTTACAAACTATATGTATGCATTGCTTTTGTGTCCAATTAATTTTGCCCTGCTTAGAGGTAGCTATTCCTAATGCATTGTTGCCATTAAAATGTTATCCTCGCCACAACCATAAGTTATTATCATCACTTGGTGAATTAGAGCCCGTGATTTAATTATGCTCTTTACCGCTTTATATGTCATGCTTAGAAATGCTTAGCTACCAGTAGAATTGGGCGGTTATCGACTTAGTCGATGACCTTGATCACACAAATCATTTTGTTTATTTTGGTTCAAGACTTTATGCTTTTGTTTTGTAAAACCAAAATGAAACAAAATGATTTGACTTGGGCACAATGGCATGTTGGTGTGATTGTTGGGTGTGACAAGGAAGGTGCCTGTGTCCCTAAGGACCGAATTGTTACTTGTGTCACTAAGCCAGCGCTTATGCGTGCTAACCACGCGAGAGGGATATGGGACCTCTCTGACTTAGTACTTTGGCGTGGGTTATCTCCGAGTCGCAGGAGGGGGTTGTGTGTGTTGTGTGAAACATGATATGTGTTCTCGGTGTTCTTGTGTTGGGTGTGCGGTGGTGGAGATTCCGGTAGGTTCTCCACCTCGAGGAGCATTGTAGTTGTCCAAGGCTTTACTCGCGACGGGTAGTTGACCGAGGCTTTACAATGACTCGACACAACGTATGGGTTTCTATCCATACAGCGGCTCGTGAATAATTCACAATATTGGAAATGTCTCAGAGGACTTAGCCGCGTAGCATACCTTCTAAGTGTGCTTAATAGCTTGGCAAAAGGCGGTCCGCGTGTGGGTACATTGGTACACCTCGCAGGATAAAACTATTCAATAGCCTCGCCCTAGGTTATGGACATGCTTGGTAAGGTCGTGCAAGAACTAGACTACAACCTTTTAAAAATTAAAATTTGATATGGTTGGCATGAATGGGTAATTCATGCTATTGTTGTGGTGGCTAATGGTTTAGTCACTTCCGTGATTGTTGTTGTCTATCTCTTGTTATATTGTTGTCTTTTACGATTATTTGAACATTAAAACTGATTTGTTAAATTGCTTTCAATCTATTACATTATTGCAAATAAAACTTGCTTTATGCTTAAAAATTTGAGTCCTAACTCGCCCACTTAAATAAGCTTGCATGTAGTTATTGTATAGATCTGTTATCATTCTTATATATCTTAAGTAGTACATTCAAAGTACTCACCCGCTTTTCTTCGGGTCGCTTTTGTTTGCAGAGGAAGAAGGTGAGCCCCAAGGGCCTCACTTTTGTGAGTTGTGCCGTGGATTCGACGACTAGCTTGGCGGTCCTGGGTTGCCTTGTGGGTTAAAGGCACACCGATTGGCTCTTTTGTTGTAGCCATCTTATGGCACTTTTTGCTTCCACTGCTTAATTATTGTTGTCTCTTTTATTGTTGGCCTTGGCCTCTCTTTTGTAATAACTATCCTTTATTAATGTTATTCTGCTTGCTTTTGCTTGGTTCTATGTGAATGAATGGAATTGATGCATGAACTTTGTAAAGAGGTGTGTATATCGATTTAGGAAGTATACATGTCTCGAGTCTCTGATTATCTCGCTGTGATGCTAGGACCGAATGGGTGGTTAAGCATTACAAGCCCGATAAACCGGGTCTCACAAGGTTTGCATCGAGCCATACCGACCGTAGTAACCCAAGATGGTCGCCTTTAGGATGTTTTGAAAACTTAATTTCAAAGTATCAAATGATTTTTGAAAGCTTAAGGAATTCTCGATTTTATTCCTTACCTATCTTAGCTTTCTCCTCTCATCTCACTCTAATTTGAGTTTTGAAAATTGTTTACCTCTTCTTCCTTCAAAGATAGTGTTATCGATTAAATGGGTTTTGGGAACCACCGAGTTTGGCAAATTGAAGTGCTTAGGGTTTTGAAGTTTCGGATCAAGGTTTCGCTAGAGGCTTGATGCGAAATCTGACAAAGACGCTTCAATTTCAGATAAATGCAGCTCAATGGTTTCGATAGGACCACCGAGCTTGGCAAATTGAAGTGTGCCGATTTTGAAGTTTCTAGAATGGAAGACTTCGACCGAAGCTTGATGCAAAATCGCTACAGCAACCTCAATTTTCGGACAGCAAGCTCGATGGTTTCTAATAGGATAGAAAATGAAAGGATAATCAACTAAAACTTGTGGGAATAGAAGGGTAAGATGTGATACTAGTTAGCTATGTATCTAACACTATGTTCGCTGATTTAGCCTTGATCTTAAGTGGTATTAGATCTTACCTTAATCTTCTGATTTTTATCTTCTCAAACAATTACTCGTTCATTCCATACGGGTTAGTTGCATTGGGAAGTTGAGCTTTGGTTTTATGATTCCTTGCTATTTTTGGAGTCTTTTTATAAGCTGGTTTAGGTTTAGGTACTTGCTGTTCTCGGCTTTCGATTAGAGTGATATTCCATTCCTCTAGTTGTTAGCTTTTTGCTTCATTTCGCTTTGTTTTCGGGTCTAGTTTTAACCCAAGTTTCTTGTAACAGGATGGCCGGACGCACTCGTGAGCGCCAAGGCGGGCCACCGTCCGACGAGGATCTTCCTCCTCCTCCGACCATGGCCGAGGTCCTTCTTCAGATCGAGCGCAACCGTGCAGAGGACAGGAGGGTTCTTCTGGACGTCATCGCGCGCAACACTTCCGCCCTTACCGGTGCTTCAGGATCCGGGCAAGGGAGTGGGCATCAGCCGCGTGGGGGACTCGCGGAGTTTCTTCGCACTCAGCCCCCCACATTCTCCAGGTCTGAGGACCCGCTTGACGCAGACGACTGGCTTCGTCTGGTAGAGCGGAAGCCAGATAGCGCAGCGCTGTGGAGCACGAGAAGGCGCTGCTTGCATCGCACCACCGGAGGGTGCACTTTGTCTTGGTGGGAGAGCTTTCGCCATGCACTGACGGCCACACCGCACTTGGGAGGAGTTCCGCACCGCCTTCCGTCGAGTCACATTCCTTCCTACCGATGAGGTCAAGAAGAAGGAGTTCTTGTCGCCGACAAGGGCGTTTCACGATTCTGAGTACCTGCACGAGTTCAACCATTTGGCTCGTTATGCTCGGAGGAGGTGGCCACCGATGAGGCCAAGCAAGAGAAGTTCAAGGATGGTTTGTCCGAGGAGCTTCAGACAAGCTATCCATCGCCGACTTCCGGATTTCCGTGCCTTGGTGGACAAGGCCATCGCCGCCGAGCACTCGTGGAGAGCGCTAGGATTCCCGCAGCGTAAGTGGGAGGCCCAAGTCATCTAGGGCCGGCTATCCTCGCTTCGGCCCGTCTCGGGGGTCGCGTCAAGAAGCAAGACTTCGAGGCCGCAAGACTGCTCTCGCCTGTCGCAGTCGCGTGCCCCAATCACGCACTGCGAAGTCGCCAAGGTGGCCCCGCAACCCGGCCGCCGGGTCACTTGCTTCGCTGCGACGTAAGGGGCATTATGCGAACCAATGCCCTAAGAAGACAGAGCGCCCTCGCCCTAATGGAGGACGCGGCCGAGGTGGTTCTTCTCAGACTCAAGATAGTCCCTACTACCCAAGGCGTGGGTAGTGGTCGCGTCAACCTCATCTCCGCAGAGGAGGCACAGAGGCACCCGACGCCGTGGCCGGGTACACTTTCTGTTAACTCTCATTCTCGCTCTCGCTTTGTTTGATTCAGAGCATCTCATTCTTTTGTTTCGAGTCTTTTGCTGCTATTAGTGAGCTCCTTTTTACTCCTTTGTTGGTCCTGTTGCTCATTCGCCTCCGGTTCGGAGTTGAGAGCTGAATCTGAGTGTAGGGATGTTCCAATTGAGATCGAGGGAGTGAGATTCTTCGCGAATCTTATTCTCCTCCATTTAGCAAGTTTGGATGTAATTCTTGGTATGGATTTGTTGTCTTGCCATATGGGACAAATCGATTGCGCCAAGAAGTGTGTCTCTCTATCTAGTCCTTCCGGCGAGCAGGTTCGCTTTTCGCCGAAGCTGCTAAGTTCGCATCTTTTCGCGCTTGAAGCGAAGCCCGCTCTAGATATTAGTGAAGTCCCCACAGTTCGTGACTTCATTGATGTCTTTCCTGAAGATCTTCCAGGGATGCCACCAGTTCGAGACCTCGAGTTTGTCATTGAGTTGGTTCCCGGTACTGCCCCGATTTCAAAGAGGCACTATCGGATGCCACCGAACGAGTTGGTGGAGTTGAAGAAGCAACTGAATGAGCTGCAAGAAAAAGGCTTCATCCGCCCTAGCTCATCTCCGTGGGGTTGTCCTGCAATCTTCGTAAAGAAGAAGGACAATACTTTGCGCATGTGCGTTGATTACCGTCCGCTTAATGAGGTAACGGTAAAGAACAAGTATCCATTGCCCCGCATTGATGATCTCTTTGATCAATTAACCGGAGCTCGAGTATTCTCCAAGATTGATTTGAGAGTGGGATATCATCAAGTTCGGATAAGACCGGAGGATATTCCAAAGACGGCTTTCTCTACTCGCTATGGCTTGTATGAGTATACCGTTATGTCATTTGGCCTAACCAATGCTCCCGCCTTGTTCGTGAACCTCATGAATTCGGTATTCATGGAGTATTTGGATAAGTTTGTCGTGGTCTTCATCGATGATATTCTTATCTATTCTAAGAACGATGAGGAACATGATGAGCACCTGAGGCTTGTGTTAGGCAAGCTTCGTGAGCACCACCGTGATGCAAAATTCAGCAAGTCGCGATTCGCTGAAGGAAGTGGCCTTCTTGGGTCATGTTCTTTCAGCAGAGGCGAGCCGCTGATCCTAGCAAGGTCGGCGATGTTCTTTCATGGGTTCACCTACTTGATGAACCGGCGCGGAGTTTTCTCGCTTAGCGGGATATTATCGCCGCTTATCGAGAACTTCTCCAAGATCGCGGCCGATGCGACGAGTTGCTCAAGAAGGACAAGAAGTTCTTGTGGTCCGATGCTTGTGAGGAAAGCTTCCAAGTACTTAAGGAGCGCTTGACCACCGCTCCCGTCCTCGTTCTTCCCGACATCCATCGAAGCTTCGATATCTTTTGCGATGCTTCTCGTCGAGGACTCGGTTGTGTCCTTATGCAAGAAGGCAAGGTAGTGGCCTATGCATCAAGGCAATTGAGACCTCATGAACTCAACTATCCTACCCATGACTTGGAATTAGCGGCGGTGATTCATGCACTTAAGATTTGGCGACATTACCTAATCGGTGTCGCTATGGGTGTATTCGGATCACAAAAGCCTAAAGTATTTGTTCATCCAACCGATCTGAACCTCGTGCAAAAGAGATGGTTGGAGTTGATCAAGGACTATGACATGGGTATTCACTATCATCCGGCAAGGCTAATGTCGCTGCCGATGCGCTCAGTCGGAAGGCGCATTGCAATGCCTTGCTGCTCCAGGAGCGTCAGCCCACCCTTCTGGAGGAATTTCAGCGTCTCAACTTGGGATTGGTTGAGCATGGTTCCCTCGCTACCTTGGTTGTGCAACCAACCTTGGTGGATCGGATTAAGACCGCTCAGCAAGCAGATGTTGGAGTGAACAACATCAAGGAAAATGTCAAGAACGGAACAGCCAAGTGCTTCTCTGAGGATGAGCATGGTGTTGTAAGGTTCGGGCAACGCCTTGTGGTTCCAAAGGACATGGAATTGCGGAATTTGATCCTCCGCGAAGCCCATGATTCGCCTTTGTCTATTCATCCCGGTGCCACAAAGATGTATCAAGATCTCCGTCAGGGATTTTGGTGGACCCGAATGAAGAGGGAAATTGCGGTTCGTTGTCGAGCGCGACGTGTGTCGTCGTGTCAAGGCCGAGCATCGGCGTCAGCAGGATCGCCTGACCATTGCCTATTCCTGAATGGAAGTGGGATTCGATCGGGATGGATTTTATCACCGGTCTGCCTCGTACCTCCAAGAGCAATGATGCCATCTGGGTTGTCATTGATCGGCTAACTAAGGTGGCTCATTTCCTTCCAGTCAAGACGGATCTCCGTGTAGGTCTTTTGGCGAACCTCTACATTGCCCGTATAGTAAGCCTACATGGGGTACCTAAGACAATTGTCTCAGATCGTGGTTCTCTTTTCACCTCTCGCTTTTGGCAAAGTTTGCAAGAGGCTATGGGAACCCGTCTTACCTTTAGCACAAAGATATCACCCCAAACCGATGGTCAAACCGAAAGGGTCAACCAAGTGTTGGAAGACATGCTTCGTGCTTGTGTCCTCTCCTATGGAAAGAATTGGGAGAAATGCTTGCCATTTGCCGAGTTTTCCTACAACAACAGTTTTCAGGCCAGTCTTGGCATGTCACCTTTCGAGGCCTTGTACGGGAGAAAGTGCAGAACTCCATTGAACTGGTCTCGAGACAGCGAAGACCTTTCTTTGGTCCGACTCGATCAATGAAGCCGAAAGCCAAGTCCAATTGTTCGTGATCGGTTGCGCATGTACTCAATCAAGGCAAAAGAGCTACGCGAATCGCCGCCGCCGTGAATTAAGTTTTGAGCCCGATGACTTTGTTTATCTCAAAGTCTCTCCTTTGAAGGGCCATCGCTGTTTGCCGCCAAGGGCAAGTTAGCTCCTCGATATGTCGGTCCTTACCGTGTTATCGAGAAGAAAGGAGCCGTTGCCTATAAGTTGGAATTGCCACCGCACTCGAAGGGTACATAATATTTTCCATGTGTCCCAACTAAAGAAGTGCCTCCGTGTTCCAACCGAGGAAGCTCCGCTGGAAACTCTCGATGTCCAAGAAGATTTGACCTATCGCGAGCATCCTGCTCGCATACTCGATGAGGTCGAACGAAGAACGAGGAATAAAACCATCGATTCCTCAAAGTTCGTGGTCGAATCATTCCGAGGATGAGGCTACTTGGGAAAGGGAAGATCGCCTCGCGCGCACTATCCATCTTTCTTTGCTGAGTGAGCCAAATCTCGGACGAGATTTTTGTAAGGGGGGGAGGTTTTGTAACATCCCAAATTGGGTTTATGTTTCAAATGTAATAAAAATGAGGATAAATTAAAACTTTTGCTACCTCATGTATTGTTGCGTTGTTTGAAACCTCTTTCTTTAATTGGTGAAAATTCAAACTCCAAATTTCCCAATTAAACTCAAGTCATAAACCTCCTTCAGAAAATCTTGTGCCCAATCTCTGAAATAATTTTCATTGACCTAGGAGTGATGTTTAACACCTCGTAATTATTTCATAATTTTAGAAATTATTTGATAATTTTGAGGCAAGTCAAACATTTGTCAACCTCCTATAATAGCCTTCTGGAATTTTTAGAGAAAAATGCAGTGCATAAAAGTCTCTGAAAATTTTATATAAGGTTCCTCCTGCTGTCAGCAATCTCCATTTAAAATTTCATAATTTTTGGAGCTTGTTTGCTATCTTAATTAATTATCCTAAGTCACCAAAGAAATAACTCAAAATCGCCTTTTACTATTCCTTGACTCAAGTCACACTCGGTTCAAGCCGCTCGGTTCGATCGGATCAACTAATCGCACCGACTCACCAAGATCGGGCGATTTCAATTTCGACCGTTAGATCTCGATCGCGCGATCTGCGCCGAGGTGACGTTCGGACCGCCGATCCTCCCTCGCTCTCAACCGCTCATCCAAGATCGGCGGCTCAAAAGAGAGAACGTTCGACCATCCGAGCGCCTCGCAACGTGGACCATTGGATTCTAAATCAACGGCCCGAGATCAAGCGCGCGTCAATCGCTATTATCACCCCGCTCGATTTGAACCGCTCGATTTCGATCCGACGGCCGCCGCTCGTCGCCTACCTCCGATCGCGCGCTCCAACCAAGTCAACAGAGTTGGTGAAAATCTCGAGCGTGGCGGTGTGTCGCCTCTTCCACCTTTCGCCAACGACTCTTAGCATTTAATGCTCTTGTTCCGCCTCCATAGTCGTGGTCTCCATCTGCTTTCACTTGCTCCCATCGCCTCACCAACCTCAACTCGGTGAGCTCACCATTTTAATGCCGTTGCCTCCTTCTTGCTCTTCGCCTATAAAACTCCTCCAAAGGCTTCCTTAGCATTCTTTGAACACCTTTGAGCTTCAAAGAACACTTCTAGTACGTTGAGTGAGCTCCATTTCAAAATTTGCTCTTAGCCGCCATTGTTGAAGCTTCGGTCCTTCTGGTGAAAGTGGTGCTCCGCCCTTCAAAACCCTTGCTTCCTCGCCATTTGGCATCTCATAGAATATTAACCCTCTGTCAATTTTGCCTTTGATGTAAGAGAGCGACTCCATTTCTATTTTCCCTTTCACCAAAAAGGTGATCTTCTTCTTTAGCTCGTAAGTGCACCATTTTCAAACTCCTTGCTCCCTCCGCTTACTCTCATCTCTCAGGCGCATTAGCCCTCAATCAATTTCACATTTGGCCGCAGGATCGTATCAATTTGATTTTCCCCAAATTCGGCCAAAACGCTCAATTTCGCCTCCAACTCGTAAGTCATCCATTGCTCGATTCTTTCTTTGCACGTAGATGCGCGTTAGTATTAGGATCGTGTTGGTGCTCTTGGTTAGCTTAGCTGCTTTAGATCGCCGGCGATTAGCCGAGATCGCCTCAGAAATTTTGTCTGACGAAAGCACGAGTCGCCTTTTGTCGATGGTTCGACCGTCGATCTTCGATCGACGGCCCATAGCGTAGAGAGCGTCAACGATTCGGTCCGCGCGAGACGTTGGATCCCGATCAACGGCCACGCGCGTGGCGCGTTCGACCATCCCACGCGCCGATCAACGTGGACCGTTGTATCCTAGATCAACGGTCCAGATCCAATGAACGTTCGACCGCCAACTTCCCTTAGCATCTCGCTCGTTAGTTTTTCATCCAACGGTGGTGATTGGGGTTGGCGCGTTCGCTCGCTGTTGCTGCGCGTGGGGATCGTTGGATCCAGGACCAACGGTCCAGATCTGGATGAACGTTCGGACCGTCCGAACGATTCGATCCGCCTGGACCATTGGATCCAAGATCAACGGTTCACGGCGCGCGAACGCTCGGACCACGGACATCCTTGGCATCCGTTCGCTCATCTTTCATCCAACGGTTGATGTTTCGGGTTCGCGCGTGAGTTCTCGTGCTCTCGTGTTTGGGCCGCTTGATTTGGATCTTCGCCCGATTTGTCCACATCGCTTATCTGAATTATATTTCTCGGGTAGAGTTATTTATCAACTGAAAAATAGTTTTATCTTTGAAAATGCATAAGTAAATCATTTTAACTCCAAAATCGGTCAAACCACTTTTGTTATTTTTCATATCTAATGAACCTTATTCTAAAATAGGTTTCAACTATGTTTCTGCAGCCGAAAATTTAGATTTTGAAAGAAAGCATTAAACTGATTATCTGTACAACTGAAAAATGGATTTAACTTGGAAAATTTATAACTATTTATTGAAAGCTCCAAATGAGATGAATCCTGTGGGGTTGTTCATCTTATGAGGTGCTTGTTTTTCTGTAAAAACTTCAGTAGCTCTACATTTCTAGAAAATTTCACTAAAATCATTGCTTAGGTAATCGCTTCAATATTAGAGTGAGCAAAATTATTTTTAGCATAACTTTTGCATTGAGAATCCAAATCAATTGGTTCTTGTTGCATTCGTTCATAAAAATCATGCTCTTTCTACTGTAAAAATTTGAGAGCTTTTTGTTGAAGTTGACTGTTGGATCTTTTCGGTTTCTTTTTGCCTTATTGGTTCTTTTTGGTTCTTTCGATAGGATCCAAGAGCACATTGATAATCTTGTTGATCCACAAAGAAGCACTCGACCCATGTACAGAAGCGTGCAAGATATTTGATCATAAATGTCCCATTACTTTCAAAGTCTAATATCTTGTTTACAAACTATATGTATGCATTGCTTTTGTGTCCAATTAATTTTGCCTGCTTAGAGGTAGCTATTCCTAATGCATTGTTGCCATTAAAATGTTATCCCCGCCACAACCATAAGTTATTATCATCATTTGTGAATTAGAGCCCGTGATTTAATTATGCTCTTTACTGCCTTTGCGATGTCATGCTTAGAAATGCTTAGCTACCGGTAGAATTGGGCGGTTATCGACTTAGTCGATGACCTTGATCACACAAATCATTTTGTTTATTTTGGTTCAGCACTTTATGCTTTTGTTTTGTAAAACCGAAAATGAAACAAAATAATTTAACTTGGGCACAATGGCATGTTGGTGTGATTGTTGGGTGTGACAAGGAAAGGTGCCTGTCCCTAAGGACCGAATTGTTACTTGTGTCACTAAGCCAAGCGCTTATGCGTATAACCACGCGAGAGGATATGGGACCTCTCTTGACTTAGTACTTTGGCGTGGGTTATCTCCGAGTCGCAGGAGGGGTTGTGTGTGTTGTGTGAAACATGATATGTGTTCTCGGTGTTCTTGTGTTGGGTGTGCGGTGGTGGAGATTCCGGTAGGTTCTCCACCTCGAGGAGCATTGTAGTTGTCCAAGGCTTTACTGCGCGGGTAGTTGACCGAGGCTTTACAATGACTCGACACAACGTATGGGTTTCTATCCATACGGGCGCTCGTGAATAATTCACAATATTGGAAATGTCTCAGAGGACTTAGCCGTGTTAGCATACCTTCTAAGTGTGCTTAATAGCTTGGCAAAAGGCGGTCCGTGTGGGTACATTGGTACACCCCGCAGGATAAAACTATTCGAATAGCCTCGTCCTAGGTTATGGACATGCTTGGTAAGGTCGTGCAAGAACTAGACTACAACCTTTTAAAAATTAAAATTTGACATGGTTGGCATGAATGGGTAATTCATGCTATTGTTGTGGTGGCTAATGGTTTAGTCACTTCCAGGATTGTTGTTGTCTATCTACTGTTATATTGTTGTCTTTTACGATTATTTGAACATTAAAAACTGATTTGTTAAATTGCTTTCAATCTATTACATTATTGCAAATAAAACTTGCTTTATGCTTAAAAATTTGAGTCCTAACCTGCTCCACTTAAATAAGCTTGCATGTAGTTATTGTATAGATCTGTTATCATTCTTATATATCTTGCGAAGTACATTCAAAGTACTCACCCGCTTTTGCTGGGCTGCTTTTGTTTGCAGAGGAAGAAGGTGAGCCCCAAGGGCCTCACTTTTGTGAGTTGTGCTGTGGATTCGACGACTAGCTTGGCGGTCCGGTCGGTTGCCTTGTGGGTTAAAGGCACACTGATTGGCTCTTTTGTTGTAGCCATCTTATGGCACTTTTGCTTCCGCTGTTTAATTATTGTTGTCTCTTTTATTGTTGGCCGGTTGGCCTCTCTTTTGTAATAACTATCCTTTATTAATGTTATTCTGCTCGCTTTTGCTTGGTTCTATGTGAATGAATGGAATTGATGCATGAACTTTGTAAAGAGTCATGTATATCGCATTTCGAAGTATACATGTCTCGAGTCTCGGATTATCCGCTTTGTGATGCTAGGACCGAATGGGTGGTTAAGCATTACAAGCCCGATAAACCGGGGTCTCACAACACTGGTCGGACGCCCTTCACGAAGTATCCTTTCTTGTCGCGGGATACATGGGATGCCTTCGTGCGTATGAAGACGACGGCCGAATTTCAGAGCAAAGTGCGCGCACGAGCTCTCCAGCCCAAAACACTCACCCCATTAAACTCGGCAAGGCCACTGGTACGCGGGTAAAGCCACGAAGTGGCGGCAGAGGACGAGACCGCCGCCCGACCGCTTGTCGGATCTCGACGAGCGCCGAGCACAGTTAAGAGCGAGGGCATCACCACGCCTTGGGCAAGATCTCTTTCGCAAACCGAGCGAGGCGAGGCGGTCCCAACGCTGGTAAATATGTCGAACCACTTAGTTGTTAATAAGTCCATAACTTCATGGTGTTTATAATAACATGATGTCCTCTTGCAGGAAGGATTGACTTCCGCATCTTTCCAAGGTTCCCTCGAAGTGGACAGGGAGAAGGATGTACTATCTACGGCCCTGGGAAACAAGGAGCACCCGGGTCGAACGCGAGGCGTTGGGGTTTACGTACCTTGGAGGGATGGATTCCCACACGACTCCGCCACATATAGGAGTAGGAAGAGATCCAAGGACCAAGACGACGCCTACCGAACATGTCATTATTGAAAAATTTCAAGGACAAATAACAAGTTTACAGAACCAAGTAAATGAACTCATGAGGGCGCAAGCCGCCCCTGTTAATTTGGGAGCAAGTCCTCCTCAACATCGGAGTAGCGTCGTGTCCACACATAACTCTGGACATGACGACGTGCAATTACCGATCGACGACATCGAGGTAATGTACATCTCTAGAATGCTCCAAATATAGACATATAGGACGCCTTAGCTAATTGTGTACCGTTTTGTAGGAGCCGACGCCCTGCAAGCTCCAAGTGAGGATGGTTGGTGTCGGACCCCCGGGTGTCACACAACCCCGAGACCCTCTGTGCATACCAAGCTAGTCCCATGATCAGTAGCTAGCTCGCACAGTTGCAACAATGATGTAATCATAACCATTCAACAACGAACTAATGAAGCAGACAAAGTAATATTATTTAAAACAACGAAGACCTTATGGTCAAGTTCTTACAAAAGTCGCCTCACAGGGCTTAGCAACAACAGAGTATCCGCAATGAAATCTCAAAATACGTGGAGCCCAAATGACATGCCCACGAACAATCGCGTGGAAGACGTGACCTAGTTCGCGAAGTCTTCAAAGTAGCCTTCTTCAGAGAACTCAATATTTCTGATCCTTCTGTTGACCGATCAACAAAGGGCATAAAGCCGTGAGTACATAAAGTACTCAAGAAGTCGTAGAGAAATGTATGCACATAGTATTCATGACGAGCTTAAGCAAGTATGGCTTTATGGTTAATTTGCGAAAGCAAGTTTAACGAAGAAATACAATAATTAGATGGCAAAGGTGATTTTAAAAGAATAATACATAGATAACCAAGTTCTTTTGAATCAAACAAAGGAACATCCTTCAGTTCCCAACCATTCCAACCAAACGCTTCTATCGAACCAAACCACATTTTTGAAAATACTACCTTTGCGCGAAATCACTGTGCATGTCCGTAAATCGGGACACGGCTATTCAATAGATTTTGACACTCTGCAGAGGTTGTACACCTTTTACCCACAAGACACGAATTCTCTAGTTTGTTTGGCATCCGTCGATACCACCGCCACTTCCTTAGGTGAGTAGTCTAGAGCACGTGACAAGGCTTTTACAAAGTTCCATTTTGCCTCGGTTCTGCGCGCTAAGGTTTCGCCATCACCCCTCTTGCGCTAATAAATGCCACAACAGAACCGACTCAAAACTTTCCTAATTAATTGGCGGTCCGTCCCATACCGGACTTATGGTTGCACGAGGTGACCTGATCAATGACTTGCAAAGTTAAGTCCTTAGTTGGTCGCTCGAGACAAGTCTACCACAACCCAATGTGCATTACGCACCCACTCTAGCTTCCTACCTCAAGCCCGAGCATAAAACATTTTTGTTCATTCCCGACCAAATGGCAATCCCTGCCATGGCACAACATCTTTTAATAAAAGTGGCCTCACACCACTGTTCCATAGTTCCATTAGTCAAATTTTATTAATCATTGAACATGTGATCGAAAGTCTCGCGGGTAACTAGAGCATGTCTAAGCAATAATACGCACCCAAGTTGGTAATACAATTATGTCCAACTAGTATTAACCATCCTAAGGTGTCCAAGGATATATGTCATTCAAGGAGACATTTCATTTTCAATTTATCAAGGAGGCATAAAGGCAATTTGGTAATTATCTACTCCCAAAACCATTTTTTAATAAAACTAGCCATGCATGATAATTTAATACAATATACATTTGTAAAATGGGTTCAACATGGTCAAAGGCCTACGACTTGCCTTTGTTGACGAGGAGAGGGTCTTCGGTCGTCGGGTCGAAGAAATCTTCCGAAACGCCAGAATCTACACGTGCGAGAATAGCAACAAATAAATAAAACAGCACCAAATGAACTCCAAAAATTACAAAACCAGTACCAAATGAAACAGGCTGAATTTATATGAATTTAGAAATTTGGATCACCCAAATCGGAGTTCGGATGTGAAAGTTATGGTCAAAAGAAATTGGAAATCACATAAAATGATGGAATTAGGGTTTTTCGGATTTTTGGAATTATTTTTCAATTGAAAATCTCCGGTTTTGACGTCAGCGCACACGCGCGCGCTGCGTGGCAGCCACGCGGGCAAAACCCGCCTACGTGGCGCTGACGTGGCGCCACGTGGGTAGCCACGTGGGCTCGGGCCCGCGGTCAGAGAGAGAAAAGCGGGAGAGAGAGAGAGAGACGGGGACGCGGCGGCCGGAGCTGGGGAAGACGGCGGCGACGGCGAGGGAGAAGAGGGGAGAGGCGGCGGCGGCGCTACGGTAGAACGGCGGCGACGGAGGCGGGAACAGCGCGGCGGCGCGGGAGAACGGCAAGCGGAGGCGCCGCCGAGGCGAGAGAGGGAGGAGAGAGAAGAGAGAGGAGACGCAAGCGGCGGCTTTATAGCCGAGGCCACGGGCGACGGACGGCGCGGCGTGGCGGCCTTGCAGCGAGGCGCCGCGAGGCGACGGACGGCACGGCGCGGGATTCGCAAGGCGAGATCGCGCGCGCGGCGCGGACGGCGCGGGAGAGAGAGAGAGCGGCGGCCTTGGCGAAGACGACGAACAGCACCGTCCGATTTCGATCGGACGGTGGAGCGGAAGAGGCGCGGTGATTAAGGTCGTCCGATTTCGACGGACGGTTGAGAAGTCCAACGCGCGGAGGAAGATGAGCCGCGCCGTCCGATTTCGATCGGACGGTGGGAAGACGGAGGGGCGCGGGCGAAAGGATGCGGCCGGATGAAGATCCGACGGCGGAGAAGAGAGGGGAGCGCGGGCGAAAGGAAACGGCCAGATCTCGATCCAACGGCCAGCAGCGAGGGGCGACGTGGCGAAGCGAGAGCCGCGCGATGGCGATCGGACGGCCGAGGGCGCAGGGCACGCAGCGGAGGAGCGGGCCGATTTGGCGGAGCGGCCGGACGGCGCGGAGCGGGCCGGGCGGGAAAGCGTGATGGGCGAAGGATTCTACCCACGACGATAAAAGGATTTAAAATACATTTTTGATTTTAGATATTCAAACAAATCAAAAAGCAATTTAGAAAATAGCAAATAGACTCCAAAAATTATAGAAAAATTCACATAAATTCCTTGAATTATTATGGACTTAATAAAAATACTTTTAACTTTAAATTTTCTTTTTATTTTGCAATTAAATTAATTTTTTAATTTCGGGTAAAATGAAAATCAATTTCTAAAATCCAATAAATCCAAGAAAATTCTTTAAAATAATAATTTTGATTTTAAATTCCAGAAAACTCAATTAAACCAACTTTAATTTAATTGAAGTTTGATTAATTCATTTTAAACTGCAAATGGATTTCTGAAATTTCTAAATTAAGCTTTTGGCAAAAAGAAACAAATGGTTCTCTTTTTAAAATTTTCAAAAACTCCGAAAAACGGGACGCTACAGTTGGGTCGATTGCTATTGAGGCTGGGCGGGGTATGGTGTATCCATACCGGAAGAAGCGATCTTGAAGATTTGGCCCGGTGGCGCAGGTTACGCCAGTGCGGTGGACATGGTACATGACAATTTCATGGCCATCCGTACCGAAATTCCCGAACGAAGAAATCACAACACTAGGGGATGCCGTGCACACTTTTATCCAATGGCCCAAGAAGGACATCGCCACGACCTGCGGTGGACGCGATATCGCCACGACCCTACCTCTCCAATAGGACCTCGATGAGTCCGCCCACCTTCGCGAAGCCCGCTCATCGGTTCCGTCGAGAAGACGCCGATGGGACAAGACAAGCGTGTCACCATATCGAGTCCCTCGAGTCATCTCCGGAGAAGACGACTGCAGCGTCTCGTTACGCAAATCGATATCGAAGAAGATTCAAGCGCACGCCAAGCCCGCAATACTCCCTTGATATCCGTTGGTCTCGACAAAGAACTAACAGGCTCGGGACTAGCTTGTCAATCTTTGCATGAGTGGTACATCGCAAGACCCAAGAGGAGGGAGCCATCTTTGAATCGGCGTCGGATCACGGGGCGAGCATTTTCATCACGAGGGGCCACTTCGTCGTGGGCTTCGAGGACTTATTCGACCTATACAACCTAAGCGCCTCGGCGCCTCACTTCTACGATGTTGGACAATTGTAAGTGCGTACAATCAATTTCTACACTCACGTGATAGCGATAAATATCACAACTCATTCCTTACGTCGGATACATTATGAAATGTGCCCGTCGAATCAACGAACCGGTGGGTTTCCTCGACCAAGACGTGATCTCGAGCAAACAATAAACCAAGACGCATCCTCGTCGAGAATTACATAAAATGGGATTGCTTGCTCGAATCGGTAAGGAGTACATAATGGTGCCGTACAACCCAGTAAGTGCTTCACTACTTGCTACACAAAATTCGTTTGAACATATATAGGTTTATGACTATAGCGACATACATGAGTAGGTTCCATCGGATTCTTGTGATTATTGTGCCAAAGAGGAACATGGTATTGTACCTTGATTCTCTACTCAACAAAACCATGACTTCACCCTTCTTAAAGGAATACTTGAAAGGTAATGATCATTTCCTCCGCACATAATTGTATTGTAGTCTTCCTTCATTTGAAATGGACGAGGATAACTTTTTGGAATCATGTAGAGGCGTTCATCGGCTATGTTCTTTGAGGAGGTTTATACAAGGGAACGAGCAGCGCCACACTAACCCACAAGATCACGATTTCCAGACAGCGATACAACACAATAATAATATATCATACTCCGTAAATATTGTGTCTCGAATCGATTGTACCTATATATGTATATCCATTTTTGCAAAGTCTGCCAAAGAAAAACAAGATCACCTATCGCATTCTACGTATGCCATCATATGCGGCTATTGATTAATTCCACGACACGATCCCGTGTAGGTCAATCTCGCTATAGTTATTTTCTAATTATAAATTTAAATATATATTCTTACTACTTTACTCTTGCTAGCGACAGGACTTGAACCTAGAGTTAAAAGCACTCGGAAGAATGAGGTCACACATGTTCGAGGTTGCTCTGCGGCTTCATCAAGTCGAAATCGTTAACCCGACGGAGAGTTTCACGTCGTCGACTAGTTGTAATTGATTCAATATTGTAACTCACTTTGACTAGTTGTAATTCAATTTGTAACTCTAGCGACAATACTTCAAACATTCTTTTTAATTGATTTTGAGTTAAATGAACACTTTGAGTTGTCAACAATAATCGTGATGTAGTCAAGTTTACCTTGTTTGTTTTCGAGGGCATGGCTAGCAATTCACGAGGCTAGTGAAAATACGACAAAAACTAGTTAGTGGAAGGACATATCACAGACGGTTTAAACCAAGAACCGTACGTGATATGCAAGCCTCCTGACGGTTTTTAATAGAACCGTCAGTGATACTTAAGTATCCGAGCGGTTCTATTAAAAACCGTCAGTTAAACTTATCACAGACGGTTGAAAAACCGTGCTCGTGATAACCGCCTGATTATCACAGACATAAAAATTGACGGTTCAAAAAACCGTGCGTGATGACGATTCAACCGTCGTGATAAGGTTTTACGTAGTAGTGGGGCATTTTGCAAACATCTTTGATCGAATCAACTTGAGGGCTTTTACGCAAAATCTAATTAGATTGCACAATTCTGGAAGTTTGCTTTTAAATTTTGGATTGTACTAGTTAATTGTCGGGACCGGATTTCTGAATTTGAATCCTCTATGTATTTCTGTACTAGTCCCTGATCAGTAGCTAGTGCACACAAGGGATACAACATTGATAACAAGTTCGAATCATGATTGAAAAAAAGTAAATAACTGAGTACCAGCCTCTTATTACAATAAAGGTCATATGACCTCAAGTCTTACAGCATTAGAAGCAACAAATGATAAACTCTGAGAGATGGCCCATCAAATTTCCCATCGGCATTCGACACGGGAGCGTAGCCTAGTACTCTTGGTGGCTTTCGTCAAAGCCACAGGCAAAGAAGTCGTAATCCTCCTCTGTGTTATTGAAGCTTCTGAGATTTATTTTGAGTGCAACATGTGAGTACATAAAGTACTCCGCAAGTCCTGGGAAAATGCATATGCATATCTTAACAAATAAGGTTTATATGGATCTTTTGCACAAAGCAATATTTTAAGTTTCAACAGTTTTCATAAAGCAACATTTGATAAAAGTAGTTTCAAGAAATAAATTAAATATTTCACTAGTGGAGGTTGTAGCTACCAACCACTAGTATTAGGGCTCTCCCCGTCAAGGTTCACAAGATATTCTAACTGCCTATCTGTCTCTAGCTGTTAAAACAACAATCTAAGAGTTTCAGCTGCTCCTGGATTCCCAAAACTAATTCTTTCAAAACAAAACTAAAATCTACCATGTGAAAACGCACTTTGTTTGCCCTTGACTGTGAGCACGGTTATTCAAATAGTTTTACACTCTACATAGATTATACAGCTTGACCCCACACAAGATAATCAATTTATACTGTCCTCTTCACATACTTTCAAAGGTGTGTGGCTAAGTTATTATCACAAGGCCTTTACAATACCTTACCTTACATCAACCCATCTGATGAGCTTAATACCAAGTCATGGATACCATTTACCATCAACCCAGAGCTCATCGTTGTGGGGGATAACATGCCTGGAAATGGACGTCAATTACCATTGCCCGATGCAGGCGTCGAAAGATATGGACATCATTTACCATCATCTACATGATCCAAAATATGGAAGTACATTTAACATAATCTACACATCTCAAGATATAGAAGTACATTTATCATAATCAAGAGAACACCTATCAACTACAGCTTATGGGCTTAATGCTTGGACTTGGTAAATTAGTTGGCCAGATCCTCCCCATTATGAACATGTAGTTGTACTATAGTGCTTAGTTTCGATAGACACAAGCGTATGTCCTTAATCGACTAGGGCGAGGGAGTCAAAACTCAACCCACTCGCCCTAATCTAAACAAGTTTTTCACTATTTTATTTTATTTTCCAATACCTGGCAATACCTATTTCCATACATATCTCAAATTGTTTTTGCAATAAAGGGTAATAACAGTTTCCTCACATCGTTGATCAAGACCAATAAAGCATGTCTAAGCAATTCTACCATTTTAACTAATCCAATAATATTGTAATCATTATAGTGGATTTGATATACTAGGGTGACAAATATTCGAGGATATCAACATCAAATGAAGACGTTAACAAATTTAGGATTAACTAACATCCTAGCATTTGAACTCATCATTTTATGTAAATAACAATGCATATTAATTTTGAAATTTAAAATAGGATTTAAAAAACATACATACAAAATGATCAAAGGAGACTCGCCTTCGTCGAAGGTTGAGGTCACTGCGTCTGTTGGGCAAAACCTGCTTTGGTGATGTTGGACTCACGCGCAAACCGAGACAAAATAAATCATAGAAAAACATATAAAATCCAAAAATTATAACATTAAGACTAATAGAGACACTATGAATTTAGGAAGAAGAATAAATGGAATCAGAGTTTGTATGAAGGAGAACGACCATCCAGAAATTTGTTGGATTAGAAAATAGCTGAAAATGAGAGGGAGAGGAATATTCCCTAGAATATTCATTTTCAGAAATAAATGATTAAATCAAAAGAGCTAACAAGTGGGGCCCAATTGCTACTAAGAGAGAGAAGAACAGAGAGGAAACAAAGGACCAGGGCGGCGGCGGCGGCAGTGGCGTTGGCGGCGAGTGGCGCCGCGGGAACGATCGACGGAGGCCAAAATGGAACCCTGGCAAGGTGAGGGTCCTTCGGGTGGCGGTGCCGCAGTCGTAGCGGCACGGGTGTGAGGCATCTCGTTGGCGCTCCGGTGGCGGTGGCACGGGGAAGCCATCGAGTGGTTCGGGGTGGTCGGTGGGTGGCAGAGGCGGCAGTGCCGGTATCATGGAAGAAGGTGGTGGCGGCGATGGTGCTCCACGGTGATGAAGTGGCTAATTAAAGAGGGGGAGGTGTATAAACTTCGAGAACACGAGATGCCACACATAACTTGGCTTGAAGCTCACCGGAGAAAGAGATCGGGCGACGGTAGTGATTCGGCCAGAACGGAAGAAGAAGGCGAATGCGATGACGAACTACGACGAAACCCAAAATAGAGTGAGGGGAAATGTTCAAGGTAATCGGGAACACAATGTGACCCGGTTGAGAATTCCAAAAACCCATCGACGCGATGAGAATGTGGAAAGAGGGGCTGCCAGCGCTTAGGAAGACGAAGCTCACGGCGACGACAATGCTCCGGGGATGAAGAAACTTGGAGGGGGTTGTGAAGGGGGTGAAGGAGGTGCCAATGCTCCATTTTGTAGACGAGGTTGGGGCAACGAGCGGACGCAGGTGCGATACGGTCACAGGCGAGATTTCCGGCTTTGGTTTGGAAATGATGAAACAACATGGCATTGATGATGTGTTAATTGGTGATTTGATGGCAGGTTCATTTCAACGCGATGATGGCACGGGCGGCGGGGGAAAACAGTTTGGACGACGCGGGTGTGACACGCATGACTTGGATCAGGGCGCGGGCGCGGCCTGGTGCAGTTGGGTGCGAAGCGGACGTGGGCTGGGGACGCGCACAATGTGGGCATGCAGACAGGATGCAGCCTGACGCAAGCGCAGCCTGGCATGGGCGTCAGCTTGGCAGAAGTAGAACAACGAAAGGAAATGAGAGGGAGGGGTGGTGATGAGGGCATCCCCCCATGGATACAACCGTGCCTACACACCCAACTCATCCACAGCAAGTGTTACAAGTACCACTTACTCGAGCTTATGCTCGTCAGCTTAATTACCAGGTGAATTCGTTCCTAAGTTTATATATTACTGAGAATAAACCGCTACCTAATGCAAGTGATTTAATTGTGCTTAAGAACATGGGAAAGGACGAAGGCGAGAAATGTGGAGTCATGGACATGCATGGAAGGCATAATGGAGATCACCACGTCACTTTGGGTCCGAGTCAAGCAAGAGTTCGAGTTAGGCTCGTTCTGGATTCGGATTGAGCGCGCGACGAGACTAAGTTTAAACGCCTGTAACTTCTTCATACAGACTCCGTTTGGGACGTTCTTGGACTTCATGGAAAGCTTATCAAGTCCACTTTCCAATGGATCCAATCTCATCTTCAAATACCATATGAACCGGCCACAATTATCAAAACAATTTGCGTCTATTTCTGAGCCCGAGTCAAAAGGGTGCTACGCCACCACCACTTAGGCCCATGGGTCTTGTAACCCTAGGGGTGTGCGTCCACTTCCCTTGCCGCCACCCCTGGTCGTCTCCCCATATAGGAGCTGCCGCCTCCCTTTGCTAGAACTTGGATTTTGTTGAGTTTAGGTTTAGCCATTGTGCAAACTTTTGTTCTTCAGTTGTGTCGGACGACCACCGGTCCAGACAGCCTTCGGGATCCCATCTTTGTTTTTTCAATACCATCTACACTACAATCTTACTGGCAATATCAGATTGTCTACATCTTATTCTTGCTAGTTCTTCGATTGCACAAGATTGAACTTCGTATTCAGGTTGATCGCGCTTCCAGAAAGGTCAATAACATCTCGGAGTTGGTTCAACAATTGCTAAGGTGCAAGCGTCGTCATACGGTTGTAGTCGGATCGCGAGAGTCACCACCACCAAAATCGATAGTTATCAATCTCATCAAAAGATCGGGAACCTCGCCTGCATCAGGTGGGCCCGTGGGCCAGATGGGCCAGGGAAAAAAAGGAAAAAGGAAGTGAGCTATGGAAAAGGAAAATGGGCCCTGGCCCACGAGTTGAGACGGAAAATAAATTCAAATGGCAAAGTTTGAAAATTTAAATTGAGATAGAATATTTGGAATTGATTTGAGAGAGGTTTGAATTTCGGATTTGATTTGAGATTTGAATTGATATGAGCGAGAACACCAATTAAAAACCAAATCTTTGAATTAATTAATTTAATTTAAAATTTTGGTCATATTGTCACCTTTTCATCTCGTATTTACAGGAATGACCATCCCTAATTTTTTTTTACAAATATAGCACCGTTGCTGCACGGCCACCATGCGGTGGCCTCTCCCCACCTACCACATCAGCTCGTTACTGCATGGTTGTCGTGCGGGAACGCCTCCCCCGCCGCCACGTAGCCTCCCCCGTCAGCCACATCAGCCCGTTACCGCACGATCGCCGAGCGGCAACGCCCCTCATCCCGCCATGTCGCCCACCTCCCACCAGCCCTCATCTCCCCCTTTTGTAATGAAAAATGATGTCGTGTCGTCCAGTCAACTCCATCTTATCGTTGTCTCCCTCGTCAAATCCTTATCACCTGCATGTGCATGCATGGGAAACTTAATAAGCGCGTGTGGGAGAAGGATTCCGTCCTGCAGTGGCTATAAATTAGCGAGCGAGCGTGATTTCATTTCGCAGTTGCTCACTCGCTCTCTTGCTCTGTCGATTATATTTTCGGGGGCCTTTCAGCTGATGAGGGCTACTTGTATCTCCGTTGATTTTTCATCGTTCGTAAATTCTTCACTAACTGTGTACTTGAGTAGTTTTAATTTTCTAGGCGCACCTATTAAAGGTGTTCTGAAATTTTCGTAGGAATTTTGAAGTGGATGCGTACTTAAGTAGTTGTAATTTTGTAGGCATTTACTTAGTTTGACGTTGTTAGTCCCATGTAATTAGCATTCTAAGATATCGGTAGGAAAATTATTTTGACTTTAGGGGTTGATGAGGATATCCCGACTACTTATGAGGCTGTTTATGAAGCAAGAGCTACACTTCTCAAACAACAGGTCCAATTGTCTCTTAACAAGTTTCTTTGTGTTTTTCGTGAGAATTGGATACTACATAAAAGCAATACTTTGTGCATTCTCAGGTTTGACAAGTTTAAAGTCTTTGGAACCGAGAGGGAGGCCGGAGCCAAAGCAATAGAGGAGTACAAGGAGGAGGGTGCCCGTATTTGTTGCCTAGTGATGAAGAACAAGAAGGTCAAAGCGGTTAGGAAGGAGAAAGTCAAGCAGCCCATGCGGCTGATTAAGGAGAAAGGAAGCCGTGTGATGGGAGAGCAAAAGAGGAGGAAGCCTAAGAACTTAAAGCTCAAGTTTTGGATAAGATTTTCAAGCCCAAATCAGATCTCCCATAACCCCAACAGAAATCCAATTCGAAATCAACTCAGAATCAAATTCGGATTCGGAATCAGCATCAAATTCGGATTCGGAATCAGCAGGACAGTTCGGAATAAAACGGTCATAACTTTCACAAACGGAGTCCGATTCGAGTGTTCTTGGGCTTGTTGGAAAGATAACTTCAAGCCCGATCGAATGGATCCTCCCTCACTCCGAAATTCCTCCTGTGTCAAAAGATATGACCGAAATAATATAATGGTTGTAAAATTAGAGTTTCCTTTTTGTTTTAGATTGAGTCGGAATTGGAGTAGGAGTTCTAATTCCGAATTAGAGTAGGAGTAGGGATTCTTGGCCAGCCATGAGGAGGAGAAGGGGCACTATATATTGAGGGGTAGACCCCATTGTAACCTCATACCACGTTTAATATATTTTCAAAGCTTTTGCTTGATTCTCCTGTTGTGCTTATAGCCAAAACAGAGGGAATTGGGCGTTGAGAAAAAGGGGTCGTTCTTGCTTTTCCGCTTGGGAATTGAGGTTCGACGATCTTCGCCAGGTCGCGAGGATCCAATCAAGTGTGTGTTTGGCGAATTTTCTATAGAATTGCAAGTCCGTGCATTAGCGCGGGGGATCAGCTGGTGGTTCGTCAGGATACACAAGTTATCGAGAGGTTTTACGTCGAGAAGATCGGGCACCCCGCATCAGGTGGTATCAGAGCTCCGTTGACTCGGTAGGATCTTTATCCAATTATCTAAAATTTTTTCCTATACACGAAAAAGCCATACAAAAAAAATTCTTTCAGCCGTAGTATTTAATTTGTTATTCTAGTGAGTTTTGTTAAGTTTTTATCCATTAGAATCAAGCTTAGTTTGTTGATCTTGAATTCTTTTGCGTTGCTTTTATTTGAACCTAGTTTGATTTTTTTAGTCGTGTTTATAAAAAAACACAAAAAAGTGAGAAACCAATTTTATCCTTTGTGAACCTTTCAATCCTTTGCGAATACTTTGAATCTATTTAAGACTACCTAAATCGTTGCTTAGGTCTGCATATTAATATTTGTGTTCTTGCAATTGTTCAAAGATCGAAAGGTGGGAAAGAATTTTTGCTCATTGTTGGTAGAACAAGAATTTTGGCAATAGTTCAAAAAAAGGAAGGAAAAAGAGAAGAGAAAAAAAAGAAAGAAGAGAAAAAGAAAAGAGAAAAGGGAAAAGGAAAAAGGAAAAAGAAAGCGCATAGCCGAACCATAAACTTGAGCGAAAATCCCCACTCATTCTTGATTCAATTGTTAGAATATCAATATTTTGTGCAATCTTGTGCCCTAGTTTCATTATTTGCAAGTAGCTAGCGTCTTTCTATAACTTATGCAATACGAGCTATTTTGTTCTTCACTTATATCTTACATAGCTCATTCCTTGATTACACTAAGTTCCAATATCTTTGCGTGTGAGTTGCTTTGATTTTCACTTATATCTTTGTGATCGGTAACTAGGCATTGAATTCTAGTTTGGATATTTACTTAGCCTTACAATACCTATAATTTTCAAATTAAGTAGGTACCCATACAAGCTCCACAAAACACCCGTTGTCGTGCTTTGACTTGCTCTTGAAATTCGCTCATTTCTCACGTTGTTTTAACCTGTAATATCAAGTGTGAATTTGTCACCTCAATTCACTTCGGAAAGGTAAGAATGTAATTCTGTAAGACAAGTGAGTTTGAGAGATACACATACACCTACATACATATTCTTTGCTTTGCAGCTAAAAATGGCAGATCGCGAGTATACGTATCTTCCCTTCTATGGTAGTAATGATCCAGAGGAGTATCTTGAGTGGGTACAAAACATGGAGTTCGAGCTTGAATCCCATAAGTTCGAATCAGAAGCCAAGGAAGTGAGAGTGGTCATTTTGTTTTTTACGGACTATGCCTCTAGTTGGTGGCAACAACTAAGTAGAAAACGATTCATTACATCTTGGGTCTATTTAAAAAGGGTCATGAGAAGAGAATTTATTCCATCCTATTATGAGCGGGAAGTACTACGCCACGTGGAGAGCATTACACAAGGATGCAAAACTGTCCAAGATTACTATATTGAGTTGAATCATGCAATGTGCCTTGCCAATATCACTGGTGCATATCAAGAAAAGACATACTTCAAAGCAGGCTTAAATTATCAGATCGTTGCTGCACTTCAAGGTGAATATTTTCGTAGTTTGCAAGATCTTGTGAAATATGCTATGAAGGCAGAAAAGAGACTTAAACACATGCAATCACATCAATTAAATATGCGCCGGCTCTTTAGTTCTTATTCATCCATTGGTGTGTCACTTGAGAAGAAGATCGAGCATGGGAATTTTTCTTCGACCGAGGTGATGTGTAGTGCTGCCCCGTCACAACACGCAACACGTGAGGAGGTCGTGGTTGGTGGTAGTTGTGCCCTTACTAGCCCACGGTCTTACAAGGATGAGATGTATCAAAACCCATGTGAGAATGAGAACCACATAGCCAAATTGAGTGGGAGTGATAAAAAGAGTGAGCTGTGTGATTCCACCATATGCGAGGTTGAGAGCATCCCAATTGAGAGTGTGAGAGATACACCAAAAGAAAAGGAGAGAGATAGATGATAGGACAAGTAAGATTATTTTTGAACCTAACAACTTACCCTCTATTTCTAGTGTTGTATCACACATTGTGCAGGTGGACCAAGCAAATAAGGAGTTGGACATTCAAGATCCCTCACCATTGGAAGAGAAAGATGAAGATATAATCATGGTTGCAGAGGGAATACATGATACCCCGTGGTTACAGGATGACATTACGATAACCGCGGCACCTACATCAACTGAGGAGGACGATCAAGGTAACACTATTGGTACTAAATCGATAGATCATCAAGACAAGATGTGTAAAACTGAGAACTCCATTATTTCTTTGATGATTCCAAGTTCTAAATTTGATATGCTTAATTTGCATAGTATGGAATTGATTACTCATACAGAAGTTCTTACTATAATATCCCTTAATGATTCTTTGTGTCATATCATATTCGATAAACCAAAAGAGGTAGTTAGTGTTATTAAGAAGGTTCTTGAAATTTCACATTTAAGATCACCAGTAAATAGCTACATACACACATATAAATTCAATTTGATCGGAGATTTTGGTGTAGACAACAACATGTTTCAAGTTTATCGAATATGCATTACCTGTGATAATCTTGTTTATTTAAAATTAAATGTTTTGCGCAAACCATCTATTGAGCAATGTCACGGTCTCTTCAAGATGGGTTTAAATACAAGTGTCTATTGTTTAGAACGCAACATGATGCCTACTTGTTTATCTCTTAAATGTATAACTAATCAAACTAGCACAGTTGAAGCATGGAATGGTATCAATTGGTTTTCACCCACTTTACTTGACTTTGATATTGGGAAGGTGAAATTTTATCATATGAGTCAGTTGTGCAATTTGAAATATGATTTCGAGCTATCGATTGTGCAAAACAACGCGAATAACACAACAATTGATTCATACATATATCACGTTTATACGTTGTTCTCTTTGTTTAATACATGTTTGGCAAATCATCATGCGCTACACGGAACTTGTTTGGATGATAAATACATATACCATGCATATACGTTATTTTTTCTTTGTGTAGCACATTTTCAAGGTATCAAAAGCCGAGGACGGCTTTTTTTGAAGAAAGGGAGGATGATGAGGATATCCCGACTACTTATGAGGTTGTTTATGAAGTAAGGGCTACACTTCTCGGATAACAGGTGCAATTATTTCTTAACAAGTTTCTTTGTGTTTTCCGTGAGAATTGGATACTACGTAAAAGCAATACGTTGTGCATTCTCAGGTTTGACAAGTTTAAAGTCTTTGGAACCGAGAGGGAGGCCGAAGCCAAAGCAATAGAGGAGTACAAGGAGGAGGGTACCCATATTTGTTGCCTAGTGATGAAGAACAAGAAGGTCAAAGCGGTTGGGAAGGAGAAAGTCAAGCAGCCCATGCGGCTGATTAAGGGGAAAGGAAGCCGTATGATGGGAGAGCAAAAGGGGAGGAAGTCTAAGAACTTAAAGCTCAAGTTTTGGATAATATTTTCAAGCCCAAATCAGATCTCCCATAACCCCAACCGAAATCAAATTCGAAATCATCTCAGAATCAAATTCGGATTCGAAATCAGCATCAAATTCGGATTCGGAATCAGCAGGACAGTCCGGAATAAAACGGTCCTAACTTTCACAAACGGAGTCTGATTCGAGTGTTCTTGGGCTTGTTGGAAAGATAACTTCAAGCCCGATCGAATGGATCCTCCCTCACTTCGAAATTCCTCATGTGTCAAAATATATGACCGAAAAAATATGATAGTTGTAAAATTAGAGTTTCCTTTTTATTTTAGATTCAGTTGGAATTGGAGTAGGTGTTCTAATTCTGAATTAGAGTAGGAGTAGGGCCTCTTGGCCAGCCATGAGGAGGAGAAGGGGCACTATATATTGAGGGGTAGACCCCCATTGTAATCTCAGACCACATTTAATATATTTTCAAAGCTTTTGCTTGATTCTCCTGTTGTGCTTATAGCCAAAACAGAGGGAATTGGGCGTTGAGAAGAAGGGGTCGTTCTTGCTTTTCCACTGAAATTGAGGTTCAACGATCTTCGCTTGTGGTCAGCGAGGATCCAATCAAGTGTGTGTTTGGGCGAATTTTTCATAGAGTTGCAAGTCCGTGCATTGGCGCGGGGGATCAGCTGGTGGTTCGTCAGGATACACAAGTTATCGAGAGGTTCTACGTCGAGAAGATCGGGCACCGCGCATCAGGGGTCCTATATAAGCTATGTATTAAAGTATGCATGTACCATGCAATGAACACACACATATGCAACTAATTTTTTTTAGCAAAGGGAAAGAATAGGATTAACATGTATAATTATTGTGGCGAGGTTAATTAGTTATGAAATAATTAGTCATAAAAAATTAGTTTTTCTTAATTAGTTTTAAAGGGTAGTTTTCATGGAAATCATCATCATTGCATGCAACCATTTGTCTCAGTCCGTGCTGCATTGTGCAAATGTTCATGATGCAAAGCACAAAGTGCAACGTCATCACACACCTAGCAACTACTTGCATTAGTTGAAGTTCGTCATCATTGCATGCAACCATTAGTCTTAGGCCATGAAAGCAAGTAGTTGCTAGGTATTCAAGTATGCACACACCATGCGATGAACACAAACAAATGCAATTAATTTTTTTAGCAAAGGGAAAGATCAGGGATCAACACACACATGGTTTTTTTAATTGCCAGTATGTAGCATAGGTTCATTAGCGGTAATAAGTCGGCCCTAATTAATTTAGTCATGTTTAAATAGTCATATTTAATTTTGAACTACTAAATTAGTGTGCATTAATTTGTAGTGTTAGTTCCGTCATAATTTTTAGTTTGCAGTATTTTATGGTCATTATCACTCTCCTCACTAATAATCTGTCTATTACATGTGTTGTAAGTCTTGTCTTTACCGGCGCTTCTGGACCACTTCTACGATGAGGACCACTGGTGCAAGATGCGGATCGCCGGTGATATGGATGGCCCTACGCCCCTACTGCTTCGGTGGGGGGGGGGTTACTAGGAGCTGGCGATCGTTACGTCCTGATCCTTCGGGACACAGTCTTGTTGCCCCTTGTGAGTCTAGTGTCCGTTGGACATCAGATCACCCTAGACGCTAGCCTGCTGTCGGCACTTGTCAACAAGTGGAGGTCCGAGACGCACACCTTCCACTTTTCGGTGGGGTGAGATGAGATCACCCTCCAGGATGTCTCGCTCTTGACCGATCTCCCGATCTGGGGTAAGCCACTTGTTCCGGACCCTCCAAGTGCAGACTGGAAGGTCGAGCTGAACCAGCGGTTTGGCCGACCTCTCCCAGAGCGTGTACGTGGTGTCCCCCAGAGTTGGCTGAGACAGTTCAGTCATTACCCGTAGGGTGCACCTGACAAGGTCGTAGGACGCACCTCGTTGCTTACCTTCTTCAACTCTTTGGTTGGGTCCTCTTTCCAAACACATAGGGCGATTTTTGCTACCCCAACTTCATCCGTGTCGCTGAGTCGTTGGTTCACGCGAAGGCTAGGTCGATTCCTCAATATAGTAGGGGATCTGCCGTCTTTTGTGCCACATACCAGAGGTTGTGTGATGCTTCGCAGTGCGGCACCGGTGGTACCCCCAGCCTGGCCGTCTGCTACGTGCTCCTACAGCTGTGGAGTTGGGAGCACTTCCCTGTTGGACAGTCATCCATCGAGAGAGCTGTGCACCCGTACGCCCTACCTGGATCGACGTGGTAGACAGGCCCACCATGGGCTTCTGGTGGCACGCTAGTCTGCCTTTAGGCATGATGCAGGACAAGCGAGGTGCTATTCATTGTTCCACAACGAGTTTGAGTCATTGCACAAGAGCATCATCATATGGAATCCATGGTGAGAGACCATGTGAGAGGTCCTCCACTCTGAGTGATGAGTATTTGACAAGTGTGTTGATTAGATTGAGAGTTGAGGTTTTTGGTTTGGACTATTTACGGGTGTGTCGGAAATCGGAACTACGTATGGAGCGGAAGTTCAGGTGTCAGAACTCTACTGTTGGAAAAAGGAACTTCCGATTTACAGGTTTTGGTTTGGTGAAGAGAATCGGAACTTCCGGATGGGGTAGCGGAGTGTCCGATATCTCGGTATTGAGATTCCTCCGAGGCGAAAATCGGAATAGAATTTTTGGGCGTGCGGATGTTCGAAGATCGGAAGTTCCGCAGCGGTAAGCTGCGAACTTCCGATAATTCGACAAGTGCGGATGTTAGGAAATGGAACTTCCATTTGTGGTAAGTCGCGAACTTCCGATTGTGTCGAGCTGTCGCAGAAGAAGGTTGAATTGTGATTTTGATTTTGTATGAGTTTGAGTCTTATACAAATATTGATGCTATGATATTGTGCAATGCTATGTGATGTGTTTTTATGCATGTTGGTGCGGGGCATCAAGATGGAGTCGTGGCGAGACACGTGGACCGGACTAAGCGCGGAGGCGTTGAGGTCGAGCGGTCGGGATGTGTCGAAGGCGGCGTGAATCTTGAAGCGGTTGCGTAGTCGTGCACAACAAGGTGTCTGGAGGCTTCGGAAGGTGCGCAAAGGCGAAAGGGTCTTTTCGCAAGCGGCAAAAGTGGAGGCGGTTCCGTTCGGTGTAGCGGCTTAATGGGTTGGAGGCCCATTAGCCAAGGCTATAAATAGGGGAGAACCACAGGGTTAGGGTTAGACTTTTGAGAGAAAATTAGGGTTAGCTCTAGAAAAGATTTGTTTTGCTTTTGAGAGCTTGTTGAGAGGAGAGTATGATCTGAAATTTTATGTAATCTTTCCTCTGTGTTTCCATCTGTAAACATTTGATATCTATCAATGAAACTCGAGTTTTGATTACTTGTTTATGTCCTCTTCTTTCTCTCTGTTCTCATGTTAAATATCTAGGGTTTTGGCATATCTTTTGATTCGTCTTATGAAATAGCATGAAACTTGATATCTAGATTCGTTTTGATATTGCTAATGTATCCTCAAAGTTTCATGAACTAGGAATCGAGAGAATCGTGTCTATTTGGGTTTTGGTCTTTCTTGCCCTTCTTCAAGAAATCCGATTTTGGGTTGTTTGTTAAATCTTTGTTTGCGATTCTTCTCCATGAGGTCAAGATGTTGCTTAGGATGATGTCTGTGAAACTTGACGGAGAAGAGCATTCAAGATTGAGCACTTTGGATTTTAGGAAAAACCCGCGCCTTGTTCTTGGTCGGGACAATCGAACTTCCGATTGTCCACAGTGAATTATCATGCAGCGGAACTTCCGCATGCATCCGGAACTACGGAGTGCGGAACTACTGCACGGGTAGAATCGGACCTTCCGATTTCGGCGAGCGATCTAAAGTTTATTTTGATTCTCGATTTTGCTTCACTCTTCTTAAGAGATCCAGAGGGCTTTGTAGATTTGCTTTAAATACAATAAAGGGAGTTCTTAATTTTATTGCACCATTCACCCCCTCTGTTGCCATTTCGGTCCTTCAATTGGTATCGAGTCGGTTAGCTCTTCTTGATAGATCTTAACGGTCGGTTGAGCCATGGCAGCGGACAAGTATTCCACCAAGCCTCCGGTTTTGATGGTGCGATTACCCCTTCGGAAGAGCCGAATGGAAACTTACATCCGGGCTCGGGGTATGCCATCGGAGAAAGGTGAAGGTTAGATTTCTTTGTTCTGCCGATGAGAACATCAATCTTTGAAACATGGGCGATGTTGAGGCAAATGCTAAGGCAAGGAACATAATCATTCGAGGTTTAGCGAAGTGAGTTTGATCGTATTTCTCATTTGATTTACGCTTTACATCCGGGTGACCCTCGATGCATACCATGAGGCACCACTCGGATTAAGACGGTTCGACAAGACCAGGTTCAAGCGTGAGTCTGATAAATTTGAAATGCTTCTTTGGTGAATCTTTAGGCGAGTGCTTTTGGCGTTTTCACAAAATCTTGAGCAACCTCCGGCGGTCGGTCTTACATACCCGACTCGGATAGCGCTCGACGGATGCTTTCGCACTTGATCTTCGTGTTTGGGAGATGAAAGTGACTACCATCAAAGATAGCACGGACCTCTCGACCACGACTCTTGATGCGCTTTACTCGCGTCTCAAGACTCACGAGATTGACATTGTCTCTCGAAGGTCGAAGTCACGATCGATGGCTTTAGTCACCGATCCCACTTCGATCTTCTTCTCGAGTCAATCGTGGGTTCTCCTAGTGCTCTCGTGACATAGCGATGATCGAGTTAGAGCGACTTGAGGATGAACGACTAGCCCTCCTAGCTCGGAAGTTTTCCCATGCTTACAAGAGGAGGGATGGTAAGAGGA